>JAYKKT010000079.1:23632500-24185000 GCA_036023115.1 Brasenia schreberi | reverse complement strand
TTCAGCTTACGAGCCAATTTATCGTCCAGCAAATCATGATACTGGTTCCAGACAATAACCTACATACGCTATTGCACAACATTGATACTCAACAGAACCCAAAACGCCAACAGAAAGAGCGTCAGTGGCCAGAGTAACAATGGTTACTGCCAAAATTCTGCCACAAAACTAGCATGTGCAGCTAAACCTATCAATTGGAAAACACAAACACCACGATAATAATTCAAACTTTTAAAAGGTTTTAGGATAATCCACCGAAACTACAGGCCCCAATTGCATGCCGCCGATTTGTGGATGACCAAGAAATGCAAAAGAGTTGTCCTTAGATCCTCTAAATAACAAAATAAACACGCAGCAAAGATGGGATTACCGCAAGAGTTGCGACGGAAATGAGGATCGGAGAGGATTTCATCGCTGATATGAAAAGGCGGTGGAGGAGACGACGAAGGGACTGGAGGCGCTTCTTCACACAAATCCTCCATTTCCGAATTGAGCATACGTCTCTCTCTTACCGACGAAGGCAGAAGACGGAGAAGCGTTCCGGACGACGAATCCCAGAACTTGCGGTTTGCACCTTTGAGGCATGGGAACAAAAATGGAACGGAAGTTTACATATACACCCCCAACTAAACAGATATCTATAAATTGCTAGATCAAGATTGAGATATTACATAAAACCTTATTTTTATTGTCCAAGACACCAAATCAAAATCTAACCATTTGACAGTTGAATCATTCATGGCAAAATGATGCAATGAAATTATTTTACGTTTTGCATGGCGTTGAAACGAATTCAAAGGAGAGAGATTCATTCTCATGCTTGGTTTCTCACATACCCATTGAAAACAGAATAGTGTTGTTTTAGACAGATAGAATTTGATTCTCCTAAAGGTTGTTGAAGTTGAGATCTGAAACAAGTTCATGAATCTGCCTTTCATACTGTTGGAAGAAAATGGATTCATTAACTTCGGAGAATCTAATTATGTCTCCATGAGTGCAGAAGGGACCCACTCGAGCACGTCATTTTGCCTGTGAAAGAGATTCAATGAAGGTAATGAATTAGTATCTTGTGACCCTTTAGCCTTCCCCCTCAACTCAATTCCCTGAGCCGAGAGAATTAAATTCTCCTGAGGGTTGTTGAAGCTGATACAAGAAACAATTTCAGTAAGTCTATTACTCATACTTGCTTCAAGTACTCCCCGAAGAGCCAAATTCTTTCAACTTTAGTAGATGGAATCTTACTCCAACCTGTATGGAAAGACTTCTCACTAAAATACATGTCGGTTTGCCCGTGGAATAGATTGAAGGGAGAGTTTTGGATTCGCGAAAGTTGATAGCCGAAATCAAATGCACAGTTGTATCGAACAGATCCTTAATCTTTCCTGCATGAATTTTCTCTCATGGATGAACCAACCATGCTTACTATCTTTTCAAAGTGAGCATAACGAACAGCCTGAAGTTGGAAAAATAACTAGTTGAGTCCCCCAGCCAGAAGAGCTATCGCTCTGAGTGCGCTGTCTCTTAAACAGCTAATTGACTGATTTTATGATCAAATGTAACAGTTAAATGTAATATCTAAAAGTTAAGTAATCATTTCAAGCATCAGATTACTCAAGCCTATTTATGTAAATTCTACATTAAAGGACAGGAAATCTAAAGATTGGTTCGTAGACGTGCGGCCCGTTTTTAGTTGTTGCTGCTGGGATTCCGCCCGCCCACCTGCCCCGGACCTGCTGTCCGAAGGTTAAATTCAATTCGCGGTAAAACTATTGTCTGCTGGGATCCATATCCATTATCAGAAGGGTCGGACACGGGTCTACCCGTACTCGGATTTCATCATCCTTTTTGCCTTACCTAGGAATAAACATGACCGATTCGGAATCAGCTTGTCTGTGTGAGCTGCCGTCAGGACTCTCGGCTAAATTACGGTTCATAAGTTTTGAAAACCGATTTAAAACTAAAATCGACTGATTGAAATCATCGTTATTGTTTAAATAAATATCTTTTTCAAAATACCGCATCGCGAACAAACCATTAGCTCAATTGTAAAATGCTCTTGATGGATGTCTTTGGTGGGTAGTTAGTCTCTTAGACGTTGTAAAGTGTAATTATGCTATATAGAAAAACAAGTTTAAATACCTTTCGAAAGACTAAATTGTTGGTCAGCTCAATGGCAGGTTGCTCCCCACTAGTTACAATGATTGGGAGTTCGAGTGTAAAGGGCTCTCAATCCCAATCTCCTTTTATTTGAAAAAACAACAACATTAAACTAATGTTAGCGTTTTGGAGTAGTTATAAAAATAGAACCAGAATTGTTCCAAGACCGACTGTTTTGAAACCAAAACCGAAACCAACCACAAATGATTCTATTCTAGTTCCAGGCAATCTAAAACCGGACATGTCTACCTAAGAATCATATGGTTGGGTCTTTGTTTCCCCAAATGTAATGAGGTGGGTACAGGTGTCCCATACTCCAATTCATACCAATAACATTTTAAAATAAAAAATTTCCTTCATCAAAATTCAATCATTATTAAATCTAATTCGAATAGTTGAAAAATTTTTAGGCAGTTGAAACTTTGAAATCGAATCTCTGTCTCTCACATACATAATATACGAAATAATATGCGTGTGTACAGTTCAGGTCAAGTATGGGTTGGGTACTTTTTCTCCATACCGAGTCAAAGATCCCCACCCCAAATTGGAACCTAGACAAACTGGGTAATTCCCCCATGCTCTTTGGGTCGGATTGTGTAGGTCGACATTGTTGGGCCAATGCTGCCATTTTGGGTCTAGTTTTTGAAAATTATTTGGATAATTAGATTGTCCCGAACCTAATGTGGATTTAGATTTGTACGAAATGGACGTGTATGAACTAAGTGAAAGATTATCTTGAGGCCCCTTATAATCCAAATCATCTGCCGAATTCAGATAAATCAACGGAAGATGTTAGTAGATTGTGACCTTCGTAACCAGCTTGCGTCCAAAACACATTTCACATGCTGTCCTGGCCTTTAGCATGTAACATTGAATTCATCGAAAGAGCAAGCTTCACATTTCTCCGTCACTAGATTTCTCTGTCACTTTTTTTTTCAGGTGTAAGTACATTGCACCTGTCACCTTACTTTTCTTGTCGGAAAAAAAGCTCATCCATAACTCATCATAAGAGTATCTTACGGAAAATGAACTCATATTGTTGTCAGTCCATTGGATTCGAGAAGATACTTCACATTTAGTCTCCGATTGGTGGCAGAAGTTGTGCCATGAAACTCATTACCGAATTCAATCATGCACAGTGTTGAAGTCTACCTTGACGTCTACCTGTATGACATTTTAGCTCCTTAAATGACGATGAAGGAGATGTGTTTATGCGTGGTAACGACATCCTCTTTGTGGATGAGCACCGAGGAGCATAGCTCAGTAGTAGGGTTCTCTGACACCCATTCGGAGGTGCTGCCGTCCGAAGTACATTTTCTGGCATCAACAGAAGGTGGCAAGTTCCATTCCAGGAGTGCATGTGTGAGTGTGCTAGGCGTCGACCTTCCATTGTAAAAAAAGAAGACCCTCTTTGTGAATGAGACGAATAAGGGATTGGATTTGCTCATTCCCATGTCTTCCCTCATCTCCAATGCTTATGCAGATGTGATCATAGAGGGATGGAAGAGTCAGCAGTCAGACCCGAATCAGTTGACTTTTGCACGACCTCGGCCATCTGCTCATATGCATTTGAAGCTCAATAAGAAAAACTATTTTCTTGCATGACCCATTTGGACAAGGGCCGTTTGGAGCGCACCTGATGATCTTTCAAGCTTTTCTTGCCGAGATGTGTTGGAATGCTTTGAGGAATTTCTTCTGGCCAACCGCCTGTGATAGCCAGCAATATGAGCTTGCCTACAATCTTGATCCACTTAGAGAATGGTTTGGTTCTTTGTAAATTGTATATGAACCAACGCAAAACGGTTCCTAAGAAACTATAGCAACTTCAGGACATAGATTCTAAACATGCATTTTTTTACAGATCTGATTGTAAATATGGCCTCTTACCGTTCTGATTGTTGGTGTGTAAACATGCCTTTGATTGGCGAGGATGTTGATTGGGATTTGAGTCCAATGTGCTTTTCAAATGCTTCCACTGCAGTCTCAATGTATAATTAAAACGCTTTTTCAGGCTCAATGCTGTGTGTGTGCACGCGCACGTGCATGTGTTTCCTTTCCCTTATCTCCACTCCTTCACAGGATGAAATTAAAACATACTAAGATTCATCAAACACATATGTGGTGATGCATGATATCTGTGTGGAACAACAATACCAAAGTTCCTTATCTCCCTCTACCAATATCCAAGTCTGTCAGTACTATACAAGAAGAGATCGTCATATTATAGGTAACTTGGCAATGGGTTATGTTCAATTTCTGGAAATGTGAGAGGAGGGCCAGCACAAAAGCCATCAAGTCAAAGAAGTGGAGATGTACGGTGGAGATTGAATATAAAAATAGGATGAATATAAACAAGATGCCTTGATCTGCTCTCGGAATTCATTCTTTAATCTGTTACTTTCCATCTTCAGAACGACAGGAAAGAGTACATATGATTGCTTCACTGGATTCACCATTGCATGGAAAAGAAAACTGATTTTGCATTCTTCTTATAACGAGATCGGTTCACTGAGGAATTTGAGGTGTGATGGTAACTTAGTAAGAGTGCTTGACAGAATAAAAGATCGATTAAAGTAGTCCACAAACAATGACAATAAAATGGAGAAGGCAACAAGGAATTTCTGTCATATATCTGAATCCTAAAACAGCCTACTGTCAACATGATACAATGCTTTCCATGCTCCTGATGAACAAGTAATGGTAAATGAATTCCACTTACAGATACTTTGATGTTAGGAAACTCGTGGTATGACAAGTTCTTGGTAAATCAAAGAGATGAAAAGGGGATACAAAATATACAATAATGCGAGCCTTAGACATCAGACAGACCAGCAAAGTTTGGAATCGATAGATGATAAACATATGGCAAATGCTTGATAAGTGGTCAACGGGAATCTGCAGCCAATTAAAAAAATTTAGGCACACACAATTCCTTTCAGTTTGTCTGAAAATAATTTTAAGCTCATGAAGGAATGCCAAAGTCTGCACTCTATTACCCGTAATCCATAAGATATTTTAATTTTCCTGCTCTCCCAAGCAGCAAGATACACTGCTTTCCATGCTCCTGATGAACAAGTAATGGTAAATGAATTCCACTTACAGATATCTTCTAAAAACTGACCAGCCGATGCATAATTATGCAAGCAATTATGATCAACTTGCCTAAGAATGTTGACTACTGCTCAAACAATTCATAGTTATAAATTCCGAGTTGTCAGTAATGGCTGAAGCTCTCAATGGGATACCCAGTTTGGAATTTGGCTCTCCAATGCAAACCAAAAAATGAAAATGGTCCTCATATTTGGTTCGTTCGGAAGGGCCGCCCAGGGATCACTGTAATATATTTATGATTTAAGAGATAGCATATGATTTAAGAGATAGCATATGAATGAAAAAGAGATGGGGCAACATATGATTCTTAATTAATACATCATAATGGAGAAATGAGCTCTTTAATTACGACCTCATTATTCTTAATAAAAGAAGTGATAATAATTAAAAAAAATAAGGGAATAGTGGACCTGTCGTAGAAGGATGGGAATCGTCCCGTGGCTTGTGGTGGCAAACTTCCCCTTCTGCTTTCTCTCTCTTTCTCTCCCTCTTGCTTGGGTCATGGGATACTAGATGGGATGAGATTGATGATCTCGGATTGATGCCTTGCAGCCCCCCGTCAAGAGGCCTTTTATAGGCAAAGGGCTGCCTCTTTGGTGAAGCTCTCGCAATATGGTACTAAACTACTCATTTAATAAATGCCACGGATCCCTCACTGTGCCTCCCTATTAAATATGGTACTAAACTTTTCTTTTGTTCTCAGTAGTTTGGTTCGGTTCTGTTCAAATATTGGAATCATAAACCCAACTGTCCAAATAACATTTATCTACACTAACTAGTATTTATATTATACAATTATTATTATTATTTAGTATTTAATATATATTATTTAATTATTATTAGGTAATATTTAATTTGATGTTAATGATATAATTAATTGATGTATATATATTTATATTATTTAAGTAAAGTTTATTGTTTGTTATTAATTAATATTTAATATATGCTAACATGACAGGGACATATCAAATGACATGGCAGCTTAATATCTAATAGAAGCTGACTCGACAATTGATGTGGCTCATATGCAAAACAACGAAAACAAGCAAGAAGTAAGCCTTTTCTCACATAAAAATGGTCAACTACATTGATTTCTTGTTTTCATGAAGCTTGATTCTCAGCCATGCATCTGTTAACTAAGAAAAGCTCATTCTCATAGTTTCCTTTTCAACACTGTTGTATTTTTTTCATTTTCTTTTAACATTTTTACTCTCGAGATTGACATACTTTTTTACCGGAACTCAATCTTGTGTCATGCAAAACAACTGACATGACTCGAACAACGTTAAAGAGATACCCCATCACCACTACCTGCCACCCGTCATCACTCCGCTACTACCATACCCACCACCTTAACACCAATACGACTCTGTTTTGCTGCTGTTTTCACCACTGCCACTTTTTTGAAGCTGCCATCACTACCACCATCTTCCCTCAAATATCACTACCACTACTTATTGCCGCTTTCATCACTGCATTGCCTGCTGCTGTAACCTTCACTAGCCACAACCGGCATTCTCCCTTGCCACTATTCATCCGAGCACCGTTAAAGAAAAGTTCTAGATGGAACTCCTGTCATTCTAGCTTTTTACTTCCAAAAAAAATTAAAGACATCTAAACAGTATCATCGTCTGCAGGCAACAGAGAACTTGTTTGCTTATGTGCATGATTTTGTTAAAATTACTATCTAGGAGATTGTTGGGTCCATGTTTCCATTGCTGCGATTGGCTTCCTTCGAGGGGCGACTTTCAGCAGAATGTGTTTAAGCGCTACTCATTTCGCACCCTGCTGTTCTGGAGTCAGTTGCTGTTTGGTGTTTCAGGAATGCTGAATTTGGTCCTAGTGTTGTGTCTGAAGTTAAAAGTACATCATGATTGATCATCTCTTGGTCCTGATTGAACATGATGGTCCTGGCATTTGATCAAGGGTGTACCCTTTATTTTGTTGTACTCTGGGAATTGATGTATAATATGTTGACTGCTTGCTTGTAGAGCAGAATTACCTGTAGTTCTTTCAGTCACGCACACACACCTGAAGAAAGGTCAGATGCGCGTTGAAGAGTGTACATCCCTTTCATCTTGATTGTTATCCACCCGTTGCATCAATGGCGGATCTTAATTGAGGCAAGGTGGGATATGATACAGAGCCCACGGTATAAGCATGTCCTATTCGCGTCAACTGCGACTCTGCATCATATCTCACAATCTTCCTTAACGTAAAATTTGCAAATTAATGACAGTCAGTGAAATAATAGAGCACATAGTGCAACGTTAGGCTATTCAGTCATTTACGAAATTTCCACTCTCAACTCTGTCACCAAAAACTAAACACAAAGAAGACCACAATTACAATCAGCGAATCTGAACGACTTCAAAGATGCCGGAGCAGCAGTAGCAGGTCTAGAAAATTTAGAATTGGGGCCGAAAATATAAATCATTAGTGTGGGCTTCATTATATGCATGACTGACTGATGTGTATAAGAAAATTATCGATTACTAGGAGCTTATTATAATATAGTTAATTTTGTTCATACAAACAACTTTTTAGAATAAAAATAATATCTTAATATAAATATAGCTACCAATAACCTTTAGATCGATAACCAAAGTATCAAAACATTTAACAATATCATTAAGGGGTTTAGATAAATCTAATTGTGTCATCATATATGATGGTGGCAATGTCTTCTTTTATTTAAACCAAATGTCAAAATTAAGAAGCTGCAATTGCTTTGTGTTTAGGATCCTTCATTAAATAAAACATAAAATAAGACAGTTCAGACAGCTGAAGTTTAGATAAATAATTAATAAAAGACATCGATTGAATTTAGTATTTGGAGGTTAGATTAAAGGACAGCTATATTCACGTAAAATAAGAACAAGCACCACAATATAGTTTTCATAATGATGGATTACGAGCCCTTGAAGTTTAACTTTAGAATTTTATACAAGTCACCAATCTTTTATATATACATGTCACATAATAGGGCCATCTAAAGGATTTATTCTCTATCTTATCCCTGATAAACACTGAAGTCAACTCCATTTGATTTAATTTTGCAGCATGACCCATTCATGCCATCTTTCCAGCTTGAACCTTAACATACTAGGTTCAATCTTCATAGTATGGCTTGAGATCCCTTACCGCATCACGGCGTAGCCGTCTTCAACCAACCAACAAAGAAAGATTGAACCTTGTACTCTGCATCAGCTCTATCCAATTATAATTCTCCCTATGTAAAGGCACCAGAAGAAAGGAAAACTCCGTGCTATTTTGCTTGAGAATAAAAAAAGGTTCGGATTATGTTTTCATCTTTGTTTCTGATTAATTCATATTTCTCCAACGAATTTCAGCACTATAGTTCCTCTTTTTGATAAGAAAACATCTTTTTTGTCTATATACCATTTGTAAATTCACCACTTTTCCACACAAGAGTCGTAGATATCCTTGTTATGCAAACATCCGGAAAATTAAGGTAGGTTCGCAAAATACTTTTTCATTAAGATCATAATGTTTCGATCTAATTCCTAACAGTATAAAAGAGAACTAAAACATATCACCTAAGATGTACACAAGATCAAACCCTCATCCCTATTTGAGATTGAGAGAGGAAAACCCTAATACATAATGTGTGTGGGTGTGTGAGAGGAAGAGATAGCATGATATCCGCTGAAGCCTGAAGCACAGGTAACCGAGAAAGGTCTAAAATTGCTGCCGACGGTCCGAGACTCCGACATAAGCGAATGGAAGTTGCTTGACCGATCGATCGATCGAGAGGAATTAGGGTTGGGCAACCGAATTCTGGTTGACCTTAAAGGATTGGTTCATATCAATTTTTTTTATCTGATTCAAAGTTCAAATCCAAAATTCGCGTGGGGGTGGGTGTGGGGGATTTTCAGTTGTTCTGCTCCCAGGCACTCGGGACAGCTTCGAAGTCGGAATAGTCACAGGCATCCACCGAATCGTCCGGCATTGACGGATCCATCAACAAGGACTTCAAAGATGCCAGGGCAGCTTCGAAGTCAGAATAGTCCCAGGAGTTGACCGAATCGTCCAGCACCGACTGATCCATCAGCAAGGAACTTTGAAGATGATGGGGCAGCTTCGAAGTCGGAATAGTCCTAGGCATCCACCGAATCGTCCGGCACTGATGGATCCATTAACAAGGAACGGATGGAGAAATCAAACTCATTCATTTTCATGTTACAGCCGCAGGATGACAGTTTCAGAGCCCTTCCACTGAGAACTTGGCATCATGAGCAGATCAAGAGCTTCCGTTTTTGTTAAAATAGAAAGGTGCATTTAGAAGTAAAGTTGAAAAGTAAACATTATAAAACAATTATTAAATAAATTATATTTTATGATTTTCAGTATCGAGTAGTTAATTACCATGTGGTCGACCATTTAGTATAAAAAAAAATTAGTTACTGTTATTGTACTCCTGCCCCATATTTGGTAAAGGTATTGGGTTTTCTACAAACCCGACTCAAGTGAAACAATATAACACGAGACTGAGAAGAATGTTTCGATCGGATTGGGTTGGTTCTCCGCAAGACCAGATCCCTAGATCCATGAATCTGATAGGAGACCCGATCAGGTTTCATGTGCAACAAGCAATCCCAAAGGCAGTTGCCCTAATGGTAAGAGCCTCTGGCGAGTCTGGGTACTAGACGGCAAGTTAAGGGTTTCAATCCTATAATCGCTGCCCTGCTGAAGAGGGGGATTTATCCCTTTGGATCTCTTCCGTCTCTTGTTTTGAAAGTGATTTCTCCTTTTCGATCTCTTCCTTCTCCTGCTTTGTGCCTTTGATTCCTGGGTTTTCATAGTTGTTGCCATGGTGGTGACGAAGCTTATTTCGCACCAGCGATTCCTCAGAAATGCGCAGAAACCCACCATCGTTTTCGCATTCTGGAGGTGTTTGCATCTACCATTCTCGACAATCGTCAATCAAAACCATTCATCATCATCATCATCATCATCATCTGTTCTCAAGAACCTATTAGAAACCGTGGATTACCTGATCAACTCATGTGGGTTTTCTTCGAAAGAGGCGAGGGACGTTTGCGCGAGGCTAGGAAGCAGGGGCACGGTTCAGAAGGCGACGAAAACGATCGCATTCTTTAGAGAGAGCGGTTTCACGGACACCCAGATCAGGAAAACCGTCTCTCGGCATCCTCATGTGCTAGCGTCCAAGGTGGAGAAGACGCTGCGGCCCAAGGTGCGTGCGTTCCTCGATTGGGGCCTCTCTCCTGTCGACGTCGCTGACATGGTCTCTCGTAATCCCTTTGCTCTCCAGCGTTGCCTTGAAAGGTGCATAGTACCGATAGCTCGTCTCATCAAATCCTGTATCACCGATAGTGACAGGGCGGCCAAGTCGATCAAGGCGTTTTTCTTGTGGAGTCGCAGCCTGAAGGACCCCAAGGGTAGGGTGGAAATCAACCTATCGTCTCTGCGAAGCGGCGGCATCGCTGATCGATCGGTGTCGAGGCTTCTGGTGTCGCGGCCAAGCGTCTTGTACATGGATCCTAGCAAACTGCAGAAGACGGTTGCGAAGGCCGAAGGATTGGGGTTCCGTTGTGACTCCAGTAACTTTTCGGAGGCGTTGGTTGTGTGCTCGTTGAGTCAGTCGACATGGGATGCCAGGATGGAGGTCCTGAAGGGCTTCGGATGGACGCAGGAGAAAATAGTGGCTGCGCTTCACAAGTTCCCCCCTTTCATGGCTCTGTCTCAAAGGACATTGCAGAAGAAATTGGAGTTCTTTGTTGGCAAGCTCGGGTATGATCCGTTGGAAATCGCCGCGCACCCGGTTCTCCTGTGTTACAGCACAGAGAAGAGAGTGATTCCCAGGCTCGCTGTTATGAAAGAATTGGATTCTCAAAACCTTCTCAAGTCGAAGAAGAGTTTATATACTACTTTGGTGATAAGTGAGGAGTCTTTCTACAGAGAGTATGTACTTAAGCACAAGAACGAATGTCCGAGCATGGTTCAAGCCTATGAGAACAGCACCAAAGGCTCTAGAATACGTTCAAGACGGACATAATAGTGTGATATTCGGTGCTTGCATAACCTATTGAAATTTAGCCTGAGTTCACGATCAACCAATCTTCCTTCTATAGGCAATTGTCTTGCTTTGGAGGAATGGCGTGAGAGAATCGCCGTTATGAGTTATTTCCCAGTAACTGGAACTTTCATGGTTGAAGTCTACTTGCAGCTTTTTCATGTCCAACTCTTGAAATTGGTTAGTATCAGCATTTGATCTTTGTGGTGCTTGTTCATGGATATGTTATTCCGATTGAAAACTCCCGGTTTTCTTATGCCGGATTTTTGAGAGAGGATTTTGTGTTTGAGTTCAATAGTTGATTTATATTTATAGAGCAGCTGGCTGGCTTTTGAGGGCTTTTCTTTGGGAGTATTTATCGGTTTATTATTGTAATCATCTAGATAAAGCTGGTCGGTATAACCGTTTTTGTGGAGCATCATGTCGAGAATTACATCATCTTGGCTTTACCACTTTGACAAGACCTTTCAAGTTAAGTAATCTAACATAAAGACTTTACCTCCCATTTTTGTGGGTTGTTTTTAAGCATATCATTCCCGTGTGATTTCTTACCTACACAACAATAATATATCTCACAATAATATATCTCAAATTAATATTTGTAACATGCTTTAAGAAAATATTTTTTGTTATGCCTTTAATGAAGGGGCCTGCCAACATGTCATCAGTTGACATATATGAAATGATTTTTTTTCCATAACTACATCATGAATATAGTTATATTTAACTATTATATGCTTACTTTGAAGTTGTCAACTCCGCTTTTGATCATAGTAATGATTGCATTGTTGTCACGGTAAATGACAACTGACTTTTTAGCTATATCAAACTTCATGTCACAAATGAAGTGGCTTATCTAAATGACACTCATTGCAACTATACAACATGTCACATATTCAGTCTCTTGTGTAAGTAATGATACACAATCTTGTTTTTTATGTGTCCAATAAACAAGTCTACCTTCAAATATAAATATTTGTCTCGAGGTGGATTTACTATTATCTTTGCTCCCAACAAAAAACAATTTCAAGTCTTTTGTTCCTTTAAAATATCTTAGAATTTTTTTCACAACTATCGAGTGTTACCAACAATGAAACTGATATCAAGTCTTGTACACGACATAGCATACATCAAGCTACTCACAACTTATGCATAAGGAACATTAGGCTTATCGTATTTTTCATCAGGACAATCAACCTTATTCAATTTGACCCTTTTTGCAACGGGTATAGACAAACTTGCATTCACCCATTTTAAATTTTTTGAGGTTGTAATCGATATCTCTCTCTTGACTTAGTCATAGATGTTTAGATTTTCTATCTTGAGAAATCTTTATATGAATAGCAAAAGACAAAAATGTATATTTTGAAAGGTCAAATACTATTGATGAGATGATTGTTTATGGCCATATTGAGATTTTTTAATCTATATACTTTATCTTCTTAGCCTTTAATTTTGTATCCTTCAGGCTGTTGCATATATATGATTTCATCTAAATCTCCATTTAGAAAAACAGTCTTTACATCTAATTAATGCAAATATAAATCATAATAAGTTGATATTGGTATGATTATCCTTATGGATGCAAATTTCACAACAGGAGAATATGTCTCAATATAATCTATCTTCCTTTTTTTGCAAAAAATCCTTTCCAACCAACCTCGTCTTAAACCTATCGATAAACCCATTGACTTTATATTTCTTTTTCAAAACTCAGTTACAACTTACAACCTTTTTTCTTTCTGGCAAATCAGTCAACTCTTAGACTTGGTTTTTGTGAATGAATTCTATTTCTTCATCAATGACTTTTTTGCATTATGCACATTTAGATGAGTCGAAGCTTCCTGATAAGTGAAGTTATCGTTCAACTCATCTAAATCTACTGAATTGCACACTTCCTCTACGAGCTAAGTGTGATAATCTTTTAAGTAAGATGTGTGATCGTAGGTCTTTTATGTCCACTCAAAGTTTTAGTTTGTTTAAGAAAATTATCTATGGGTTCAAGTGATGATTGATGTAGATCTACTAAATCTTCAACATACTCATCATAATTTTCAAGGATGCCATTCTTAGTATTTTTTAAGAATTCAACATCTTTGCTCTCTATATGTTCATGGTCCTTATAATAAAATCAATATCCCTTACAACCTTTAGGATATCTGATGAATATACATCTTAAGGACATACTATCTAGCTTGTCTCTACGTTGGTAAATAATCTTCATATGAGCAATATATTCCCACATCTTAAGATGACCTAGGATGTGTTTTCTTTCAAACCATATCTCATATGATTTAGAGAATACAACTTTACATAATATTTTCTTGAGTATATAAATAATTGTACTTACTACTTCTCCTTAGAATATCCTTAGTAGAAAGACATCTATTAACATAGATCTTGTCATATTCAACTTAATATGTTATCTAAGGATTTTGATTGTATGTCTTAATTAGTTTTCAACTTCTTCCTTATATTTTTTGAACGCTTTAAGTGTCTCAAATTTATGTGGTAAGAGATATATTTATATATATCTCGAATAACCATTTATAAAAGTTATAAAATAAACAATTCTTTGATTTGTTCTTACTCTAAAAGGCATATATAAATCAACGTAAATGATTTTCAATAAAGTTGTTTCTCTTATTATTTTTTTGGAAAATATTTTTCTTGTTATTTTTTCTTATATATAGGTCTTACACTTATTAAAAGTGTTTTTATAAAAGTTAAGCAATAAGTTGAAGTTGGTTAAAATTTTCAACTTCTTTAAACTTATACGAGCTAAGCATTTATGTCATACATTCACATCAACATTAAAGGCACAATGAATATAAGCAGAAGAATATTCACTTTCATTAATATTCAATTTTAATAAGTCATGTTCTACATCAAACCGACCAAAGAAAACTACTATCCCATGCTTTCGCACAATCACTTTTCGAGGAATAAACCGGGCATCAAAGCCCTTCTTAATCAAGGTAGGGACCGAAACTATATTCTACCTTATAGTTGACACAATCATACATCAGTTAGAACAACTGGTGTGTCTTGGACATAAATTATAAATGATACAATTCGAAGAACATCTAAGAAAATGTTATTTCCCATTTATACCCGATATTCTCTTTTGTATTCCTATAAGCATGTTGTTACTTTCTTGCTTTTTGAGATATGCCTCGTTACTCTAAGTTAATTCACCAGCTAGTCACTAGGCGATATAGGTATACACATTAAGATATCACACACATTATATCCTGCCTTTTCGATTGTTCGTGTTGCTAGGTGTTTCCATTATTCTTGTTGCGGCAATCTATTTTGTAATGCCCCATTTTTGTTTAGTTGAAACACTTGACTCGAGAAGCAGTTTTTTTCGTTTTCTTAAAAAAATTAATTACCTTTTTTGTTATTTTTGTCAAACTTCTTATTTGGTTTATTTTTTTTTAGTTGACTTTAGAGCTGGACACTATCTCATCTTGAACTATTAATAATATCTCTTTCTTGTTTTTATTCATATGTTCTTGTTTAATTGGTAGCTTAAGGGATAATTCATAAAGACTTGTCTTAAGCCCTAATGTAAGGAGTGTAGCGATCATGTTCCATGACGAGGAAGATTATTAATTATTGTGGATATTTGCATGGGTTCTGGGATAATTGATTTGATTACAACTAAGTCTTTTGTTATTACCAGCATGTGGTTCACATGTTCACTACATTATCTCCTTCTTTCATCTTATAGGAGTTGTATTTTTGCAGCAACAATTGAGCATGTAGTTTAACTGGTTTATCATATTTTGTTGTTATCTAATCAAACAATTCTTTTGTGGTCTCATATTCTTTAAAGACCCTAATCAAGTCGTCCTTCGTATACGGTAACATAATAGTCCTTGCTATAATGTCATCCTTTAAAAATGTTTTGCATATTTCTTTTTGTTGCTAAGTAGCGTCAGGGGTGGTGGACGTACAATTTCTCGTATTACATAATCTACACCTTACAATGTAAGAGCTAATGAGATTCTTCTTTTTGATATTTGAAAATTAAGACCATTTAATTTTTCTGTTTTTGCCAATTTTAACACACATATTGTAGAGTTCATTTTTATGTGTTTGACAAAAATATGAAAAGCAACTGCGGTTAAGCATCATCACTATGATAATGGAGCCTGAATCCGTGATTTAGGAGAGTTTGACATGGTGAAGATAGGTATCATTGTAATGTGGAAAGAGTTTCCAAGTTTTTTTTCACTGGAATGTTGTTCGTTGATGGTTTTTCATAAGGGAAAGGCGTGAAAAACTGAAAGGTGAGAAGGGGAGAGCTATCGCTGCTTCGAGGGTGACTAAATTGTGTGGGAGCCTTAAGCTAGTCTCTGTTTGATGAATTTTAACAGGAGAATCTGTCTTTCTACATGCACACACTATATGTGTGTGATTGCAATCGCTTCGTACAACTCTTTTTCTCAAATTTCACTATGTTTCCCTTTAATTCGATCGACAGCATTATGTGTTTGGAATACTAAAACTAGTAAATGCTAAAGAATTTGCATGAATTAGGGAATAAGCTTTAAGCACCCTACATAGATCAATCATAGCAATATTTTCAATATTACCTTGAGTCTTAACATATTATCACAGATGAAAAAAGGATGCCATTTAAATAAGACCTTACATTTCTCATGGCAGAACTGTGTGATTCGTGAGGGACGGATGCTTTTGAATTGTTAAAGAAATGGTAGAGAGAGAGAGGATATTAGGGATAAAGGGCATGGAATAAAAACAGATAATTTAGATGGTTGATCTTTAACATTTTCATCTTCTAGTTTCTTATGCCTTTTTATCGAACCTTGATTCTTTTGCATTGCAAAACAATGAACATGCCTTAGCATTTTTATTTAGGTGACGTATCAACTAAAACTGATATTGTTATAATAGAGGTTATTTTTCAATTAACATGAGATTTTCTCGTTGATTTTTGTAAACGGTAAAGACGAAGTTGTGTATGGGAGAGAGATTTCAAATTTTGAATTGTCTGTTACTGGATATGGTTTTGGGCCTGTAATTGGATTGACCCAATATTATCACGGTGCTGCTTGGGCTTGTTGCACGCTGACCGGGCCAAGAACGGTACACCTATACCCGGCCCATGCCGAAACCGCAAGCCTTATATTGTGAACTAGCATGAGTCTCCTTTTCAGTGACCGAGGAGAACAAAATCTTTTTGCTTTTAGGCTAAATTATTTATAAATCTAATCAAAATAGTTGAAAATTTTTAAAATTAGGAGGTTGAGACTTTGAAAATCATGCCTATAAATACGTGGTTGGGAATTCCTAATCTTATTGCTGCCTCGTATTTGGTAAAGGTATTCGGGTATTCTCCGAACCCGATTCAAGTCAAGCAGTTTAAAAAGATTTTGTTGGATCGAATTGGATTGGTTCTCCGCAAGACCGGGTCCCTAGATTCATGGATCTGATTTAGTGTCCGGACCCAACCGGATTTCATGTGCAAGAAGCAATCCCCCAAATGGGAATTGCCCTAATGGGAAGTGCCTCTGGCGAGTCTAGGTAGACGGCAAGTTAAGGGTTTCAATCCTATAAGCGCTGCCCTTATCCTGCTGAAGAGGAGGATTTATCCCTTTGGGTCTCTTCCTCTCTTGGTTTGAAAGTGATTTCTCCTTTTCGATCTCTTCCTTCTCCTGCTTTGTGCCTTTGGTTCCTGGGCTTTGTTGCCATGGTGGTGATGAAGCTGATTTCGCACCAGCGATTCCTCAGAAATGCGCAGAAGCCCACCATCGTTTTCGCATTCTGGAGGTGTTTGCATTTACCATTCTCGACAATCGTCAATCAAAACCATTCATCATCATCATCATCTGTTCTCAAGAACCCATTATTAGAAACCGTGGATTACCTGATCAACTCATGTGGGTTTTCTTCGAAAGAGGCGAGGGACGTTTGCGCGAGGCTAGGAAGCAGGGGCACGGTTCAGAAGGCGACGAAAACGATCGCATTCTTTAGAGAGAGCGGTTTCACGGACACCCAGATCAGGAAAACCGTCTCTCGGCATCCTCATGTGCTAGCGTCCAAGGTGGAGAAGACGCTGCGGCCCAAGGTGCGTGCGTTCCTCGATTGGGGCCTCTCTCCTGTCGACGTCGCTGATATGGTCGCTCGTAATCCCTTTGTTCTCCAACGTTGCCTTGAAAGGTGCATAGTACCGATAGCTCGTCTCATCAAAGTCTGTATCACCGATAGTGACAGGGCGGCCAAGTCGATCAAGGCGTTCTTCTTGTGGAGTCGCTTCCTGAAGGACCCCAAGGGTAGGGTGGAAATCAACCTATCGTCTCTGCGAAGGGGCGGCATCCTTGATCGATCGTTGTCGAGGCTTTTGGTGGCGCGGCCGAACGTCTTGTACATGGATCCTGTCAGACTGCAGAAGACGGTTGCGAAGGCCGAAGAATTGGGGTTCCGTTGCGATTCCAGTAACTTTTCGGAGGCGTTGGTTGTGTGCTCGTTGAGTCAGTCGACATGGGATGCCAGGATGGAGGTCCTGAAGGTTTTCGGATGGACGCAGGAGAAAATAGTGGATGCTCTTCACAAATTCCCACCTTTCATGACTCTGTCTCAAAGGACATTGCAGAAGAAATTGGAGTTCTTTGTTAGCAAGCTCGGGTATGATCCCTTGAAATTCGCAGCGCACCCGGGTCTCCTGTGTTACAGCACAGAGAAGAGAGTGATTCCCAGGCTCGCTGTTATGAAAGAATTGAATTCCCAAAACCTTCTCAAGTCGAAGAAGAGTTTGTGTTCTATTTTGTCGATAAGTGAAGAGTCTTTCTACAAAGAATATGTGCTTAAGCACAAGAACGAATGCCCGAGGATGTTTCAAGCTTATGAGAACAGCACGAAAGGCTGTAGAATACGTTCAAGACCGACAGGATAATGTGATAAGCTTGAAGTGCATAACCTATTGAATTTGGCACGAGTGGTGGAAGGAGATTCTCGACCAACCAATCTTCCTTCTATAGGCAATGGTCTTGCTTAGGAGGAACGGCGTGACCGATTTGCCTTTACTAGTTTATTTCCCACTAACTTTTAACTTTCATCATGGTTGAAGTCTACTTGCAGCTTTTTCATTTCCAACTCTTGAAATTGGTTAGTTGGAGGATTTGAGCTTTTTGGTGCTCATTCATCGATATATTTTTCCAACTTAAAGCTCCAATGAGGCATTGGTCAGCATATTCTCCATTTCGACAGAAGGTTGCTCTGGTTGCAAAAGAATGCTGTAATTGCTTTTCATTGCTTTTAGTACTCCCGTTCTTTTTCCAATGATGAAACTCAACAATGTGGTATTTGTTCTGATAGCGTGTTACAACTGTAACTTTTTTGCTGTTGGGACATGGTTACACTAGACTTTGTTGAATTTCTAGCGTGCTATACCTGTTTATCATTGCAAAATCTGCGGTCCCTGTAGCATAAGGGAAGGGGAGTGTTAGAGATTGCGACGGATCATATAGGAGACTCATTGTATAGCAGACTCATTGCGGTTCTTATTCGTACTCTTTATTTAGCCGTACTTAATTAATATCAGGGGTAAATTAGTCATTCAAGTTAGATTAAGGGTTAAGTATATCAGAGAGAGTGGGAGACGACATCCAAGGAGAAGGCACCGAAAACCTGTTTGGGACAGATTGGAGGGATGCATGCCTCCAATCTGTCCGGACTTGTAAGTTCTTGATATTTGTCTTTATTGATTTGATATTTATAACATACTCAAGTTTTTTGAATAAAGAAAATAGCTTCCTTAAGATTAAATTAAGAGGCGTGTGAAGCATATGGTAATCTTAATATCTGCGGGTGATCGCCATTCAGATTTGGTGTACCTTCTTTCATTGAATTCAGATTCAAGTTAGTTCACGTGTGATTTCAGATTCAGCTGGCTTCACGTATCTTGTGTTACCTTTCTATTACTTTATAGTTTCACGATTTCCAGTAAGCAAGAAATTCCTTCGTGAAGTTACATTATATTGTGGATTTCTTTGACTGTTGAAAGTGTGCCCTTTGTGAGGCTCCAAGTGTCCCAATTTGCTAGTTCATATAGCAGTTACGACAGGCTTGTTATTGTCCCTATAGGCAGAGTTTGATAATTTTAGGATTTCAGGCAAGAGACTATAGCGTCAAGAGTCCTTCAGTGATTTCATATTCAGGCAAGAGGACTGCATCATCAAGAGCATATTCTCTTGATCCCAATTGCTGTTACACCACACCTTATTCAACTCAGCCCCCAATATCTTCTTAGCCAGAGCAAAGAGATCACCATTGGGTGAAATTATTTGAGGTTTGCATGAAATTATTTGTGATGTTGAAGAACATTTTTTGGTTCATATAAAACTTATTGGGATCAATCAACTTAATTAATTTTTTTGATAAATGGTGAGTAAATGTAAGGGGGCCGAAAGCCCTTTAGTGATACCTGAACATTCTACAAATGAAAAAGTTGAAAATTTTCAAATTACAACAACAAAGTTAGATGGCTTATTCAGATCTGTAGAACTGGTTGTTATAGCAAAAGAGAGATGGGTTCACCTAATGGGTCAAATTTTGAATTCCGACACACATGATACATAATACTCTAGTTGGAGAAGAGAAGTCGATTTGATTTCATCATGGTTGCTTCAGTCTATGATTCCATCAATAGTTAAAACGTTTATGTTTTTTGAATAAGATCATAAAATTTGGTGTGTAGTCTTTGAAGCTTATTCTAGAAAAAAGAATGTTGCGAAAGATTACGTGATATTGGAAAAGATTAGAAAGTGTAAACAAGGAATTCGTTATATTAGTAAGGATTGTGCAGATGTTCGTGGATTATGGGATGAACTTCTTTTCTATACAAATATCAAGTGCTCCTCTTATTACACTGAAAAAATTGCTAAAATTGAGAAGAATAAAGTCTTTGATTTGTTGTGGGATATAAATTCATAATTTTAACCAATAAAGATTAACATTTTAGTCAAGAATGAACTTCTTTCACTTGGCACCACATATTCATTATTGATTCGAGAAGATCGTAGAAATATTAAGAAGGATAACACAACTACTACTTAATAACATGCACTTCAAACAAGGAGAGAAAACTCATATTATCGCAAAAGAGGTGGATAACAAAATCATGGATGTGGGCATGGTCGTTTCTATTTTGATGAGAAGGATAAAATTGTGTGTTCATACTATGGAAAGTCAAGACATTTTAGAGAAAATTGTTGAGAATTACATGGTCTACCTAACTTTCCTAGACCTTTAAACAACTCTGCTCATGTTGCTGAAAATCTAACACCTAGTGCAAATAGTATTAAGAACTTATTAAGAGGACAGAGAGCCTAGAAATAAAATTATATGAAAATTCTTACTCATCTTTTCAGGCAACATTAGCACAGGCAACACATACTGTGAAGGGTAACAAACTTTTTCCTTTTCATTCTAAAACTTCGATTATTGATTCTGGTGTTATAGATCATATGGTACAAGAGACATCATATTTTTTAGAATATTGTCTTTTTAAAAAATGAGAGCCAATTAAGTTGGCCGATGGTTTACATTCTTATATTATTAAATAGGGAAGTGTACCCACATGTTTTACAAATTTAAAATCAGTGTATCAAGTTCTCAACTTTTCTATAAATTTACTTTCATTCAATTTATTAACTCGTACACTGAATTGTAGTATAACATTTCATCCTATTGGTTGTGTGTTTTACGATCTAAAGACGGGAAAAATCTTTGATCATGCTAGTCTAGAAGGGGCTCATATACCCTAAAAGACAACCTTCAATAAACTACTTCTTATAGTACATCTGCGATATAAAGATTCATCTTTGGCATTATCATTTAGGTCATTTGCCTATATCCAAGCTCCACTATGTTTTACCTCATTTTAGAGTCGAGTCAAATAAATTTTATTTTGAATGTGATGTGTGTCAACTTGAGAAACACCAAGGAGCTCCTTATCCCTTAAGTGACTCCAAGCGATCCCAACCCTTTGACCTTCTTCATTTTTATATATGGGGTCCCAGTCCAGTTACGTCTTTATTTGAACAGAAATATTTTGTCTCTTTAATTTATGATTGTATACGTTTTACAATTGTTTACTTAATGAAATCAAAATAAGAGGTTTTTACTATCTTTTTATTGTTCATAAATTTACTCACTCAATTCAATACTTCTGTTAAAATTCTTCATTCAAATAATGTGGGTGAATACATTAGTAGACAACTACAAGAATACTTACACACAAATGGTATATTTTATCAGACTTACTCTTCTTATATGTCTCAACAAATTGGCATAGTTGAGAAAAAAGTGTTATTCTTGAGGTAGTAAGGATTTTCGTACTTCAACATAATGTACCAAAATTTTATTGGGAGAAGCAGTTCTTACTGTTGTTTATCTAATAAATAGGATACCTAGTAGTGCACTAAGGGTGACAGTTTCATAAAATGTCTTATAAGAAATCAAAATTCTTTCATATTATTCCTCGTATCTTTGGTTGTACCTGTTTCATTTATGTTCACCTACTTGGTCGTGATAAACTTGACCTTGAATCTGTAAAGTGTATTTTTCTAGGCTATTCGAATTCTCAAAAAGGTTATAAATGTTATGATTCGATCATTGAGAAACTGATGTATCCCAAAATTTGATTGTACCTGTATCATTCATGTTCACCTACTTGGTCGTGACAAACTTGACCTTGGATCAGAATGTACTCCTTATTATTCTTCCTAAGGGGGGTCAATTACCTCTCAAAATACATCTCTTCATATACTTTCCTTGAGTCATAGTGAGATAGAAGATAATGCAGGTGACTATGGAGAGAAGACAATTGAACAAAAGTAGATCATAGTATAAAAGAGAGGACCAAGAAAGTTTATTTGTTCTCAAGAGGAACCTATGCATACTCCAATAACCAAAGGCCTTTTCCTTGACTTATATTCCCAAGACTTACACATTCCCATTGTTATTCGCAAAGGTAAGCGTACATGTGCACGGTATCCTATCTCTAATTGTGTTTTCTATGCTAATGCCTCTGAGAATTATCAAACCTTTATTATGAATATTGAGAGTTATAATAGAAGAGGAGTTGAATGTTCTTGTGAAAAATAATACCTAGACCATCACAAAATTTTCTTCGAACAGAAATATAATGGGTTGCAAGTGAGTTTTTATTATTAAATATAAGGCAAATGACATCATTGAAAGATATAAAGAAAAACTTGTTATCAAAGGATACAATCAATCATATGGAATTGACTACAATGAGACTTTCGTATCTGTAGCAAAACTTGCTTCCATAAGAATACTCATTAGTATGACGACAAATTTGGGATGAGATCTATTACAGTTGGATGTGAAAAATGCATTCTTACAAAGAGATTTGAATGAAAAAGTATTTATGGAGCTTGCTCATGGGATGAATATTAAATCATCTGATGATACAGTTTGCAAACTAAACAAAGCTATCTAAAAGGTAAAACAGCCACGAAAAGTTTGGTTCGAGAAATTCAATGAGGCAATATGCAACTTGGGGTATTAAAAAGCATAAATGACTATACTTTATTTTTCAAGAAAGGTACAAAATTATCTATTTTTGTTGTTTATGTTGATGATATAATTGTAATAGGTGATGACATTGAATAAATATCAAGGTTAAAAAGGAATCTTCACAAATTATTTGACCTCAAAGACTTGGGCTGACTTCATTATTTTTTGGTAATAGAGGTGTTATATTCTAATAAAAGTATCTTTCTAATTCAAAGAAAGTACACTGTATATTTACTATAAGAAATGAATATTCTTGATTGTAAACAAAGCGATATTTCTATGGAGATGAATTAAAAATTATTTATTAGAGATGGTGAATATTTAAAGGATATTCACAAATACTAGAAATTGGTTGGTAAGCTTATATACTTTTACTCGTTCTGATATCACTTATATTGTGGGTATTGTGAGTAAATTTATGCATTCTTCCACAAAAAATCATATGAAAGCTGTGTATAAAATTCTCATATATCTCATCAACACCTTGAATTGTACTTCTTTACTCAAAATCCTACAAATTTAGTATTGAACTTTATTCTGATATAGATTAGGCTGGATCTAAAGATGATCGAAAATAAACTACAACTTATGTGATACTACTTGGTGATAATATTATATCATGAAAAAGTAAAAAATAAACTGTTGTTGCTCGATCTATAATTGAAGCAGAATACATAGCAGTAGCTCATGCTATGTGCAAAGGATGATGGATATCTTTATTGATATGGGAACTGATATTTAAATATACTCAGCCTATATCGTTATATTGTGACAGCAGTGCTACTATTTAGATGGCTTCCAACCCAATATATCATGAAAGAGCTAAACATATAGAGATCGATTGTCACTTCATTAGAGAAAAGATATCAAATCAGGAATTCAAATTGGAGTAAATTAGTAGTACTTAATTAATATTAGGAGTAAATTAGTCATTCAAGTTAGATTGCACTTATAAATAGGGTGATTAAGGTTAAGTGTATTAAAGTGAATAAGAATAAAGAGAGCCGGAGATGGCAGCCGGGGAGAAGACGGTGAAAACATGCTTGGGACTGATACTTGTAAGTTTATAACATGGAGTTTCATTTGTAAATACCATTGCTTATTGATTGGTATTTAAGAAATTATTTTTGAATTGTCTTTCATAATAAGAGTTGCAGCTCTCATTTGTTCCCCTCATTTAATGGAACTCTGGTTTGTACTTAAAATCTTTTTATTAGAGTTCACCTTTGCCCGTTGTTTCATTGTTGACCATTTGAATTTTGCTGCTTTATCCTTGTAAATTCTGTTGGTATCTTCTAATTGAGGTCTTATTCGTCCCTGTAGCTAATGATATCCCCACACCTGTTAGCTTCAAATTTAAATTCATCAACATGATTTAAAAAGTTTAATCTATGTTGATATTGAGATTAAAAGATGAACAACTTTTTCTTTCACTTTCGGCTCATTTGAATGCCAAATACCGCAAAGCATGACGTAAAGAATTCAACGATTTCTTATAGGGATGATTAGTCTTGGGTTCAGTTCTAGCTGTCCAAGAGGAAGACAGAATCGAGTGATTTCGATTAGATGATTTATAGCAAGTGATTTCGATTAGATGATTTATAGCATACTTGTATTTGTTTGAAACATATATATGAATTTGTCGAAAATATTAAGTTATAATGTACTAAATCCGCTCAAGTAACGGATCAGCCTTGCATAGTCGGTATTAAGCCTGGATAAAGGAGGAGGATTGTGGTAGGGACAGTCCGCCTAAAACTTTGTCTGACTTATTTATCATGAATTTTACAAATTATGGATTCGGTTTCATCAAGGCTTAGTTGTTGTATCAAGTTATAATGTACTATCGATTTAGTTATGAAAAATAAATAGGAAGATGTTTATGTTGTGTCATTCTTCCTGCAACCACCACTATCTTCTATTAGCACTATCTGCTGCTACGGGTGTTACTTATTTTCTCAGCTCTCCACCATCACCACCACCAACTACTGTGCCACTCATCATTGTCAGTGCCGCTTGCCACCATCACTATTATTCACATCACCTGATCATTAGTATTTACTTCTCATCAGCACTACCTGCCACCCATGATCATTTCACTACCGCCATGCTCCACCATGTTAACACCAACACCACTCTTCTTTGCTGCTGTTTTCACCGCTGCCACCTTTTGGATCTGCCCGTCCCTACCACCATCTGCCGTCCACCACTATCACTATCACTACTTATTGCCGCCTTCATCACTGCATTAGCATCAGTAGCCACAACCGCCCTCCTTACCACCCTACGACGAGTTCATCCGAGCACCTTTAAAAGAAATTTTCTAGATGAAATCAGGAAAGAGGGTCGACCTGCTTTTGACCCATATTCAAGCTGGCCCGATTTCCCATCCTTGGCGCCAGCCCTTGCATGAATGAACTTGGAAGGGCCCATCGCATTCTTCAAACACGTAAAGTATCAAAGGAGAAAAGATCAAATTGCCCGAGTCCCCTAATGAAAGGCCACCGTGTGTGCGAAGAACTTCACGTCAAATAAGGATGGCGGAGACAGGCGAGAGCTGGGAACCACTCGATCACTTAAAGGTTCAATCGGACAGTCGACAAAGAATAAAAAAAAGTTCTTTTCTAGTCATTTCCATTGCCATCTCATATTTTTGGTTAATCTCTAAACGGTTCTCTTTACTAAAACATTAGTAAAAACAAAGTATGAGATAAAAACAGGTATGAGAGGTGGCAGCGGGGCGGGCCGAGGAGGGGCATGCGTACCTGTATCAGTCTCTGACTCAAACCATGAGATAAAAACAAAGTATATATATATATATATATATATATATATATATATATAGAGAGAGAGAGAGAGAGAGAGAGAGAGAGAGACGCTCACTCAGTTTACTCTTTAGTGGCGAGTATATTTTTAAAAAGTTTAAGAGTTTTTAAAAAACTAAAAATAAAAATGTTATATTTATGTTATTAAAAAAATAATGATCGACCGTGAATGAGAAACGTCAATAATCAAGGTTGCACATGTCAGGTCAATATTGTCCATCCTACTTGTCATCTTGCATCTTAGTTTAACCTTCTATACTTTCCCTGAACAAGAGAATAATGTTGTAATTAAATTACACGCGCCATCCTACTTGCAAAAGCTTATTGATATTTTGGTATATGCATTAGCTTTGCTTCACATCATAAAAAGAGCAACTTCAAGTAAGCATTAAATACCTTAAACCGATTTTGTCATGGAAACTCTTAAGCAAAGCTATGAAAAAGAGAGGTCGTTTTTGCATATAAGCAAAACAGAGAAGCAAAATAGTAAATAGTTACAAAGGAGGCATGAGTTTGGAAAAGACCGTATATAGAAAAAGAAATGAACCTTGCTTATAAAACGTAACAAGGACACCGCTTTGCTCGGAACGGGGTTGTGGCAAGAAGTATTGGAAGCCACAACCTCTCTCTCTCTCTCCATTGTTTATGATCTTGGTCATTAATGCTTTTGCATAATTTGATTATCGTCGATGGCTTCGAGTTTCGATCGATGGGAAAAGGATCCCTTCTTCTCGGCGGCGGAGGAGGTTCAAAACTCAGCCGATAGGTTGGTCCTTGAACGATTGAATCTTTACATCATATTTTGTTAGAAAATCCCACCTCGCATTTGTTTGTGTTTTTTTACATGAAATCTCTTCAAGGGGACATCCCACCGATTAATTTGGTACTTTTTCCATGGAAATCTCTTCTGTGGCTTATTTGTCCTGATTTGGTTTTGGTCTTATTGCTGTGACAAGGATGGAATCGGCGTTTAGGGAGTGGTTACAGGATCGCAAGCGAGACGCACACTTCCACGAGCTCCGAAGGGACCTTCAAACCGCGCTAGGCACCGCAAAATGGCAGGTTTCATTCACCTCTTTCCCTCTTTTGTGTTTTCCGTTGTTGTTTGCTACAGTTTGAATTTGGTTTTTATCTATAATCCCATTTCTCCTCAGTGTTTTTCATATATGCATGACCAACAACATAGTTTTCTCAAAAGAGCGTTCTTGTATAGAAAATTGCAGAGGCGGATCGGCCGTGCATGCTCCCGAGGCGTGCCTCAAAACACTAGCAAACATAGAATCAAAGGAAACCAAAACCATAACAAAAACCACGCATTTTATTCCGCTTTCACTGAGTTCCGGCTTCGTGATTTTTGGTCGTCATGGATTCCTTTCAATTCTTTTTAGGCTGATCTTGGCCTCAGCTTCTTTTGTCCAGTTCCAACATATAAAAGAAACAGGAATCTCTCCATTAATTAGTTTCAGATAAGATCTAGGAGATTTTTTTTCTTTTGAATTTTCTTTTGTGCGTTTTGTTGTATCAATTTAGCTGGAAGCATTTGAGAAGGCGGTTGGATTGGTCGAGACTAGTTCGGAGGTGAATGATACGGCGGCTAGACACAAGCAATTCATTGTAGCAATTAGGGGTCAGATCTGTAGGGTTGAGGGATCGATGAAGGAGACTGGGCTTAAGGAGGGCAAGAGGTCTCTTTCTTGGGTACAGTTGGATAAAGGGGAGCGTGATGAGCTCGCTTTGTTTCTCACTGGAGATGGGGACAGCAATAGACTTTCTGTGAGCATACGGGGTTTGGATGATAAACCTGGCTGCTCTAAGGTGGATCCCACGTTGCTGACAGCTGGTGTTTCCCAAACAAACAGGAATGATGGGTGTGGCAACTTGAATTGCGCACCTATTGGGCATTTGGCATTGCAAGATATCTCTGGTATCAGCAGAGAGGATAATAAGAATAATAATGGTAGTAAGTGTCAGAAGGTTATGAATGGGCATAGGAGAACTGCAAGTGCAAACGCAGAATTTGGGGTTTGGAAGATTGTCGTTGCTGATCATGAAAGTGATGTGCGCCGGCCTCTGGTAGATGCATCTCCCAAGGTTTCTAGTCTTCCGGGCTTTATCAGAAATATTGAAGCTCCGCCCAAGTTGAAGTTGCCGAAAAATAGCTTCAAGAAGTTGGATGATGCGGACTGTCATCAAACTGAAAACGGATTTGGCATTCGATCTCACCCTTTGAGCAGGGTAAGCACGCATTTTGCTTTGGTTCTTTGCTTCATGATCTTTATTTTCTAATACATGCTTTGAAAATTGTCTCCGTGTTATCCACTATTTTTTTTGAAAATATGTTATTATGTTTCCGTGGCTCAGAAACGGTATTTTGAACGTAAAAAATGGTATAAATCAATCATAAATTTGGTGAAGCTTCAGGATCATTCTTGCATATGCCTGAACATCGCTTTGGTAAAATCTTTTAAGTGCTGTTGGAATTTTCAACATGCTGGTTTGAGATATGTGGTTCTATGGAAATAATTGATGTTCTTATTGGTTTAAGCTTCAAGTGCCATCATATTTTGAGATTTGAATGGGTAGACATTTAATCCTTCATAGTTTATCTTCGAACTTTCATCTCCTCTTGTCCATTCTTGTTCTCATAAGCATCTGTAAGGGAACCTATTTGATGTCCTTTCTTTGCTTGAAAGAATGCTCTTTCTATTTATGATTGAAATTCTTTGGACTTTGCATTTGTTGCAAGTCACTTATGTTTTTTCTTGACTGACTTCTTAAGTTCTTGTCTATGAATAAAACAAACAACTTATGGGCATAACAAATCATCACTGCTTGGTGCTATTTGAATGAAGCAGGCTATGCATGCGTGCTACGAGAAGAGCAACCACTGTCTTAATTCTTGCACCATAGACACTGAAATTTCTAATGATAAGCAGCTGTATGAGTGGCTGGGAGCATTGCAGAGGCAACTTCAAAGATCTCAATATCATATTCAGTATGGTCGCCAATTCCAGGTTGCGCTTTGGTTAATAACGGTTGTTTGCTTGGTTGGTAAGTGCACTGAAGGGGACCTGAAACATTTGATTGAACTGTTTGAGTTAAGGTTGATATTATTACAGTGAATTAGGCATGATAGTATGTGGGTACAATACATGCAGAACCATGTAATATGGGCACGCCTAGTTAGTGGTAAGCCCTATTGCACAAGGCATCCCACAGACGTGAACAAGATATGGATATCTATGGTCATAGTTCTGTAATTGTTTAGAAAATATGCTGTTTTGCCATTTGAAATGCACTTTTATATTTTATACCCTCAACATCTATTTTTTTCTTCTACTAGGAAATTGTTTAATCTTATAGTGTTGTTTTTTTAAAAAAAATTAGGTATATCCTATGTTGCATGGATATGGGTATGGGATACATGAATTTCAGAAAATCTAAGGTATGGCCGGGTCACTATTAAAAAATATAAAAAATCTAATATATTTTATATAATTAAAATTATATGAAATTACATATGATAGTTCATAATTAACAAATATATGAAGATAAATTTGAGTAAATGAATCATATCAAAATAAGAACACTAAACAACAGGCAAATATATCATAATCTCATTGGTCTAGAGTGGGAGGCAATAGATTGTCAAAATGAGGAACCAAGCAGCAGCACAAGCATACACATTTTTAGAATACACGCATAAATTGATATTATGAAAATAGGGAACCACATAGTAGAGTAAGAAGTGCAAACATATGTAGGATATGCACATGCTAATTTTTATTTATCACATGATTTTTTTATTTTCATACTGCTTGAATCTTATATCAATGGTCTTTTTTCCTCTGTTAATTCACGTAAGTTACAATTTTTTAAGGGACATTTAAGTTGCTTCTTGTTTTTGTGAGTCAAAAACACGGAAATAGCCCTAGAAACAAAGAGACCACCGTGCCTCTAAGAGAGAGAATACCACATATGGATGGCAGCGCATGGCCTCTGTCATGTGAAAACTACGCCACATCAAAACCGATTCACTGACAAAGAGAGAGATCATACCGTGAATGAAGGAGATTACGGATTTCACGATTTTAATTTGACTTGTGGATGAGATTAACCCATTTGGATACGAGTTGACGTGATCTATTTTTATAAAATAAAAAACCGAAGTACCCAAGTATCAGTACATGTACCGGTACATACGTGGTTTGGGTATGCCATGCTTGAGAGGGTATATCTCATATGGGAATTACATCTATGCACTCTATCATCTCCTTGTAATGGAGATGCATTTTCTTTTACGTTATGTAGGTACCTTGGGCATTTTCTGAGCATAAAAATTGTGGACAGTTTTTGTGTCCGTTAATGGCCTCGATATGCGCTATTTTCTCCTTTACGGGAAGACTATCTGTTTGTTGCCTCTGAAGAGAAAACAAGTACTGGGACCTTCTATGCCAAATGTGTTTTGGATATCCACCCAAGTCACGAGGTATTTCTATAAGATGTGATAATCCAAGCCGCTTGGGAACCAACTGCACGCTTTTGTACTTAAATGCTTATAATTCTTAACTACGTAAAATTGTTACATGTCATGATTAGTTTTTTGAGTTTTTATAAGCTACACTCTGTACAATGTTCCATTTCAACTGTGTTTCGTTTATGTTTTCCAGTCCTGTTCATGGTGCGTGCGGTTTGATGGAAGAGGGCACCCAATTGCTCCGGAGTTTCAGTCTGGTGTCTTCATTTGGTATGAACTTCGGCACTTAACCGCATTTTATTTGAATCATATTGATGGATGCTGACGAACACACAGTTGGCAAATTTGACGAATGGACTCATGAATGGTTTGACTCAATCATCGGCTTAGACATTGTGGAAAGATAAAGTTCCACGCCATGCCTTTTTATCATAATTCTAATTTTAATCCACAATGTTCTTTAAAATAGTATTTCTGAAGGATCAGATGTTGGTCAATAACATATGCTCTTTATGTGCTTGTATAGAAACAGTCTATTCAATGATTTTATGTGCAGCTAGGATAATACTTTTGATTTTGATAGATATTTAACATGCAAGATAGTCTTTTTTGGGGTCCAGAATTTGATTTTTTTTCATTCGCACCATAGAAACATTTAGCATTATGTTTGATATTTCATCCTTGATGTTGTTCTGACGCTAAAAGGATGTGGTCTCATAACCTTCCAAGTTACAGCGTCAAAATTTGCTGGCCCATCGCTTGGGGCACAAGCACAGACAGTAGTGTGAAATTCCAAGTACTTTTTCAAAAGGTTTGGTAACCTGTCTAGATCGTTTTGAATTTCATCGATTTCGAATGTGTCAGCTGCCTCACCTCCCCGTGAGTAGGTCTGCCACTGAGTAGCAGAAGTTTGAGAATGAGTTTGACAACCATGCAGCAATGTTGTTACAGAATTATTTGTCAGTCCTGCCGCTTGAAAAATATGAACATATCTTCCCTTTCGTGGTAGAACATAATAGAGAGAGCCTGTTTAACTTCTGTTTATGCTTCTAGATTTGCAGGTTTACGTAGAATTCTAGTAGTCAACAGTTTTTGGAGCAATGGGGCAAAAGGCAACGAGATAGGCTGGAAATGATTTAAACTTCAGCAATAACTGGATCTTCCCAGATTTATACCAGATGGTGGTGTGATCATGGCGGTCATGTACCATAGTTTTTTAGTTTTTTATTTATAAAATTGTTTCATAAATAAATTTTCATCTCATTTCTGCTCCTTATCTGTTAGCATTGTGATCCAGGTGGTCTTGAGACAAGCCTAAATATTATGGGTTATAGCGTGGCAAACAAGTCCAAGCTTCCCAATCGATGATTCATTTGATTGTTGTACTCAAAAACATATATCTACCTCGGGTACAGTTATTTGACCTTTTCTATAATGTAATTGCAATGTTACTCATGGCTTAGGGGCCTGGTTGGAAATATTCATGTCTATTCTTACTAATAAATAGCAATCACAAGTCATATTATCATGAGTTTCTTTTTTTTTCCAAAAAAGCAAGAAGTGTTTGTATGAATTCATCTTGATGGTACATGGTTTGTTGTGGTGGCAACAGCGGTGGTGGTTGGCAATAAGCGGCCGGGCTAAGAAAACCAAATACGATGACAGTAAAAGGTTGTCACTATTTCTTGGTTTGGTTAACTGAGTGAATTTACTCTCTAAGTTGTTCGGTTCAAAACAAATATAAATGGTCATCTAAAAAGTAAATTTATAGTTACGCACAAGGAGCCATATTTCCTGGCTACGGGTTCAACTCAAAAAGAATCTTCCACTTCAAGGCCGCGAGTTCCATACCTGGGTCATGCATCTATTAGCCTAGTAGACATCTTTCCAACCCCAGTCTTACCTATGAAAAAAAACTAATTACCAATAATAGCACAATTAGTTGTCTCCCACAGCCATCCAAGCAAAGGTTGCTACCATTTTCGATGTTGTCATTGCCTGTAAAGTAGTAGCAATTTGGCTATCGACCGAAGCCCACCGGTAAAAGTAGTGATGGTTTGGAGTTACTTTCATTCTATAAGTAGCTTTTCCAACACTAACCATCCAAACAAACATCACAATCGATGTTGAATAAGCTTTTAGATTATACTCAAATTATACTCGATCATTATAAATAGTAAGAGCCTTACTATATTTATTGTAATAAGACCGATCATTTAAGTTCGAAAGTACCATTGAGTATTCACTGAATATATTCCACAGTCCCAGCTTTTAAACTTAAATTTCTAGCTCCTTCCCCACGATAAGTTCCTTGAATAATGTGCTTCATGATAAGTGGTGATTCTTATTAGTTAGGCATCTCATTTTTTTATTTTAATTTTAGAATTGGTGTGCAAATATAAAGGATTCATCTTCAGTGGGAAATTCATCCATCAAATGCTTCTCTCTCTCTCACACACACACATACACAGTCCTCTCCGGAACTATGTACACAAATGCTATTATCTCGTTTTGCTTTATAGGATTCATACTTGTTCATTTGAGATCATTTTCTAGACAAAAATGGGACTGGAAAGTGATTATCGTGAAATGAAGAGGATCTTGCCGGATCTGTCCTCAGGTCTCCTGAGGTTGCTTATTGAAATAATCAGAACTATATTGCATATTCCGATTTTTGGTTACTAAGCCTGGATTTAGAAGAAGCAAGAAGAAAATTCATCAACTTAGATTGGCATGTTAATTTGGACAAAACTACGCCTTCCAAATTAAGTGGGTAGGCAACATAAATTCTTAGTGGTTATTGTGCTCTATTTCGTGTCAATTTAACACAAATAATCTAGTAAATGTCAAACTCTTAACCCAGAGAAGATCTAACCAGGTACTTATGAAACAGCAGACTCTAAATCAACAGTGCAAATAAGCTCACAATGCCAATTAGTTTGGCTTTCAAGCGTTTAATTTCAAACTTCCTGCTCTCAACACACTTGGTAGACAGACAGCAGCAACTTTCAACAATAATTCAGAAGACTCTTTTATTTAGCTCCTAACATAATACTTACACACTAGAGAGAAGATCTAAATGGGATCAAAACAGGCACAAAAGTAAACATTTGCCTGTTTTGGCAAGTAAAAGCGCCATAATAAAAATAATGCAGTTTCTCTCGGTAGAAAAGATGGTGAGACTGAAAGAGGTTGTGCCTGCCCGTTTTGCTGCATGGTTACCACATATCATGGTGAGATGTAGTAGATGATATAAGGGCTGTCGTGGTTATGCAAACCCTTATAGGTAGTAAGCACATATCGGGAATCTTCTCTGTCTCTTTCAACCCTTTTCTTCACGTTGCAGTCTCCATTAGAGCATCGATAGTAATTTCTGCACATATTTAAACAATGTTATCTGAGAATTGCATAAATTCTTTTCTTCTTCTTCTTCTTTTTCTCGAGAAAACATAATTCTACTTTAATGCACATGCACACAACAATTATAATGGTCGTGAGAGAGAACAAGTTCTTGAGTTAAGGTTTTGATAAATCTAACACTCTAAAAGATGTCTGATAAAAATAGAAGAGATGGATCAATGGTCACACAGAGAAAGACCTTATACAAAATGAGGTTATTAGAAACAAATTGAGAGTGATACCAATAGTTTGACAAAAAAGGGAAAGTTTGTTTAAAATGATTTAGATACGAAGAAAGATGATCAAAGAAAGCTCAAAGTAGAAAAAACTAAATTGTGGAAATGTTAAAAGATAAACATAAGATCATAAATGTTAGGAAGAAATCATAAAAAATGATCTAGCACATGTTAAGTTAATTGTTAGCATGGCATGCGATCGGGCTCCATACAACCAAAGAATCAATATAGCCAACCTCATTTAGTATGAAAAAAAGACTTAATTGTTGTTACAATCGATCCCTCCCAAGCAAAGCATGCATTTGCATAAGGAGCCAAGGCTCTTCTGCTGCGTAAGGTGTATGATTAAAAAAAAAACCTTCAAAGAGTTCGATACCTGGCATCTGAACATCTAGTGGGTTCTGTTCTGTCTAACTCAGCTTGCCAAGTAGGGAAAAAAAGAAAGAATATAAAGGCATGCATGACAATATACTGAAAACCTATCGAAACAAGCCTTCGGCACACGAGTCCTGAGATCTCAGCTTCAAGCCCAAAACATGCTTGTGCCAGAATTAGGGTCTGGCCCTCTAGTCTTCCCTAGTAAGTTTGATGCCTGGGTGTGGATTGGTAAGGGGTGTTTATAGACACATAATCGTATATAAGTTAACTATATTAATATGCGTGTTTTTCTTTATTCGGCCATGGGTCCGATCAGCTACATTTTTACAAGCAATTCAGGTAATCTCTGTACCACAATCCGGTCAAACTGGGTAGTACTTACGCCATTCAGATTGGGTTGGTTGTGGAGAGCATCCCTAGGTGGGAATGAGACAAGACCCCACACACATACATACGTGTTTATATATATAAATAAAGAGAGAGACCATAATTCATGCACACACTCGTCCGTATCATGTCTACCTAATGATCTCAATTGTCTGATTACTAAGATGAACATTATTGAGATCGTTAAAGTAAAAAGCAAAATAATATTAAGTGCATTAAATTATTTTATGATAAAATGATTGAGATTTTAAAGATATTTGATCATAAATTAAATTGGTGTGTGCATTTATCCACCCCTCCCCCCCCCCCTCTCTCTCTCTCTCTCTCTCTCTCTCTCTCTCTCTCTCTCTCTCTCTATATATATATATATATATATATATATATATATATATATATATATATATATGTATGTATATATATATATATGTATGTATATATATATATATATGTATATATATATATATATATGTATATATATATATATATATGTATATATATATATATATGTATATATATATATATGTATATATATATATATATGTATATATATATATATATATATATATATATGTATGTATGTATGTATGCATACCCACACACATGCTAGCCAAATCGATGGATTTCCTACCTTTTTTTTACTGTTATAAGCAAGATAAAATAATGCCCAGTTCTCCCATCTATAACAATACGTTGTATCTAATGAAATTTTGCTAATATATTGTGTATAAATGACTTATACACAACGTTGTGTGGTTAAGAAAACCGTCCTCGATTCTCATTTTTTCAACTCGCGAATACTCAGACCCCACGGAAGGGGGTCAGATTTGAGTTAAACAGGTAGAGAGAGCTGTTCATGTGTCATGGTTGATATAATTTGACTCGATCCTGAAGTGACCCGATGCAGCCAATCCGAATCGCCAAATGTGGTGGGCGGAGAAGAAAGCCAGACACCTGGGCCCGCGTATGCTAACATCAGCTAGCTGTCATGGCGGCCGTAACCGCTCGGTGACGGCGGCCCATCTAGCCGTAGGGGCCCATTTTCACGGTAACACCAATTGGCCTCCTGCTTTATTTGTTCATATTTTAAACAAGTGACATACATCTTCGAACCATGGTGGGCTCTCATTATATCATCTATAACCGACTTAATGCAAATACTGATAAGATAAATAAAATATGAATATATAGTGCGTAGGTATTAAGCATGTGCAGCGTTTTTATATTCGTTCTTCTGTTTTTAAGTTTAAGAAAACCATATGGACGGAAGGAAAGTGTGACATTGTTTTGTCCAGAGAGACGGCGGCCAGTTCCTCCGGATTTAGGTCATTTTTCCTTTTTTTTTCTCTTTAACTATATAAATAAACTACATTGCTTTATCTCTTTAACTACATGAAAATATTATTCATTAAACTACAAACTAGTATATGATGAATATTGGTTAACTAACTTCATTTAAATATTAAATTAAAATTAGGTATAAATTCAATAATATTACATTTAACATACAAGTAATATTAAAATATATAATATTTATTAATATTTAAATATAATATTAAATATAAGTTTATGTGATATGTGATATGATCACTTAATCAAAAAATATAAATTGACATGACAAGTAAAATATTTCTACGTCTTAGAATGATGCCGGTTTTAAGTTACCTACATTAAAAAAATTTATAAGTCACAAGGAGCAAATTCTAAACTTACAAACACATCGGAGTTGCGTGATGTTTTCTCTTTTCTTGTTTTAACAAAATACCACACATTCGTGCACCGCGAACAGTGAAACTCCTCGAGAGGAGCAAGGGAGTGGGTGTGGACCATGAGATCACATACCTTGAGCAATAGTTCTGGGTGCTGTATGCATGCATTTATGGTTCAGTACTTGCTCCTTTTAATGGTTATGTTCTTATTGTAAGGCAGAAACAAATCGACCGAGCTCGATCTCATCTCTCCCGAGCACAAGCAGACCATATATAACGTATGTAGCATAGGCGAGATACGTATGGAGAGAACTGAGACTAGCAGGAAGTGGGCAGGACCATGAGAACACATACCTTGGGTTCGGGCTATCTTTGACAGATTTTTTGCCATATTTCCTCCATTTGAATCCATCATCCATAATTTCGATCTCAGACATGGTCCGAAATGTTACTTCGAATCTGTTATCTACTTTTCTTTTCACAGACTTCCTAATGTTTTCCCTGGAAATAAAAAGCATATATATTGTTAGCAACCATCGAAACTAATTATACTAACCATCACGAAAAGCTCGTTTTCTACCACTAACGTAATGTGTAAGGGGATTAAGGAGTCCTTGGGGAAGAGACAGTAACGCACACATATGCCTGACCTTATTTGCACAAGTTTTGCCAGTCTCATGCCTCGAGTCATATTTTGAATGGTGAGCATGTGCTTGCCTACTTTTAGATATGTTATATATTAGGCCTTCTTTGGGGTGAGGTGAGGTATGCTTTACTTAAAATTTGAAAAAAAATAAATTAGAAAAATACAAATATTTTGTAGACTTGAAATCCAAGTGAGTATCGGGAGATACAAGTGCACTTCATCCCAAAAAGTTTCTTGGTCACGGTGTATATATATCCATGCAAATAATATATACGTGGTATAGATATATACTGATAAAAAAGGAGTGCAGGCACCGACTCTACAGTTCGATGGGAGCTAATCAACAAAATCAATGAACGAGTTCCTCATTTCATTTGGATGCACGCATGTACTAATCCTTTTGGAAACTAGCGACTCATCGAAAATTAAAACTACTATCACCCAAAAACGAACTCTTACTGAGCGCTGGAATCTTCTGTAGCAGAGGGTTCACTTGACTCCGAAGCCGGAAAATGGGAGTTTCCGGCAGGTGCGAAGTTATCAAAGAACGTGACATCGGAAACCTTATCGAACCCAGTCGCGAAGTGAAACAACAGATGCACCTGTTGCCTACCATGAACGTTGGTCAGAATTCGTAAACTGCCTAACTCTACCCGTAATTTGGTGCTATATAATTTAGAAAATATCACTGGTACCCTCACTTACTGATGAGCTGCTTGGTTATTTAGCCCACGGCAAGCTCGGCTCATGAACTGCATATAATGCAAGCTATGGTCGGTTCATATAGAAGCTAGATGGACTCTTTGTTTTTATAGAATTTGATCATGAGTCAGGCAAATAATTAAGAATTAATTTAAGAGAGACTAGATCATTTTTTATTATTTCTTTTCAATATTATTATATATGTATGTGTGTATATACATATTATTGATATCGAAAATCAAGGAAACATGAGAAGCTTTCTAGAGGTTTGAAAGGAAGGAAACATCAGTTTAACTCAATGATGGAGAGAAGCCTTGAGGCACAAGGTAACGACAGTGATAGTTAGCATATGATTTGATCATACATACACCTAGCATTAAGGTGTAAATACAACATAAATAAAACAAGTGAGAAGTTATTGAAAATCATGCACATGAGAACCAAGAATATATTCAATTGTTGTCACTTTGAGAAAAACTTGTAAATAGTAGTTGAACTGATCATGGATCACATTATCAACTCTTTTTATTCCTTATTTTTTTGGCTTTGAACCGGCTTTTCCATGAAAATGAATGTTTTTTCCTTTGTTTGTATCATTTCATCAATTTTCTTTTTTAAACACATAATACCAATGACATGAGAATATGCTCAATCGGAATATCAAGAACTCATATTCATTACCTGAGCCTTATTTATCTTCTTCTTTGAGAATAAGGGTCATAGTTCTTTGTAATACATCTAGTTCCACCAACGAGTTGTTATAAGTACTATTAAAATTGCATCAATACTTTTGAAGTGCGTGCATACACATACATCCCAAATAATAATAATGAAATGATTAGACGTAAGCCAAGCACTTATTTGCACTTAGGAGTTATAACTAAAACAAAAAAAAAGGGAAGCTCGTTCCGTTCAACTTGTAAATGGCACCAAACTGTGCTCTTGGCTCTTCGAGATGATAACAAGCAACTCAAGCTAATTAGTTCGTAGCTTCACGAGGCCGTTGGAAACAAGCCGAGCTCGTAAAGCTTCTGAGATCACAAAACCAAGGGATGCAAATGTAATAAGAGACAGAATGCCAGTCTATGAGGTCGCCTCAGGGAAGGAAGTCTCCCCTTTCCCGGTTAGAAATTTCTGGTGGCCCCAACCGAATCTACATGAGACTTACGTCTGCATGTCACGTAGCGACGACGCTATTGACCAGGCTCGTGGGGGCGTCTACCCGACCCGAATCGAACAAAATATTCGCTCGATTCGTACATGTAATGCTTTTGACTGTGTATATATAAGAAAGAAAAAGATCATCAACTATCATCTTTCACTATTAGTTTTCACTATTTTTTCTTAATCAAAACTAACTCAAAATCATTATTTAATGGTTATAAAATCACTTAAATATATATATATAAAGAGAAAGATATTCTATAGTTTTGATTGGTCGATTACGATTTTTCATAATAAAAGAGTAATAGAAAGATGATTCTATTTCGAAGTCGCCTCATCGATGGCCCTACCGAAACCGGGCTTAAGCTGCAGTCAGCAAAGGACACACTTACTGGCTCACCACGGGATGCCTGTAAGCCTTTCAGATGGGAACGATTGACGGGGGGAAACATGGTGGGGGAGTTCGCTCGATGCACGAGCAAACTCGAATTTGTCTCGTTGCTGAATATGGACAAGAAAAGGACGGCGGGAAGCCTCCGGTGAATATCACCATTACATTATAGAAGACGAAAGATCCACATGTATCGGCAAGAAGTTTATATTATGGGCTTTAAACAGATCAGAGATGTATGATCGTGTTTGAATTTGTCCGCCAACCAAAAAAGAAAGATCCCTTTTTCGTTATTTACAATAAGAGGCCAAAAGGCAGATGCATGGCCCAAATATTGAATCCATGCCCTTTAACTTGTGAGCCAACAGTCTTAGCTATTTGCTCAAATCAACAAATCGAGTTCAAATAGAATCTTGAAATACGGTTCACTTCCCAAAGGTTAGCGGAGATTTTCTGTAAGTTTATGTTTCTGGTTTATACGAGATATCTTGTATAGTATAGTCGCTTTTAACTTCTTCTTTTGTATTTTATCGCTCTGATTTTTTTTTTCGTTTTCGAGAATAACGGCACCGTTAATATCTCAATGTGTTTAGTGATAATAAAATTATTTTGTAAACTGTTTTTTTAAAGAAAAACTATAATCTGTGAAATGAGGGAAGAGAACCCTTTCTTTTATATAGAATAAGGTGGAGAATGAGGTGGGCCTCATGATTGTGTGTGACATCTGGGTTTCTAAGGTCAAATTAATTCGAAAGAGATTCACACCCGAGTCCAAGCATGTGGGTCCAATGATCCAAAATCTATCCTAAGTACACGTCTACATGAGAGAGAGAGAGAGAGCTTATGATCATGACCATATTGTCAATTTCCTTTTCTGGTAATTTTAAACCACTCTTTGAAATTCTTACCGTTCGAATGGAATGGACCCAGTTAGCTCCGTGAACAAACACTCATAACCATCGACTCTAACATGTAAATGTTGGAATAAATCAGAGAATTATATGCATAAAAAATCAATATACAATAATTATAAATACGTCAAAATCAATAACAGTTGTTGATCCAAGTAAGCCATGAACAAACCATACAAAAAACACAAGAAAACATCAATACAACAACAACAATAACAACTAAGCCTTTTCCCATACTAGACGGGGTCGGCTACATGGATTCTTTGTTTCCACAGATCTCTATCGTGTGCCATGTTAGCAGTTAACTCCCAATAAGCTAGATCATTCTTTATTGTTTCACTACAAGAAAACATCAATAAAAAAAGAAAAATTATCTTTGCGAGTCGCCCTCAAACTGGCCTTAAAGAAATTGGCGATTCACTATAGAGTACACATGGTACATATACTTTCCTCCCAAGATAAAAAGCACGCCTCAATCGCCTCCGCTGAAAAGAAAGGATAGCATGAAGCAGTCACAATCGCAGAGGGAGATGCAGAGAGCAGAGACACAAGTGAGAGTGTGTTAATCGCATAAGTGTAGATTAGAGAACCCTAATACCTTATTTATAGACTACGTGGTCGATCACTAATCTCACATATGATTCAACAAACGTATCTCTCCACCCCGTAACCTTTTTCACGTATATTCATTTGACCATTAGATCAAAAAAAAATTGTACAAAAAGATAATTTGAAGACAATTTCCAAACTTAAGCTCAAGCCCATCATGTGTGTGCACACGTTTGTATAGTATAACATGTCCTCTCAAAGCTCTTTGAACTAAGGTTAATGAGCTACCATCTATATAAAAGGACATGTGGGTTTGTTTGATTCTTTAATATGAGATTAAACTTTGTTTCTCTTGGTCTTCACATGGACAAGTCCTTCACATGTGACTTTCACATATATCAATAATGCATCAATTGAATATTAAATGATACTAAACATAAATTAAATATTATTAATGTACATGAGTTTAATTAACTCAATCTTAATTATTAAATCCAACAATAAATTACCTTAGCAAACATTCGCCATCAACGTCAACATATAACTTAGGAAGCCAAACGGGGACGGCTAAAAGCTTGATCTAACTTTTCATCACCAATTCCTATCAAAATAATATCACTATATATATATATATAGTGTGAGAGAGAGAGAGAGAGAGAGAAAGAGAGTTGTTAGACTCTAATTGTTGTTAGATTATTCTTGACAATGTATACCTTCTATCTCTTTCATAGAAAAGAAAAATTAGTTTTTCCAAAAAGTCATTTTTATTTTTCCTCTTTTAAATCAAAACCAACCAATCAAAGATATAATTGGTCCAAAGATATGAATGGTAGAAATTGTTAAGAAAAGTCTAGCATGAGAGTTTAACATATCTCTCTAACTTCAAAACTTTACAGACTACAATTAACTCGAAGTTATGTTTTCACATTGGACAACGACCAAATACAAAATGGGGCCCCCTAATATATTGTTGACCATAACATTTGTAATCGATGCACTGTTTATTCACCTTCCTGTGATCATAGTTTTTGTGTGGACACTGGTCACTCAACAGGGGCTACCGGCTATTGTTAGCTTACCTGCTACCTTACGATAAGTTTGTGTGGTTCTGTTTACATGAACGGTACCTATTTGGACGAATATTCTAGTTAAGAGCAAATTAATTAGAGTGAAAATGCAGACCTATCAGTGTAAGTTTGTGTGGTTCTGTGCCCTAGACTATATCCAAGTACACATGTGTATGCGCCTGTGACTGGTTGTGCTTGAGAGAGAGAGAGAGAGAGAGAGAGAACCAGTGGCCTATTTAGAGGAATCCGTTCCATCCATACTTTCAAAAATCAACTTAAAGCCTCTAACTTATGATGGAATTCATGGGCTATGATAGATAGTTTGTGCCATCGTGATCCATTCCAAGAGCTATTCGACTCAGTCTATAAAAGTTTCTAGATTCATTATTGGAGAAAACCATAGTTTTTTTCTTCTTTTCTTATGAGAGAGAGAGAGAACCATATCTATTGAACGCGTTGTTTTCTTGTGTTATGAGCTGACATTCATCCCAGGTCGGGCACGATTCGTGTTCTTTCTCTTCGTCCGTGGTAGACGTGATGCGCGGCTTGCGTTTGAGCGACTGTGTATTATGGGGCTCCTTCCCTTCGATATGGAAAAGATTTACACGAACGTATGAACAAGGGACAGATTTTGACGCCTCAAAGCGATCAACATTTTGTTGAATCTTTAGGGTCATAAATAGACCTCATGTAGGGGCAGTCGACAGCTTGCTTGATCATCGCGGCCTCTTCCCCTTCAAGACATTTCGTAGAATAGCCCTTAGGGGCGAGGGTCCTACACCCACAGTAGTCGTATGCTTTGTTCAGCAAATCTTTCGATAGCAATTGCATATATATGTATATATATATATATATATATATTGGTAAATGCTTAAACTTCATTCATATTTAAATCTATTTAAACACCTTCACCATTTCATTTGCATACTTAGCTAGTAGAAATCTATATACAAAATTATGCCTGAAAGCTGTTATCCACTTAGCACATCTATATAACTAATATATATTAAAAGAGAATACTTCAAAGTCGACCACCCATGTTTTTATCCTAATTTGTGTCATCATGATTTTCCGTATAAAAACAGATCCATATTTGTATATCTCTTTTATTTTGAAGTGCAAAACAACTTAGATGACGTCAAACAATCAAGAAAGAATACACTGTCGGAGTATCTTTTCACTTATAATGAAAAAGCAAAAGACATTTGACAGAGACGTGTGACATAGCTTCTTTTATATATATATATATATATATATATATATATATATATATATATATATATATATATATATATATATATATATATATATATATATATATTGGTGTAATTACCGCATTGGTAGCTGATGACAAAGGAATGGGGGATGGCCGAGGATAAGGGAAAAGCCCATGTACAGGTATGTCAGAGAAACGTCGTTGCTCCACTCTTGTGGGTTGGGCCGGGGAGGGGAGGGGTGGGAGGGGGACGAGAGCACTGGCTTAAAATAGACAATTACGAGATTTTCTCACTTTATGAAATCTTGAAATTATAGAATGTCATTCACTCACATTCACATATATACATATATATATATATATATATATGATTGACTTTTGGTGACACGAGTATAATAACAATATTTTTTATACTTTTTTAAAGTTATAAAATATAAATTACACTAGGCTACCAAAAATAATGAATGAAGATGAGTGATGATGTTAAAAGTGGGTAAGATCATGTTTTTTCTATTATTGTTATGTACTATAAAGGTTTCCTGGAGACTGAGTGGTTGGCCGGCTGCATTCAGGATGACATCGCATAGAGCTCAGATAGATGAACTTGTAGACTACGCGCGTCTCCCGCGTGGTGGCTGGAATTAGTTGAAAAAGGCGTTGAAATATAATTTTGACTGCCTGAAAATGCTTGTCAAGTTATGTATGACTGCATTTAGGGTCTCCATAGATTCGATTGTGATGTGACGGCTCTTGGATATTCAACCAACAGCATATTGTGGGCTCTCAGTCATTTTAGTCATGAATGAAAATGTATACCACGAGCTATTGATAAGTGTTAACCAGACTCATGCAGCCTTGGTTTTTAGTATTATTGTCGAAATTAAGTAAGTAGTATGTGTTAAGTATGAATTTATGTGCCTGTGATGCTTTATTACTTGATTATAAAGTTGTGTCGAACTTAACAATTTTGATAATTGATAATTATATGTTTTGATTCTAAATGTGCATACTTTTTCTATGACTCTATCGGAATGATACATTTATCTACAGGGCATACATTAGTGTGCTCACCTTTTTATTATTACCATTTTATCGGTTAAGTTGTAACTCGAGCCTTAGTGTGGATGAAGCTTAAGAAGACATAGTGGAACACAAAGATTAGGGTTTACAGAAGGTTGTACTAGTTTGTAAAAATGATAGTTGTTATACCTAATATTTAGCTTTTGTAAAATATAAGGATTGATGTGTAAAATTATTTCGAGTTCAATAAGATTAGGATTTGCTTGGTAACATAGTCCTTTATGTCACGTCCCTAACATACCAGTGAAGCGCGTCGGGGTTGTTCACCCCTTTCTGCTATTAATAAAGCTATTGTCATTTGGCTTTGCATTAAACGTGTCTTTATTACCTTTACTTTTAAACGTTTGTCGTGTTATATAGTTGAGTTAAACGGATGTAAGCCCCATCAAAGGCACCTAGCATCAAGAAGAGGGGCCCAACTCACATTCTTTATCAGAGGTCGTCTGAACTACTTATTTCGTTGCACTTGTGAAATCCGCTAAGGTTGATTCGGCCCGAGGGCCAAGTGCCAGTCACGTTGTGAGCTTTGTCGACTCTTCCGATGACCAGGACATGATATTTTCTAATTAGTAACATTTAACATGTCATACCTCGGACTCGTGGTGTCACATCGGACGAGTCCGCATGAGGTTGATTGAGGCGAGACCGTGGATCCCGTGTGTGAAACCTTCCTACCCTAAATGTGCGGTTCCCGATATCATGTAGACGGGTTGAATATCTTTTCAGAAACAGGTAGGCACCAAACTGAGCCCACTTAGTGAAATTTTCAGATAGAAAAGGTAATTCTTTGATCCCAAGGCCTTTGATTTATATGTACAGCTATAGCGGTAGGAAGTGAACTACATCAAGCATATAACTTCGGTGGTTTTGGGTCAGGTTTGGTTTGGTTCTAGGCTAAACTGCAAAACACAAATAATCTAATTGCCTCAATTTTGAGGAACAAAACCAAGTCATTACAATTTTATAAAACTAACCCAAATCATATCATCGGTTTCGGTTTTGGATCGGTTCTTGGCAAGGTTCATTACAATTTGATATGTCAATATTATGACAATTTTAGTATATAATGTGCGGCGAATCACATGACAAATAAACTTAGTGATTTATAGAAGAAGTTGTTTAGGTTTAAATACTACCATACAAGATCTGTCTTCACAATTATATATTGGATTTTGACATTAATTTCTAGTGTTAGAACTTCAAATAAAAAGGAGTGTTACTCCTATTTTTACACCTTAACAAAGTGTTTGTATATTATTATATGGATTGTTTGGTTCTAGTGGTTCCATGATCCAAAAACACTTTTCTTTAACGAAGACAAACCATGGAAGCAAAGACCCAAATCAAGCCGCCAGTTTAGATTAGTTTAGGCAGTTAGATCAAAACAATAAGTTCCTTGAAAACCCATACACAAAAGTACTTGATCTGCCTTGAGTTCTTGTTTATAAGTGTTGGATTTAATATGTAATAATGATATTTAATTCATGTTGGTATCCCTAAATAATCAATTGATGCATAATTGATATATGTGAAATTCCTAAAGTGTAAAAAGTAACATGTTAGGGATTTGTACATGTGACGACAAAGAGGAGACAAAGTTTAGTCTCATATTGAAGAATGTGACCAACCTACATATCATTTTATATGGTTGGTAGCTTATGAAACCTTAGTTCAAAGAGCTTTGAGAGGACATGTTATACCACTTGTCAAGTCTTTCACGGTCACGGATAGGGATAGAGTGTGAAACGGTTGCAAATAAGGTGAATAAAGTGATGTGTCGCTTGGATTGGATCCACGATATGTGATCCACACGTATCCTATAAATACATGATTAGGGATTCCTAATCACACTCATTTGCGGTTGACTCTCTCTCTTCCTGCCTCCTTTCCCTGCTTCTTGTGCTCGTGGTATGACGGCTTCATCTAACCCTCTCTTCTCCCATTAAAGATGACCGAGATGTGATCAAGGTTGACTCAAAGTCAGGTACATATTTTTCAAGTTGTGTATGTGTTTTATAGTACGAGGAATGTGCATATACTCATACGTACTTATAGCAGGGTACTCTCTAAAATATATGAGGTGGGCATCTTTACATTTGTTGTGTTATCTCTTCGAATTTTGACCAACAATAAGAGCCAAACCAGGTAATTTTGAAATAGCGAGTTCAAGCCGGATGGTTCAGATGCTATTCATTTTCACCATTTTGAAGTTTGAAAATCATGATCCTTTCACTCGTTCTGCAAAAAACTTTCCAATATCTAAAAGACCCAAAACCAAGTTGGATCGTTTGAAACCTCATCCCATATATAGTTTTGTAAGAAAATGTCCAACCAGGAGATTTATACCTCTTGTCGCCAAAAGTGCTAGAACTTCGAGAGCTTGTCATGTACTCCTGTCGATTTTCAACCTGTGCTGGTTTTAGAAGCAGTCGTGTGGAGAAGCATCCTTTTGGCAAGAAATTCCTAGACTATCTGGTTTTTGGCATGCAAGAATTGCTACCAGAACTAGAATGCGCTTGGGGGCCATCGTGGTTTCACAAGACCTCGTTTTTCATTTGCTTTCACGCGAATGATCATGCTCCCTCTTGATTCGCAAAAAGATGGATATAATAAAGTATTGAGATATTGTATTTAGTCATTTTGTATTGTGAATACATTTCCTCGATTGGCAAAAGATGGTCATGATACGTTTTGAGTTCCTGTATTGTGAATCAAACAACAGAAATTTCTTCCCTTTCCTTAATTTCTTCAATTTGAATTGATTTATTGATAAATTTTTCGAGCATTCAGATCAGGAACACCAGAAATGTGATGAGGAAACACCGTGTCTTCGTTTCCCATAAAGCAAAAGTACTAAGGAAGTTCCTTCTGCTGTTGTAGATGTCGATATGCAACCTGTATCTTTAGGGCCAAATGGTATAATAATTATGTAACATATCAAAATTTAGGATTGAGAAATACAAAGGAACTTCCCCTACTACAATCGTTGACAAACTAGAAGTGGTAAGTTGTCCTTCGTCTGCAGTATGAATCGCTAAACTCATAGATTGACTCGTTCTCAGCTCATTGTGATCTTAACTGAACTTGAGCATGATGAACAACATGTGTTTGGGCTCCCAATGCTTGTGAAGTTCGAAAAGCAAAAGAAGAGTAGTTCGCGACAGCTTCCTATCATTAACTCTTAAAACTTCTTCTTTGAACTGCTTGGTTATTTGATGGTTACATTAGATCATTTACAAATGAAAGGCACATGTTCCTCTACTCAATCTAATATGATGCTTTGAATGCATAACTGAGACAAAACAGATGGAAATGCAGGTCAATCGTTTGCAGTCGCTGAAGTTCTTCTTAGGGCAGTTCATATCATTCACACAGTGCTTTGATCTTAGGATTCAGCCGTTCCATGTTTTAGTTTTCTTCTTTTTTCTTGGTACTATTAGTATGTATTAGCACAATTTGTTTGTCAGTTAGAAGACGATTTAAGGTCCAACGACGCGCTCGCTCCTTGCTGTCATTCTCACGCATTAAGTGTTCCCGCGGTACACAAAGAAATCAATATATAGTTATTTTCGTACTTATAAATACATCAGAGGCGGACTTCTTAAGGCTTTATGGTGCCGATCTCAATGCAACGTCTTAAGTTAATGCCACCATGAAGACTTAGTCTCTCTCTCTCACATACACCTAATCATCCTTCCTTTTAACGCGTAAATAAGAAGAGGGAGACTTCTTGAATGCCTGTGAACCCATTCTGTACGATGATAACACGTTCAATTAAGGCCACCATCTTCTCCCTCTTGTATATTTATAAGTGCGAAAATAAGACACACACACGAACATACACGCGTGGAGCGGGCGTCGTTTCACCTTAAATCGCCTAATATGACTTTTGTCAACGAGATTATTCAGGGGTTTTTTTTAGCGAAGGATTCCCACCGGGAAAAATTTAAGAGATTAAAATATCAAGTCTTTTCTCTCTCTTTCTCTCTCTCTCTCTCTCTCTCTCTATATATATATATATATATATATATATATATATATATATATATATATATATATATATATATATATATATAGAGAGAGAGAGAGAGAGAGAGAGAGAGAGAGAGAAATTTATTCATTTCAAATTCATTGGTTTTTAAGAATATCTATAAAATAATATTATCTTTTATATTTTAAATTCACAAAAAAATAAGTGAACTTGTTTGGTTCTGGTCCCAACGTGGTAAGTTCAACTAGTGCTGAACCTCTTGCACAAGCAAAACCGGGAGAATCAGAACAAGAACAGAGGGACCCGCCAGCTTCAGTTCAGATTCTACGTTTTGGAGAGCTGAACCGAAATTGACCGTTCAGAATCGTAGATTCCACATACTTTTTTGTTTTCGGTTTTACAGTTCTACCTTAACCTAAAAGAGGACCCATAGGTGAGCCAGTGTGGCTTTGCTTTCTGGTTATGGTGATAGAAATTCGGAAATTCTTGGATAACTTCGTCATAAACTCGATGGAGTCGTTCGAGACGAGTCGGGTTCTCTTGAATCAACTAGACACACGGAACTCGCCAGCATGATGAGTTTAGTTACCTAAATTTTGTCATTACGTTTTTCCATCAGTCCATTGTTAATCCCATTTTTGGTGCGGCTGATTCTGAACTGGCGAAGCTACACTAATGCATATGCGCCATATAAAATCAGACAAAATCGACAGAAATTAAAAGGCGTAATGAGTCAATTGCTTGCTTCATGAAAACTAGCAATCTGGGCACATCTTCTTACATGTTCCGGTATTTAATCAATCAATGCAGAGAGAGAGAGAGAGAGAGATTCTTCGAAGAGGGCAGCGGCAAACCGGTGAGGAAAGGGCACAACAAGATTTTAAGTCACGAGAGAGAATTGGTAACTGATGTCAGAGGTGTGAGTGGCGGAGGTGGAGAAACTTGCGGTTAAGAGAGCCAAGGATGGCGGGTAGACATGTCCTATTCTGGCAGTTTCAGACGTCGGTTCTCGGTTGTCTCAAATCGGAACCGAAACCAATTTTTTTTTAAAGAAGGAGAAATATACTCTTTAGGATTCAAAGTCTCCACCAACTTCAATCAAGCCCCGGACCATTGCGCCACCAATTAATTCGTAGTATTAAGTATTAAAATATATATATAACTTATTTAGTGGTGGTTTGAAACCATCATTTTTGGTTTCAAGTCGATTTTCAAATACTATAAACCATAATCGAACCAGCAGTCCGGGGTTCTAAAACCGATTCGTTCATCCGGTTACTGTTAGTTCTAGTTCTACCAATAGTACGGTTGTGATTGAACAGCCGAACCAACCGGTCATATCTAACGAGGGTAAGAAAAAAAGTTGTCCAGGGCGGTGAGTGAGATCACATAGGGAGAGAATTATACAGCTTGTGGGGCGTTGACAAATTCTAACGCCATGCAAGTTCCTTAAATATAAATTCCCCCTCCCCTCTCTTTGTAAAAACTATCTCTGATTTTCTTCTTTTTCATGGTAGCATTTATTGAAACGCGTATGGATTATTATTCATATATATTCTTTTATTTAATATATATATATATATATATATATATATATATATTTCTTACATTTTTCTAAAATTATCCTTCGCTTACGTTTTTCTTCTTCCCTTTTAACAAGAAGATCATGTCGCTTTTCAAATAGAGACCCATCCCGCTGTTCTTTGAATAAATTGCCCTTTAATGTATTTCATCATTGGTAATCAAAGGTAATATGATTCATTTGCATTCACTTCATATTGTTTTTTAAATTGCCACACTATGAACATGTTTGTCCTTTAAATCATATTTCATCATTGGTAATGTGATTCATTCGCGTTCGTTTCATATTATTTTTTAAATAGTAATACATGTTTATCATTTAAATAAAATACAACTTAAATGCTTCTCATCATCATTCTTTAGAATTCTATTTTTTATTAATTTTCATGAAATTCGTTTGGACATCAAGGTAGGAGTAATAGACAAAGAAGTTATAAAGAGATGATAAAAAATCAAAAGTAATTGGAAAAAGTTCTCAAAAGAGAGAGTTGAATAGAAGCGAGACTGGACAGGTAAGAGTGAGATTTCAAGAGAGATCGAACTTAACTAGGAGAAGGAGATTAAAAGAGATGATGACAGAGGGAGATTGGGAAGATAAAAGCCCGGTAAGCAAACACGTTAGTACAAGTGGACTTTCCAAGAACGGTCACTTTCATTTTTTTTCTTTGTTTTTTTGTTAAAAAGAAAAGTCAAAATATTAAAAAAAATCAAAACATAAGTTGCTCGTCTTCGAGATCGCATTGATTGAACGCGTTACATACGAAGTTGCAATGGAAATGCCACCGTTGTTATGAGTCTTTGACTGGTCAACGCTCGGCATGCGAATTCGTGTCTCAAATGCAATATAAATTAACAAAGTTTTTGAAGCTTCAGGAAGACATTCTCTCTCTCTCCCCACACTTATCGTCCTTCGATGTCGGTTACCGGCTTTGACGGCCAACTGCTTGAGGTAACAGGTAAACTCTCCGTCACCAACATGCTCATGCACCATCTTCAACCACCAATCACAATATTATAAGATCTCAACTTCATCATTTCTCTCTTTTACTTCTTTTTTTAGTTGGTCACTCTTGTTCTGAGAGAAAAGAAGTATCGGAAATTATATGGATATCAAAGAAAGATTCAACCTTTTGTGGCATCAATTAGTGTCTTGGTTTCTAAAGATTAGTTTTGGCACTCTTGGCAGTTGTTGGTTGCAAGAATTTAATAGACAAGAAATGGATATCAAAGCAAGATCCGTATTCCTGCGTTGAATATGGAAGCGACAAGTTCAAGACCAGGATCTGTAAAGGTAAAGAGAGCACGACTGTATACCATCTCCACTAAAATCCCAATAACATGATTCGTTTTCGTCTTCGGCATCATTTAGTTTTACCGTCTTGAATTGAATCTGTTTTTGCAGGTGGTGGCACTAATCCGACCTTCCAGCATGAGAAATTCAAGTTCACACTCATAGAGGGTCACCAGGAAATCAATATAATCGTCTGGAACCACAATACTCTAAGAGTTGACGATTTCATTGGCAGTGTAAAGTATAAACTCCTTGGTTTGACGTGCACTCCCCACGTACCCTTTTCTTCTTATTTTACAGATCTTCACTCAAAATCTTTTCATATGGTGATATTAGGGTTCCGTTGCAGAGGGTTATCTTGCAGGGCTTTGATGATTCATCATGGCCGCTGCAAACTGCGAGAGGAAGGTACCTGTTCTTCTTCTTCTTATCTCTTGGGTTGCCTCCGTTGTAATCGAAAGGAACGACCCACGTGCAATTATACAATTGGCTGAGGCAAGTAGACATAACAACAACGACAACAACTAAGTCTTTTCCTATACTAGACAGGGTCGGCTACATCAATTCCTTGTTTTCACGTAGTTTTATGTGTCATGTTAGCAGTTAACTTATTGCGGTTGTTCTCTACCTCTTTTAATACTTTGAAAATCTAGTTTTTATACTTTCTTACATATTCTTCTTTTTTATCTTCTTTCTATATGTTCAAACCATCTTAAACGATATTCTTTCATTTTATGCTCTATTAGTGTCACTCTTAACTTGTTTCTAATAATCTCATTATATATACATTTTTTCTTTTTATAACCACTTATCCATCTCAACATGTTTATTTTTGTCATCTATATCTTTTGTACATGTTGATAATTAATTGGTCAACACTCATAACCATAAAATATGACAAGTCTAATTATTGCTCAATAATATTTACCTTTTAACTTTAATAGTATCTTCTTATCACAAAGAATACGTGATGTTATTCTCCATTTTAAACAACCAGCATTAATTTTATGTATAACATCTCCATCAATTCTTTCATCACTCTGAAAAATTGATCCTAGGTATTTAAAACTTTTCTTTTGGAAGATGCAATGTGTACTAATTTTAATTTCTATGTCATTTGAAATAACGAAATGATCAAACTTATATTCGCTATATTTTGTCTTTGTTCTACTAAGTTGAAAGCCTTTACTTTCTAATGTTTCTCTCCATAATTTCAATTTTCAATTAACTTTTTCCTTAGACTCCTCGACTAACACAATGTCATCCAAATAACATACACCAAGGTACTTCATCTTCAATATGTTTTTGTTAACTCATCAATCACAATTATAAATAAGTATAGACTTAAAGTTGATCATTGATGTAACCCAATAGTAACTTTACAGAAGTGTGTCATTCCTTCATGAGTCCTCATACATGTTTTTGAACCATCGTATATGTCTCTTACAAGGTTTATGTATATCAATGGGATACCTTTTTTTCTAAGGTTCTCAAAAGAACCTCACTTGGCACCCTATCGTAAGTTTTTTCTAAATCAATAAATATTATGTGAAGGTCTTTCTTTTTTGCTCTAAAATATTTCAAAAGATACCTCAAAAGGTGAATCACTTCAACAATAGATCTATCTGACTTGAATACAAATTGGTTCTCTTTTGTACTCGATACTTGTCTTAACCTACGTTCGATAATTCTTTTCCATAATTTCATAGTATGGCTCATTAACTTGATACCCCAATAATTTGTACAATCCTTAAGGTCTCTCTTGTTATTTTATATGGGTATAAGTGTACTCACTCTCCATTCCTCAGGGATCTTTTGGTTTCTCTATATTTCACTAAATAGTATTGTAAGCCAAGTGATTTCTGTTTCTCCTAGGATTTTCGAAACTTTTATAGGAATATTTTATGGTCATGGAGCATTTTTTATTATGATTTGGCTAACTCTCGTAAGTTAATACTAACATCTTTATTTTCATTCAAAAGCTTATAAAAATAGTTTTTTCCATATATTTTTATATATCATTTGCCACTAGAATTTTTTCATCCTTGTCTTTGATGTATCAAACAAAATTAAGATCCTTAGTTTTCTTATCTCTAGCCCTAGCTATCCTAAAAATATCTCTTTCACCTTGTTTTGAGTTGAGTTTTTTATATAAATCCTCTCAAATTTTAGTTTTTGCTTCACTGACAGCATTTTTCAATTCTTTCTTTGCTTTCTTATAAGCCTACGACGTTTCACTAGTTTTCTTAGCATAATATAATTTATAGCATGCGCTCTTTGTCTTGATTTTATTTTGCACTAGTTCACTTCACAACCAAACTTCTTTTTGTGTTGTTACACCTCCCTTAGATTCACCTAACACATCTTTCGCCACTTTTCTAATATGTATAGTCATATTGTTTCACATATCACAAGGTGTACCAACATAATTTCAAGCATTTCCTTGAACGACTTTCTGTTTAAATATACATTCTTTCTCGCTTTTGAGGTTCCACCATTTAGTCTGAATAACTCGATTTACTCTTTTCTTCTTTATCCACTTTTTTACGTGTAAATTCATAACTAAAAGTCGATGTTGAGTGGTTAAGCTTTATGTTTAAATTACCTTGCAATATTTATAACATGCTCTATCTTTTTTTCTACAAATAAAATAATCAATTTATGTTTGTGATAAGCCACTCTTATAAGTAATTAAATGTTCTATCTCGTTTTTTAAAGATTGTATTGGATATAAAGAGATCAAATGTCATAGCAAAATTTGAGGGAAGAAGACATAATCGGGGTAAATTAAAACTAAAACCGTCGGTTTCAGTTTGAGTTTGGAATAGCTCAGAATCTTGGGTAAAACTGAAACCTGGAACCATTAGTTCCGGTTTAAATTCAGAACCATTGGGAACGAGAAAAAATTATTGAAATATAATAATTATAAAAATAACGGAACTGACCGTTCTAGTTCCAAGCTGGTTCTCATTGAAACCGCCCAAACTGGTCTATGTCGAGAGGCAGGATCTGCCCTGCAAGAAATTTAGACACTTGACAGGAAGTGTATAACTTGATACGAACATGTCGTCGTAATATATAGACTAGTAGAACTTCGGAACTCCCGCTCTCTTTTTTCTCAGCCATTGATGTTGTTTCAAGTTTTTCTCAGCGAGTTTGGTAATGGGCCGGAAAGAGAAAATGTAGTCGGTGATTAACCTTCACTGTGCAGCATAAATTGCATGACTTCGGGCCCGACTCACAAGTTATCGCCATCGCCACAACTCAATTTTATTGTAGTGATTTTTAGCGGTGGTGGATCTACGTTAGTGACTGATCTACATTGTTGAGGTAGGGCGTTTATTCTATCTAAAATTTCGAAAATTATAGGCTATGATATGGATTCATGGGTTATAATACATTGTTCGCCCACCCAAACTTTTAAAAATCAACTAAAAGTATAACCCATGGTGGTGGGATTCATGAGCTATAATACATTGTCCGCCTGAAAAACGTTCAAGGGACTATCGCCCTCACCCTAAAAGAGTTTCTTTTTTATCCGTCACTGGCTTTTAGTTGAATAATGATAGAAAAGCTAATTTATCACAAAAATAAGCAAAAAGAATAATATTTAATCCAACAATATTATGCCGATTTTCAAGTTTTCCAATCTTGACGAGCGAGGTCGAGGTCCTGAGCTTGCAGCAGCTTGCCTTCTTTTTTTCTTTAATGTAAGTGTATGAGTTTGGTAAATTTTAAGTGAGTAAAATAAGAAGCCATGTGCTATGACAGAGATATTAATAGGTCAGCTACGTTAGGTTTTCTTTACCTCCCTGGTCCAAAACAGTCGTCTGAGAGAACGATTCTCTTTTTGGATAAGCATCCTTTTGGCAATACATTCTTGTTCTGTGTCAAGGATCCAAGTCGAGCATGAGTATGACAATTATCTATGTTGTACCTTACTGAAAGATCTAGTTATTAAAGGATGAGATGGATTCAGTTGCGGGAGTTAAACTCTATGTGATTCAATCTCTCGTTGTTTCTCAATACCTTGGTGGTCAGCTGTTAACGGATTGATCATAGGTTCAAATATTATTCTTTATTTAAATATTCACACAGTGGAAATATTTGGAAAGATTTAAATATTAATAGGATTTGAGCACAGCCTATATATATATATATAGAGAGAGAGAGAGAGAGAGAGAGAGAGATGCTTGGGTATTTCCCGACTCAATACGGTCAAAGATATCAGGTTTTTCGAAACTTACTGCAGTCAAACCAGGTAATCCCTGCCTCATTCGTGCGAAATTGGGTAAGGACGTCTTCATGGTGGGGCCAATATTGTGATCCCTGATTCAGTCCGGCAGTCGGAACTGTCAAATAGTAATGCGCTCTCTCTTGAGTGAAGGACCATACATCTTACCAACTGCAATAAGTATGATCCGAATGCGATTCATTTACAGATTTGTACACCACCTTCTTAGTTCTTCCTATTCCAATCCTTCTTATTAAGAAATTACCTCTATCACAGGTATGCAGGGGAAATAAAGTTGATAATGCGTTACCAAAAGCTGAATGTAAGTTCCCTTGTTTCTTGTTTTCCATTGCCAGTCGTGTTCGGTGCCATTTTTGTTCATCTAATCAAGTTTGCTGTTTGATGCGTGGGCAGAAACCAGCACCGCCTCATCCTCCATATCCACCATCTTCCACCAACCCTCCAGGCCCTAGCTGTCCTTCTGCATACTTGCAGGTTCCTGCTTGCCCACCACCGCCAATAGTACCCGCTCCGGCGACCTACCTGGCCCATGCATACCCCCCTCAGCTTGCCGTATACCCTCAACCAACATATCCGCCTCAATCATACCTTCCTCAGCCTGCTGTATACCCTCCACCAACATATCCGCCTCCATCACCATACCACCCTTCATATCCAGGTAAGATTAAGATCTAATCTTGATTAATGTGTAAAAAAGAAGAAGAAGAAGCGTGCTTTGTGAACATGCCTCATAGAATTGAACAGGTGGTTTATAAGCATTGTTCTCTGCAGGATACTAGGGAAGGCATCTGCTTCACTGATGATGATTCATGGGGATTGATGAAAGTTGCCTCACAGATGCCAGTCTGCAATTTGAATTTGATATTGTGTTTTGTGTGCGCACGCGTTAGTGGGTTTTCTATTTGTATAAAAATGTGCATTGTCTGTAGATACAATTGTTTCCCGTTTAAAAGTTTGATTTGCATGTGTTTAGACATCTAATCATCGGCAGCCTTTTCTCTCTATGAATAAAAAGCTGGTTTGCATCAGTGGTAGATCTACATTGAGGCCAAGTAGGACCGGTGCCTCAGTTTAAACTGAGAAAACCAATGAAAATTTTATACGGGATGATTGAATCGATGGCTCAGTTTGCCCCACCCCACAAAAAAGGTCTAAATCCGCCACTGTTTCGCATAGTAGAGTTATTCACAAACATGCAATAAATAATTTGGTGATTTGGGCTATAATGCGTCTGTAGTTATAGCCAGTTAGCCACTTCTAACAAAGGGGGTGCACCTGTTCCTTTTGGGGCACTAGAGGGTTGGCTGTTGAACTCAAAGGTCAGAAGTTCAACAACCGAGTGTTTAAACCTGTTATATGGTCTACCTAAACTTAGCTGCCAATAAAATAGAGAACTCTTTTAAGTTAGTCACTAGCCTTTTCACTGAGAATTACACTGCGGTATCGAACTTGTGACTTTCCCGTTAAAGGTTTTTGAGGGTCGAAGCCCTAGAAAGGGAAGTTGCTGCTCTTTGTGTTCAAGGAAAAATGGTACTTAACTATTGAAGTCCAAGAAGATCAACAATGTCATTTAATTTTGAAGACGGAGATTGTGCATAAGTTGTCTCGCAGAAGCGGTTTTGCCCATTGATACCTATCTTACATCCTATCTTATCTTATCTTACCTAAGCCTTTTAGTGTGACCGGTACAACATCAAGACTTCCTAGAAGGTTACCCATAGTTCAAATATTTTTTAGAGTTCAGATGGATCCGTTGCATTCATGCTTAAAACGTCGTACCTGTTAATATCGGCAAAGTTTTAAGTCTGACCAGCAGTTACCTACTACAACCTTCAAAGCTCCAGTGTTATTTGAAAAGACATTGTGTGGAACTTAAAAATTTAAACTAAAAATATACTCCATTTTGGACTGTCAGTTTCGGTTTTAGTTCCAGTCCGATTGTTGATCAATAGGTGGAACCAGAACAGAACTGTGGAGTTCCGATTAAGGTCTGATTCTGGTTTTGATTCCCCCAGTTCTGGTTCTCATCGGTCCACTGCCGGTCCAGAGTCCCACTCAACCCGCGGGGCTTTCACTCACAAGTAACGTCTAGTACCTGTAGCTTTGACTGAACCAGATGGAAAAATCATTTGAAGTTATATTGATAACCAGGTATCAGAGTAATTATCCTCTTTCCCAGTTGTGTTGCTTTTCCTCCAATGTCTTTCTCAAGTAATTTATTTCATTGGTCTACTGACGGCGTTACACTGGAAAAAGGTTTGTGGCTGATGAAGATGCAAGTTTTATGAAGAGTTGATATCGTTATCTCAACATAGATAAGCTTCAGCATTGTCAAGAGATGCTCCTCTGTGCATCCTCATGCAAATAGATGTGTTGACGGAAACAATTATTAGCTGTTGGAGGCGGCAGAGGGATTTTTTAGTTAATGCATGCTATTATTTGAGTATGGTAATTCAGCTGGAAGGAAAACCTTGTAAATAGAACATATGTCTTGGTAAGGTGGTTCCTCAATATATGTTCATCTTTTATTATATTTTCTCGACGACAACAATTTCTAAAACCAAAGGTTGCTTGAAGTCGGAGGAGAAGTTGCAGCAGGGATATACTTGGTAGCATCTGCTAACCTCTTGCGTGAATTATTTGAAAACTCGTAGTTCTTGTGCAATTCTGCTTTGCAATTTTCTGTTGAACACTCTAGTTTGCTTGCTTCGATGGGAAATTAAATTCCTCTCAAGTTGTCTTCGTCCTATATTTGAAGTTGAGATAGTTATGCATTACCGAACAATGGCATTTTGTAATCTGAAAACTGTTTTGATGTTAAGAGAGTAAAAGTGGTGCAAGTTTAATCAGCTGTAGGTACTTCGCAATGAGAAATGAGGGTGGTTCAGCTGGAAGAATACTAAAGCCAAAACCAAGTCCAAGCCTTCTCCCGCAATAAATGGGTTCAACTACAGTAAGGAAAATCAATAAGTTATCCCAGGACATGTTTTCGCCATGGGAGGATCTTGTGTGTTGGAGAATGAATGACCAAGAGCACGAATGAAAGAAAGAAGAGAGGTGTTGTTGCCGGTTATTATAATATCATTCTTATACACCAAAGAGAGAGAGAGGAGTTTTAGCTACATAATACACTTTGGTGTATAATATTACACAAACATCTTCAATATTCGATTGTTGAGATCGACAGTGAAGATTTAAATAAAATATATGGTTGAACTTTATGTTTGTATTTCATGTTAAATGTAAAGTGATTCAAATCTCCATTATCTAATTTCAAAGATAAAACAGTAGAAATGTTTGTGCAAGTTTATGTATAATAATGCATTATGCAGTTAAAACTCTCCCCCTCTCTCTATTAGAGGAACATTCAGACCCATCGACTTGTCAAGATGAGCCGTCTTGTGTGGATTCGATGCCCTGATTGGGAGGTCAAGAGGCATTTTTAACGATGAAGATTACACTGAAAAACCTAACTTCAACTTGGACGATGTCCAAAATACACATAAATAGTTGAAAATAATGGAAACGGTTAACTTTTGATAATTGTTGAAAAGACGACCAAAGGATTGATTAATTCAAGATAGGCACTTAACTTTCGCAGCTTGTTGACAACCACTCAGAACCTTTTGGACATGGAGTCTACCCAGTACATCTAAGTTACCAATGTCGGGTTAGTTGATTAAGTATACAGGTTTGCCCTCAAAGTCCCTTCTAATAATTGGTTTGTCTTATTAGTGAAAAGACATTTTTAAAGATTTAAAATCTAAGTTACCAATGTTGGGTTTGTTAATTAAGTTTATATGGTTTCCTTAATTTTTTTTAAAATGTAAAAGATATTTGGTTAGGCTTATTACTGAAAACTATTTTTAAAGAACAGTAAGCACAGCATATTTAATGTTAGATCTGTCCAAATTAGCCTGTTAATTATTTTGATTAATACACTTTTGAAGTTCTTTTTGATAATCCCAAACCATCTGTGGCGTTTTCACTAATGGAAATTCTTAAGGTGCACAATTTCCTTTTGAACTTGAACGAGCAAGAGTCAAGTTGTGAGTTAAATGAAAATTAAGTTCGGCAAGCTTGATGAACCGGCCCAGCCAGCAAGTCTCGGTATGAACTCAGCCATGACGAGCAACCACACACAAGCAAGAAAGATAAGAAGACTGGTTATGGACAGGCTTAGACTTGAGAGTGGCTCTACACGAAGGCCTAAAGCTAAAATTGGAGGCATAAGTTTAAAATTTATGGGCCGACAAAATAGATAAAGAAACAAGTTTGAGGGTGGAGGTCTAGACCTACATGAGCTTGTAACCATTCTTCGAGAAAAAAAAAGGACAAGAAAAAAAAAGGAGGTGATTACGTTTTCGTGTGAAACCCATAAGTCCATTTTCTCTAGCTCACCTCATCGCTAGCACCAACAACAACAATAACTAAGCCTTTTCCATATTATATGGGGTTGACTACATGGATTCTTTGTTTCTACATAGCCCTATAATAATTTATAGAATCCATAGTAGATAAGTCCGACAAAGTTTTATGCTGGCTGTCACAAGCCTAACGCAACCCTCCTCCTTTATTTGGGCTTAGGACTGGCCATGCAAGGATGATCCCTTACATGAACGGAGTTACCTCATCACTGACACCAACAAATTTTTTTAACTGAAATTAAGCCTATAGAACTATAATTTTGTGTCAGGTTTCACATTTGATAAAAATATGAAACTTATAACTACTAGCACCAAAAAATCGAGATCATGTTTCCCTAGAACCACAAATCAAACACACTTTTAATCGCCCTAACTAGGAGCGACCAACTTGGCTTCTCTTGTGGCCCAAGAGATTTCAAGTATGATAATTAATTCCGTAATAATAGGAGAACTTAAGCTGCAAATCAGGTTGAATTTGCTGGGTTGGACCCATGCATCAATCGATTAGCTTGTTTGAATGTTAGTAACTTCAAAATAAAGCGGGCATGGTCATTGGTTCCCTAACACGTATCCGGAATTAAAGAGAGTATGAAAGAGAAATCTGTCGTCGTCCAAAAGAATTAATGTATGTATCAATTCCAATACTGCTTTGTGATCCTTAAACGACCACAGTCCAAATCAATTAGTTGAAAAGTTCAACAAAAGCCATCTCTCTCTCTCTCTCTCTCTCTCTCTCTCTCTCTCTCTCTCTCTCTCTCTCTCTCTCTCTCTCGCTCTCTCTCTCTCTCTCCTTAAACGACCACACTATACATGTATATATATACCTGCTTTGTACGACTGCAAGCGACGATTAATTTGTAAGAGTGAAACCTTATGGTAAGCCCTGCGAAATATTTGTTTAGGCTTGTTATGAAAAACATTTTTAAAGATTTGAAGCTTAAGTTACAAATATTGGGTTTGTTGATTAAGTTTATATGGTGTTTAGGCTTGTCATTGGAAAGCAGTCTTGAAGATTTAAACAGTAAATATCATTAGGAATGTTCATGGGGTAGGGTGAGGGTGATGAAAAGCTAGTCAAATATTACAATTTGGTCCATTTTCAAGTTCTTTTTGGCAATCTCAAGTGTCAATTCTTTAGGTGCACTTTACAAAATTCCATTTTGAACTTGAACGAGCAAGAGTCTCCTTTCCAATGTTAATTATAAGAAAATTAATTCCGGCAAACTTGATGAGCCGGTTCATCGAGCTCGTCTCGATATGAACTCAGCTCAGCCATGACGAGCAACCACGTACAAGCAAAGAAAATAAGAACCGGTTATGTAGAGGCTTAGATTCAAGAGTGGCTCAACACAAAGGCCTAAAGCGAAAACTGGATGCATAGTCTTTAAATATTGTCCCTGCAAAATTGTTAGTTTTTGTATAAAGTCCATAAGTCCATTTCTTCTAGGCCACCTCAGGTATCAATATTTTTTCCCACTCAAATTGAACCTATAAAACTATAATTTTATGAATAATGAAACTAGGCATTAAAAATCGAGATCCAGTTCTCCTTGAACCACGAATCAAACACATTCTTGGTGGCCTTACCTAGGAGCGACCAACTTGGCTTCTCCTGTGGCACAAGAGAGATAATTAATTCCGTAATAATAGGAGAGCTTAAGTGGCAAATCAGGTTGAATTTGATGGGATGGACCCAATCATCTAGGAATTAGCTTCTTTGAATGTGGTTAACTTCAAAAAAAAAAGTGGGTGGGGTCATTGGTTCCCTAACACGTATTCGGAATTAAAGAGAGTATGAAGAGAAAACTGTAGTCGTCAAAAGGAACCATTAATAATGTATATGTCACATTCTAATATTGTTTTGTGATCCTTAAACGGCCGCATTATGCAAGCAAATTTGGCTTTGAGGAAATCAATTAGTTGAAAATTTCAACAAAAGCCATCTCTATCTCCAAGGAGCCAGCCAAGCTTGACTTGCTCAAAGATAGCTCGGGCCAAGAGAGTGGCATCTTACAATGGATGAACTTGATCTCAATAGATCCCACATGAAGATTTGATCATCTATTTTATAGTCATCTGCTTAATGAACACGAATTGGACCTAATCCTCTCTCACTAATTTGCCTGAGTTGTCAAGAGGGGGCATCTTACAATGGATGAACTTGATCTCAGCAGATCCCACATGAAGATTTGATCATCTATTTTATAGTCATCTACCTAATGAACACGAATTGGACCTAATCCTCTCTCACTAATTTGCCTGAGTTGTTGAACATGGGGAATTCAAACAAATTGACCATCAGACCCTGGTTAATGAAATGTCTGAGTTAAAGAAGATGACAACTCGGCAGAGTTTATGAGAGAGGGTCAGGTCCAAGTCACCCCAACAAGCTTTTTGTGTCCATGGGGCCTCCAATGAACGCTGGCGCGTGTATCTAATGTCGAATCAAGATTAACTTGGACAAAAATAAAGACATTGGATTGAAGTCTTCTTGGGTTAAATCAGGAAACTTTTCTTTCGTTTTGAAGCATTCACAGCCATTTATTTTCAGATTCATAGATGCCATTCGTCCACATAGAATCCGTCGATTCTATGTGGTTTTGGATGCCATTGTAAAGATGGACTGAGCGAAAGGCTTGAGAGACCCGAAAAACTATTCAGCTTCTTGGGCCTAAGTGATATTACATGAAAAACTTACGTCGACAATATTACTCACATAAGACCATGTTCGCCTGATCAAACGTAACACAAAGAAAGATCGTGTTAGGGTTAACCTGACGCAAACATGAAATGCCATGATAGAAACACAAGTGAAAAGATCAAATTACTAGTAATATAACACACACACTAGTTGACACAACACGAATGGGTACGTGTTATGCCAAACTAGAAGTCGATCGGGTCTGCAAGTGGACGTGCCAAACTAATCAGAAGGTACCACCGACGGCATCCAATCACTCAGGAAGAGACCAGGACAGGCCCTATTTTTAATGAATAGGGCAATGAATCCGTGACTCTCTCTCTCTCTCTCTCACACACACACACACACATGAGGCTTACAGAGGGCATCAGTTACTGCTATTTAAAAAGTAATAATTCCTATTTCTATGAAGTGCGTTGACGTCGAACAATTATGTTCTAACAGGCTTACAGAGTTGCCATTCGAATTGCATCATCACTTTAGAAGATAACAAAATATAAAAACTCTCCATCTTAGAGAAAAAAAATGATTCCAAGATCATCAGTAGTCTGAAACGATGACACTGCATATGAGAATAAACTTGTCCTATGATCTTTACGAATAAATACAATTAGAGTTGATCAAGTGACAATAATCAAAAAGACAAACTTGAAGCAAGGGATTTAACTAATCCTCTTCTATTCATTGCAAAATACTCTCATTTGCCAAACCAAGCCAAACTTTTTCCAGCACTAAGTGGAGTTGGCTACACGGATTCTTAGTTGCCGCAGAGCTTGATCATGGTTGTGGGATAGGTCAAGCTTGATATGAACTTTTCTATATTTTTTTTGTTATACTGGTCGAGGTCTTGCCTAACCCTTCTTATCTATACTCATAAGTTTCATTTTCACTCAACAAGCATATGCACACTTTTCGTGTATATGAATGTAGTGATTGGATTTGCTCATTTCGGTTTGATCGTATTTTTTCGGGAGCACGAGCGTAATAACTCTTAAAAATTTTAAATGTATACTTATGCCTTCAAAAAGTAATAAGTGCACATGAGTGAGTAAAGATAGGCAAGATATGGTTTTCATACATACATACATACATACATACATATATATATATATATATACATGTATGTATATATATACATGTATGTATATATATATATATATGTATGTATATATATATATATATATATATATATATATATATATATATATATGTATGTATGTATATATATGTATGTATGTATATATATATATGTAAATATATATATATATATATGTATATATATATATATATGTATATATATATATATATGTATGTATATATATATATGTGTGTATGTACTGAAGTGAACCAAATGAGATCTATCTTTTCTTTCCTAGATATTTTTATGAGTAAAAACTAAATAAGTGTAAAAATAAAATTAACATGCAGGTTTTTAATGTATGCCTTTTATTGTGTACGAAATGCTGGTTGATTATATGGCTTGGAACGAAATGGCAAAGGGTGGGCCACATCTCACTTTGCCAAATAATTCTCCTCAGTTCATATCATGTCAACACAAGGTAACTGCTAGTCATTTGCCGGCAACACATTCAATAGATGACCATACCCTCCAGCCAGACAGCCAAACAAGAGACATCCCTCACCGACGCCCAACATTCTGCTGAATTCCCAGCATGTCCGCTGCCTTGTGTGTGTGTGTGTGTTTGGAGGGGATGAGGGTAGTTTAGATTGGGAGGCCGGAATCAGACTTGTTATTTCGCCCCATCCTGTCCCGCGGGTCTTGGAGATAAAACTTCACTTCCATCTTGGACTCTCTTTCTTACAACCAAGCCCCATCCACCCCGTCCCGCTTCAATCTATAAAATTATTTTTAAAAAATCAGTTAATATTATATATTTTACATAAAATATAAAAACTTCTTTATATTAATGTATATTATTAAACTAAAATATTATATGTATATATTTACATTTATATCTCTATAAAAATATATACGTATATGCATGTAATATATATATATGATATGCATACATTTTATATAAATAAACACACAGGGGGATGGGTTTTCTTCCTTGAGAACCAGCTCCATGTTTAAGAGGGGTGCGAGTAGGAATTACAATCACTACTCTTAACTCCTTCGCTGCGGTACCGGTTACAGGTTGTCCCACTTATCTCAAGAGTACGACCGGCGTGGTGTCCATTTCTTCGGCCTATTGAGCATATTAAAATCAGCGACAGTTTGCCAAACTCGATCTTGCCGATTAAAATATAAAAAGTAAACGCATGCTCAATCGTCCATAAAGGCTTGATTCTTGTTACATATTAAGCCAAATCCTCGCCATGAGCATCGAGCTCACGACCTTCAACTTGTGAACCGACCCCTTAGCCTAGTGAATCGCTCGTCGTGCTCAAATAAGGCTGCACCATCTACAACCCACCACATAATTTAAACCCTAACCACCCGACTAGCAGAAGAAGGTTCTCTACTGCACAACTATCGCTCTCAATGTTCGTTGGTGGCATTAGTGTGAAAATGGCAATAAAAATTGCAGAAAATATGTAATTAATGCGAATTTGCCCGTAAATTCTCGAAATAAAAGAATTACCTATTAGTAACAAAAGGACACGAAGCTTTCTCGTTTGCAAGCTTAATTCCGGAATTTCTTTCAAAAATAACATCAAAAAATAAAACAAAGAACAAAAGATCTTGCTTCTCTTCCCTTGCATGTTTATGCAGGAGAATGATCACTCCTCTATACATCATAACATACATATACCTATCACCAAGGCACGGCACAAGGACACGAGAAGCCCCACTTTCTGCATGACACAAAGAAGACACGACACGATGGCAAGTGGCGTGTCCATGCGATAGCGCATAAGAGACGATGAGTCTTATCTTGAACCTAACCGGAGTCCTTGGTGGTGTGGCTGGCAGGGGGGCAGAACAGAGACGTATCGTTACTCGCCGTAGAGATCTGGAAGTGACCTATCGACACGGTAGACGACTCGGGCACCATGTTTTCGTTGCAGAGGAAGTCCTGGCTGTAGAGCCGCTCGACGTCGCGGGCGAAGTCGTGGACGAAAACGTCCGTCCAGGCGCCGCTGGCCGCCTTCTTACTCCGGGCAAGCACCGCGGCGGTGAAAATTGAGGACATTCTGCCGGGCGACGACGGGGAGTATCCGCGGGGGCCGTCGACCAGCACGACATCCCAGTCGACACCGTAAAGCTCGTTGGGGAGGTCGTTGATGGAGAGGGCGCAGTCGGAGAAGAGCAGGTTCTGGACGGGCCGGCAGTCCGAGTCGGCCTGGGCGAGCGCGATTCGGCGGAGCTCCGCGGAATCCGCTACCTTGGTCGTGTACTGCACGTCGTAAGCCTCGATACCCGGGTGCCGCTCCTCCATCTTCTTCACCCAGAACTCGCTCTCATCCAAGAAGACCGTTCTCCCACCGAAGTTCAGCGTCTTCCACAGAAGCGACTCGTGGTTGAGGCCGAAAACCAGGAAGTTGCAAGGGGATCGCCGGGAGAGGACTCCAGCGAGGTATCTGGCGTCGGAAGCAGACATGCCGCCGGTCTGGTTGCTGGCGGAATAATGGAGGAGTGCGGCGACGGCTTCAGCCGGGAGAGTGGAAGAACTTGAAGGAGAATCCCGATCGCGGCCGGAGAGGACCCGCCGGTGAGTCGAGTCGCGGCATAGGAGCGTGGCGAAGGTGGCAAGAGTGAGGAAGGAGATGAAGCCCAGGAGCCAAAGACGGAAATACCCCGTCTTCTGCATCTTGTGAAGGTGGGATTGGAGGAGGAGGAACTTCGTCGGCGAGGCCTTCATGGTGTTCCCTAGCAGGAAGGAAGAAGAGAGGGAAGGCGGAAAGAAGTAACGCCTCGGCCGGACGCTTTCTGAACTGGAGGTTCGGCTATTTAAGCCTGGATGGCAGAAAAGCAATAAAATAAACGGATGGGGTACATTTAAATGCTGGTTTTCACAGATGGCAGGTCTGCTGGCTTGATTTCGGGGTTAAAGTGCGGTGAGTTTCATCTTTTCTGGTTGTCTAAAAAACCAAAAATAATATAAAAAAATACCGTAATTAGCCTTCCTCAGGGTTGTCCGAGTGAAAATGGGTCTGGATCTCAGGATCCGAACTAAATTGCCTTTGATTCTTCCATTTTGTACCTGTCCTTCAGACAGCCAAGTTTGAAAAATGAGTCTAGAATCTTACCCGAAACAGACATACCATCACTGCTTCCGGGTGAGTTAGGTCGAAAATTGTAAACCCATTGGTTCAGGTACAGAAACAGGTTTGACTCAAAAGATTCGGGTTGGGATGCATCCACTGTTAATAACAGGAAGTAAGTTTTGGGTATGAAACGTCCCTGGTTTAGCTTCTAATAGCTTTAAAACTGACGAATCCAAATTTAAACTTCATTGACAACTCAAGCATGGAAATTTAAAGCAAATCGCATTGTTTTAAAGCAGCAAATGTTCAAAATTTAAACACCAATGAGTTGTTCTCGTATCATTGTTGTGGAACTGAAAATTTTTGCACTCAGGTCATTAAATCAGCTGACAAAGGACTCGACTCGCAGGATGAAGATTGTGAGTTCGATACCAAGAGCATGTCATACCTGGCTTTCGCCTCTATTTTGCAAACAAAGAAAAAGTACATCGATTTCACAAATTGGGTCTAGCTCTTGTTTTGGGTTTGGGCTTCGCTTCGGTCTTGAGCATAAGAGATTTAGAACTAATCTGCTTGAGTACCAACTAAACCACTTCTGTAAAAGCATATTTTAGAAAGAAATTTGAATTTGAGTCCAAATCTTGGGCCTGACCCGAACTGACGTTTTACGTACTTACGGAAAAGGTCGAACCTGAACTACCCTTTGTTCATAAAATCATATTGTAGAAACAAATCCAAATATGGGTCGGTCTAGAACTAGAAAGTTGGGTCTTGGGCTCGATCCCGGTAAGCCCAACATAATAAAACCTTACCTTAGGCAGAGCTTCATGGAGCGTACAGGACGGGCATTTTAGTAATTCCGCTGCATGAGAACCCTATGGAGATTAATCCAAATCATGGATCGGGGCGGTCGGTAAAAAGAGCAGGTTTTGTACGAAACAAAGTATAATCTTCGCTACATTATTTCCTGCGGTTCGTACAGAATCCGAATTTAATTTTCCAAAGAACTTTGTGTTGACGCTACATACCCCTCGATCTAAAAGTATGGACCAAAACATCAACGAAACAGGCGGTATTTAAACGTCCTTCCCTAATTTCTTCATAGGGCCAGTCTGGTCTTTTTGGTGCTCGCTTTGTACGCCCCACCGACGGATACCGGAATTTTTCTTTTTCTTTTTCACTGGTTTTCAGTCATGGACAAGAAAGAGCTTCCCGTCTATCTTTTGACTTTTCGTGATGACTGGCTTCACGTACCTGACTCGATCCGCATCCCTCGTACTAATCGTGTTGGGTCAGAGTCTGACCCGTCTGAGCAAGACGGCTTTGACTTGCATGAGTTAGTTGGAATTTCTCACCGAGAATTATGGATTTGGATCTGGATGTGGATCCTAGTCTTGTAAGGGTGGCGATTACCTGCCCTTCGTCAGATTCAAGTTGTGCCACTTCGTGTTGGGGTCGCAAAGCTCTCGAATCTTTTTCGTGTTACTTTAGATCGATACAAAGACAGACCTTTGTTAGAGGCAATCTTTTGGTCTATGTTGTGTCATTTCGTGTTCGTGTAAAAAGCAGTGAGTGGACGCCGACACGAGCTTTCCTGTTGTACTTATGTTGGCTCTCAAGCTATGTCTGAAATTGCCAGTCCTAGGCCTAAACGAGCTAAACATCTTAAACAGACTTGATGCCAAGACCACTCCGAGCTCAAGATGTTGTTTGTGTTACTCTTAAGTTCAAAAGTATTAATGGGTAAATACTAACATCTATATATATATATATAACTTTATAAACCAACTTATATGAGTCAAATCAAGCCAATCATGTAGCGGAATGACACGATAAGTAGGAGACACGACACGAGGGGAAGTTGAAGTGTCCAAAGATAACTTGGAGCAGAGCAGTGCAGAGCATAGTAGGTGTGGTCTCACATTGGAGGTTAGTATGATCCTTGTTAAGCAACTCACTACCGGTTGTAGGGAAGTCCCACCAGTCTTCTCCATGAAAACGGATAACTGGTCAAGATTTAGTGGGGCATTTTTTTCGACTACCTGCATGAAAACCAAAACCCTTCTCTCTCTCTCTCTCTCTCTCTCTCTCTCTCTCTCTCTCTCTCTCTCTCTCTCTCTCTCTTCTCTCGTGTGTGTGTGTGTGTGTATATATATATATATATATGTATGTGTGTGTGTGTGTAAACTAACACCACTAAATTCTTCAGCTAGCAATGATCGACCATTATGCGCCGCTTATTAGGGTTGTCTTCTTGTCGTGTCATTTCATATTAGAAACGAATCAGCTTTTTCATGCAACTTCTCGTGGACACAAACACATGCTTCATGTTGATTATTGTGTTGCATTTATGATTCTCATAATCAAAGCAGGTCAACTCGAACACAATCTGTCATTTGGGTCCATTGCGGTATGCAAAAGACACAGACTTTCTCTGTGGTACTCGTGTTGGGTAGTCTCCACATCGTGATTGAAGTTGTCGCACCTACTTTCTCATCCATCTTGTGGAACATGCGGGTTCGGTTCTTCAATCAATTCATTTCAGTTAACTTGGTAAACACCAGCCCCATTGATCAATTATATGTCATCTTTGCGATATTTAAATAAAGGCATGCCGTAGCCATTAATGATACTTTAATGGTCCATATTGTGTCACTATGAAGCCACAATCTTGGTATGAAGTCGCACTATTTTGTATTTTCGATGGCAAGAAACCCTCTTCGAGGTAAACTATAAGCAAAAACCAACACCATCATGCCTTGCTTGCCCCACCATATAAAGCTACATTCGACCTGAATACCCAATGGCTTAGAGTGTGAGGTGTCAATTGCAACACACACACAAGCATACACATACAGCCTGTACCTAGATTCGACAATTAGAACCCGAAGATGTCGAGCATCTTTGCCACCCTCTTTGACACCATGCCAGGATTGTGAAATGGAATTCTGTGTGTTGCAAACAAGCCGAGCTTGGGTTCTTCATGGCTCATGTAACTAGATTTGCTAGTGGCTCGTATCATTTGCTCTTTTAATATGAACCAGTCGCTAGCTTCGAGCGCAAGCACAACACGAGCTTGCTTGTTAAACTTTTACAAATTGTTAGTTTTTATGTAATTTGATGAAGTTAGTTGAGCAAAATGCATCCTGCCCAATTAAGTTAGAATTTAACTTTTGATTCAAGATTTGTGTGTGTGTGTGTGCATGCACGTGCTTGTACTATATGGTATCCTATATGAACGTGCCAAAGTGAGCTTGACACAGCTTGTATTGCATATAGACCTGACTGGTTCTTAACTGATTTGGCGGTTCCAACCAAAATCAACCCCGGAACTGGTGAAACCGGAATTGAAACTGGAGACCACCCAGTTTGGCTCCAATTTTATCTTTTATAAAACCGGAACCACTTCAGAACCAATGGTTCTGAAACCGTAACTAGAACCAGCCCCAAACTGGCCCGGTTATGTTTCAAGTTCTGAGCTAACCGGAACCGGACATGTCTAATTGCTACACTATATAAACCGAGGTATCGTTCATCTGGTTTAGCTCTCAACACGGGTTGAGATGGAGGGAAGAAGAAGAGAAGCTCATATAATTTGGTAGTTCTAGCATTATCAGAGTTGTTGAGATGTGGTGGAGGTCTATTTTTTCTAATCCTTGCCCAGATTCCTTCTCGACTTCTTAATTAAGTTTGTCTAAGGTGGGGGCAAAGGCAACCGATTTCAACGAGAGAATGTATTTTTTTTGTTAATTTTATGAATTAGAATTACTATTATACTTATTTTCCTGAAAAGCAATGATCGGATACGAGTGCATGGGATCCAATCATGTATATTTTTTACTTTTAAAATTCAAATATTTATCTTACAAATTTGATGGTTGAGATTAGTTTGAATATATTAACTTGTAATGTTGCTAACATATACAAAGTTTGATACACAAATATATCCGTGTTCATGTGAGAGAGAGAGAGAGAGAGAGAAAACTTATCGTAGTGCATTTAAAAATAGTCAATGTGTTTTCGGAAATCTTGATAAGTACTCCTGCACCGGTTAATTTTATTTGTAATGTCATGACTCAACTCAAATAAACCTTCAAGTCGAAAGCTTCGAGGTGATCATCATCAGTGACATCTGCGTAACCGTGTTGCCTTTAAAAAGAAAAGATACTTCTGGTGGTTATCAGATTATCATAATGTATATTACTATGATAAGCTTTCTCAAGAAGGTGATTGGAAGCTTTTGGCCAATGTAAGACATCGTATAAGGCCTTCTGTTTTCGTTATAAATGGAGCAAGGGGCAAGAAAAAGGAGAATGTTCAGGCGTCGAACATGCATGTTGACCGTGATCCAACCTATTTTATTGTCAGTCATTTTCAAAACCCCAAATCCGGCCAAGTTCCGATCAAACCTGAGCCGTGTCAACTGCAAGCATTCCGATAAATATGTGTACACAGACATACACTCGTGCATGCACACACACATATATATATATAAAAGTAAGAGTAAATGACATATTTTGTACACTTTTTCTAAAAGCAACTTTCATATTTCAATCTCAACATGTACTAGTAAATTCAAGCAAATCTTAACCATTCATCTTTGGTGGATGGTTGAGATTTGAATCTATTAAGTAAAAAGTTTGTAGGTTTATTTTATTTACATAATTACTTTTGCTTTTTAAATTTCAAAAGTCAACTATCAATTTGAATGTGTTAGTACTTAAGTATGCTAGCATATACCAGTTTTCTCTCTCTCTCTCTCTCTCTCTCTCTCTCTCTCTCTCTCTCTCTCTCACACACACATATATATATATGTGTGTGTGTGTGTGTGTGTGGTCAAGTAGGTTTCGGAATTGCTATCTCCATACCTATAGTTGCATGGTTTATGCTTTTCTTATTGAGGAATGCTAAGGTTAAACATTTTAGCGGTTCCAATAAGGCAATAGTAATACATATCTTAAAGAGAAGCAGATTAATTCTACGAGACATACAAAAAACCAAAAGGAAATGATAAGCACGAAATTTCTGATAGTCGGAACTTCTTCAATCATGCGTACGGTCATGTGTAAACTAAAAAAGAAGAAACTAATTCAAGCGCAAAAGAGAGGCCCAGGAGATGAATAACTTTCTTCGTTAAAGTACAGGGATGACAGTGGGAGCTTGACGGGATGAGTATACTCCAAGAAAACACAATCCTCATACCCGAACCGATGGAGTATCGGGTTGGGTACAGGTACGATTGAGTACCTGTTATGTGCCACTAGGTCTCAACTTTAACCTCCATTGTACATTTTATATGCAACCAATAATTAATAATAAATAAAAACATATATATATCCCAAAAAATGAAGTATGCCTAGTGCACACATATATGTATCCTTACATGTATGTACACATTTGAGGCATCTTTTCCCCAAAAATGTGGACCATTTCCCGATCCTATCCTTGCCCCGACCCCCAAGTGTGCATATGTGTGCTTGTGTGTATATATATAAATAGAGATAGATAGATAGATGGAGGAAGGGAGTCGTAGCTGCATAAGATATTTTGGTGCATGGTCTTACATAAACATTTTTACCATTCGATCTTTGAGATCAACGATAAAAATTTGAGTCAAATGTATTATTGTTGTACTTTTGTACTTGCATTTAATTCATGTTTGTGCATTAAACACAAAGTTATTCAAATCTTTTATCAATAATTTCAAAGATCGAAGAATAGAAATGTTTAAGATTATGTGTTAAAATATATTATGCAGTCAAATGTTATATATATATAAAGAGAGATAGAGAGAGATTGGATCCTACCAAACTAACACCTTCACACCCACGTGAATGAGCCCGGACAAATTATTTACTCTTAAGTCTTTTATATATATAAGACTTAGGAGTAAATAATTTGTCCGGGCTCATTCAGGTGGGCCTCGCCCCAAAAAACAATTCTTGGGTCCATCATTCTAGAGAGAGAAGTATTTATTATTGTTGTTATTTAAGTATAACTGCTTTACATTGACAAAGAAGGTCCACATTTTTTAGTTCGCAACTGATAAACATAATATTTCTGAATGTAAGTTTAGGTGAATATGATAAATGGGAGACTTCCTACTTTATACTGAAATAAGTGATATCCTGGGCGACAGCTAATATATGTTAGTCCCCAATGCTATGTGTGAAGTGCAGGTAAATTATGAAAGAGACCAGACTTGACATTGTGGTTGGGATGTAACAAGGAATGCTTCAATTTGAGCCTTGGTTTGGTTCAGAAACATAGATACAGAGCTCGGGGTTCAGTTCGAGAAGGGCCATAAAAAATTAAGAAGATGAGCTCGACCTAAACGCCAATGATACTAAGTGGATCGTTTTTACGGCACACTGAAGGCAGATACAAGTCTTGGGTTAGACATGGCCGGTTTTGGAGCCGGCTCAGCGGTTAAATTGGAATCAAACATGCTTCGAAACTGTCGGTAACCGGAACCAGCAGAACTGGCCTTGGAGTCATAACAGGACCCAGGTACTTCTGGTTAAGTTACGGTTCATACTTTTCAGGAACCGGTTCGGAACCAATTGTTTTAAACCGCTAGTTAATAATATATATGTTACACACATTTTAACACATATTCAAGCCTAGCTCAATGGTAGAAAGCGAGCTCCTATTATTGAGCCAAGCATGGGAGTTTGACTCCTACGGGTGCCAAGTGCCCTTTAAAAAAAATTAATTAGTTTCAATACTGTAGTTCCAAGCCTGGTAATCAAATACCCCATTAAGGTGTGCCTCTTTGGCCCGTCTTTTTATGGACCAAAATGGTCCAGAGTTGTTCCCGGTACCACATGGGAACACAGTTCATGCGTCAACACATGAACCTTATATGGTTTTGCTTAAAACGTTTACCAAATTCAGACCCAAACTTTGAATTAAGATCCAAAAGTTCACCATGAAAAGGAAAAAAAATCCACCATTGCATCGCTTACCAGATGCCCAAGGTATGTGGATCAAATAGTTTGGACTCAACTAATCCACCACATTAACCCTTTTTATTTAGGATCTACCTTATCTACAACCGAACTCATTAATCCTTAGATAAATCCATTATCATCAAGCCGGAACCAGAAATAACTATTTAAAGACAACAATTCAAAGTCTGATGAACGTCTCTCCAATTTGGACAGTGGAATTAACAATGAGAAATTCAACGATAAAAACTACAAATTTAACGAAGATGGCATAAAATATCAACAATGAGAAATTCAATGATAAAATTTAGAAATCTCCACCATACATTGATTTGAAATCGATGGCAGGACGGGATTTGTTGAACTCAAATTTTAGAAAATTATGAAAAGGACATTGCTTACCATTGAATTTGTGGGCTCGCTACAACCTAAAATACCTTTTAGTTTCGTGTGGATCTGAACTTGAGATTTGGGAAAGTGAAGTCAGCTTTAGTCTTTTATTATGAAAATGATTGAGGATCAACTGCTTAAATCAAATATAACCAACACATTGTCATAAAAGTGGACCTTACCGTTCTTGAGTTCAAAACTTGTAAATGGAGAAAACCAGCACTAGAAGATCAGCATGGTTTGGCTCAAGTCTCATGGTTCGTTTCTAACCTTTGAACCTAACAACTTTTTTTGTCGTTTGGAACCAAACCAAACCCCACAACTAATAGAACCAAACCAAACTGAGGGTTTGGTTGTTCTAGCAGTTTGGTTCCTATCACCTGATTGACTCTTTTTTTTTACAATCACCTTTCTTCCAACAGTAAATTTGGAAAAAAGAATCTTCTCAAAACGTTGATTTCTACTGTTCTACATAGTTATCAAGACGTCCAGGTCGCGTTTCTCATCTACTTGCTTTACGTTTAGAGCTATCTTCTTCTTCTTCTTTTTTCAAATCTAGACTTTTGATGAGAGATTTGAGTAAGCTTGAGGCCGGATATTCCACTGCCTCACACAAATGAACAGCAAAAACTCGTACCTTCGAAGTCAACGACCCTTGACATAGGCTTAAAGTCGTTCAGTTCCGGTGCTCGATCAGGTGAATGGTGGAGGAAGAACGGCAGAGATAGCCGATGAGATCGCCTGTCGGGTGGTTCTGGTCGGTCTTGTACGGCATCTGCTGCTTGGTGAGCGGCTTCTTGGGATTCCGCTTCTCCGGCCATGTCCTCTACCTCCTTTTCTCGGCCTCCTCCACCACTAAGCTAGCCTCCGACCTCTCAACTCAGCCTTTAGCTCAACAACTGCCCTTCGTCTCGGAACAGATCACGACTCCTCTGGCGAGGAGCAAGGTGGTGGTCGGCCGGCACGGGATCCGAATCCGGCCGTTTCCGCACCCGAACCCGGAGGAAGTGATCAAAGCTCACAAGCTGATCGATCGGGTTCAGGAAGAGCAAAGGAGGATTTATGGAGTGAAGAATTGGAGAAGGGTCATTGCGATCACTCCCACCTACGTGCGCACTTTTCAGGCTGTGCACCTCACCGGTTTGATGCATACTTTGATGCTTGTGCGGGGGGAACTCCTGTGGATCGTCGTCGAGGCCGGCGGGGTTTCGAACGAGACGGCCTCATTGATTTCTGGTTCGGGACTTGATGTATTCCATGTGGGTTATGATCGGCAGATGCCGTTTCGTTGGGGGGATCAACGGCGGATGCAGGCAAGGATGCGTCTTCGTGGTCTCAGGTCTCTCTCTCTCTCTCTCTCTCTCTCTCTCTCTCTCTCTCTCTCTCTCTCTCTCTCTCTCTCTCTCTCTCTCTCTCTCTCTCTCTCTCTCTCTCTCTCTCTCTCTCTCTCTCTCTGTGTGTGTGTGTGTGTGTGTGGGCGCGCGCGCGTCGATGTTACCTGAATTTACGTTTCCTTGTGGGTGGTGTATTGTTTTGATCTTTGTGAGCAGAGTAGTGAGGGAACGGAAACTGGACGGAATTGTGATGTTCTGTGATGATAGCAACATGCACAGTTTAGAATTGTTTGATGAGGTTCAGTCTGTGAAGTGGATGGGTGCTCTTTCGGTGGGGATTCTTGCTCCCATAGGACAATCAGAACGATGGAATGTCGCCACCGGGAATAACGATTCTCCCCTGCCTGTTCTCGGCCCAGTTTGTAACTCTTCAGGCAAATTGGTTAGTTGGCACAACTTCAATTCCATTTCTGGGGGGAAGGATGCTGCTGTTGTGGAAGGTGAAACCATCTTTCTGCCTGGGAAGCTCGAATGGGCCGGCTTTGTTGTTAATTCGAGGTTGGTTTGGGAGAATGGTGATAATAGATATGATGGAAAACCAGAGTGGGTGAAGGACCTCGATGAGATCAGTGAGAATGATGATGAATTGGAGAGTCCATCGTCACTAGTGAGGGATGCTTCGTTTTTTGAGCCTCTTGGTAAATGTGGACAAAAGGTTTTGGTTTGGTGGTTGCGAGCAGAGGCACGTCCCCGCAGCAAATTCCCTTCAGAGTAAGTTGATGCCATTTCTCTTATTGTGCTTAATTTAAATCTGAGGATTTATTTTGATTCCGTTGCTACTTTTGGAGTTATATGTGGGTATCATCCAAGGTAGATCTCATATACAATTTCATGTCACAACGATCACTAAGAATTGAGGCAGCCAATCCTAGTTAGAGCTTTTGGTACTTGTATTCACTGAATCACCCAAGCCATATTGGAAAATTATTGTTTTACCATCAAAGTAGATATGGTTCGGATATAGCAGGACTTGCTCGATGAGCAATTTGGACTTGATGTTGTTTAATGCAGTGTCTTTGACATGTTATCCATCCATATGCATCACAAACATTACAGTCGAGCATCTCCAGATAAATGCATTGTCTTTATCAATGACTCGAACCCTACAAAAATTCCCCACTATGTTCGAGTGAACAATGGTCCTGATATTTTTCTGTTGCTCTTCATCTATCGGATGTTGTATATCAAGTAATTCCATGGATCAACTGTTTCTTCATTGATACTTGTTATTAATTCTGGTTTCAATGCTCTTACTCATCAGCAACTGAAGAAAGTTTTAAACTCAGCTGATCCTAGATTCAAATGTGATTGTTTTCTTATGTCATCGAGGTTAATCCTAGTTTCAATGCTGCTAGGTTCTAACTGTTCTAGCAGCTGCAAGGTTTTTGAAAATGAAATTGTCAAGCCACAAGGTGATACGTTTGAAAGGAGAAAGCAGCAGCATATAACCCATAGCTATATCTCAAGAGTGCGATGCAGGTGACAGTGCAAGTTACAACAAATTCAAAAATCGGTGCAGGGATGCGAATACACATTACACAGACATATATTGGTTTATGTAATTTACAATATGTCATGAAACTTGGTTCTAAAAGTTATTATTCACTAATAATGTATTAATCAGTGACTATTCCATAAGACGTCTCTTCAAATGGCACTAAACTATATTAAAGTTAGAATTTATAGTTACAAAATATTTAAGATAATTAGTGCCAAGTTGGACACGAGAAAATTACAGGTCTCGGGTATTGATGTGTCAGATGCTGGATCTAACAATGTAAGATGCTCAATTTTTAGCCCTGAAACTTGAAGCTTTTCTTGATGATGAAGAACAATCCGTTAGAGGTGATAATCTCCCACAGTGAGATTCACTACAAACCTCCTAGAAACGTTACTGAAAAGGAAATAAGATTCTGATACTTTGGTTTCTGAATTGAATCATATCTATCTGCAATTGCTATCGTACTCTAGAAGCCACTGTATAAAGATCAGTTAGATGTGCTGTGAACCTTTTTGTGTTTGTTTTCTGGTATTGTTTTACTTGTTTGCAATATCTTATTCATTTGTGCTGTTCCTACCAGGTGGATAATTGACCCTCCTCTAGAGATCACTGTCCCAGCAAAGCGCACACCCTGGTTGGACCCATCTTTAGACGGTGCATCTATGCCCACTGAAAGGAAGCATAGGGCTGGAGATCTCATACCGACGCGGAAAGTTTTGAAACCACAACGTACCACCAGCAGTGAAAAGAAGCATAGGGCTGGAGATTCGCATGTTTCAGGGGCATCTGTAAGCCAGTTAGAGAAAAGATGATAGCATGGAGGTTTGTTGGTGGGTGACGAAACTAGCACATGAGAAATTCCATTGTCTGGAGACTTGTGAACGTTATTTGGTTAACCCAGCAGTTCTTCAACTTGTGTCTTGTACAAGGCCTTCATTTTCATTTCGAGTTCTAGGGTATTCTCTTGGTTCCATCAGCCGAACCTTGGTGGCAGACCCACGCAGTGTTGGTTAAAGCCGAACCAAGCCTTTTCTAGATTAAGTGGTGTCGGCTACATGGATTCTTTCTCTCCATATAAAATATTAGAGGTTTGCTTCTCGCGAAGGACTGGCATGACTGGCTTTGGCACTCTGACTTCGCCCAACTTGAGATTACGCTTCGAGTATATTGTATAACCTGCTGTATATTTTGCCTTTCTGTCTGTTTTTTGTGTTTTATTCCTGATCAATTGTTTGTGAAACTCAGCCCCAAGGGGGCATAACTCAGCGGCTATGGGGGTTGGCTATGTGACAAAGGTCAGTAGTTCAATGCCCCAGTGTGCATCTGATAGGGGTTCTGCCTGCCTTTCAAAGTATATATGTGCATTTGTTTATCAAAGTCATTCCCCTTTGTTATTGGACGTGATCGCGTATCAGTTCGATTTAAAGGCTCTCATTGGATGAATTTAAGATGCAGTATGAAGTTCAAAAATGCAAAGTTCTAGTTTTCAGCCTATTGTGTTCAAAGTCGAGCATTCATGGAACTTAAATATGCAAATCTTGATCCGACTTGGATAATCAGATATGGTTTATGATGCTGATTCTAACTAATCGGATTCAGAGTCTGGCCGGATATGGGATATATGATTTCATTGTGATGGATACATTTTGGTAGCATTGGCATGCAGAGATTGGATGAGTGGTGGATCACATATGGTATATGGCGAATATCTCATGGTCCTACCATGAGCAATGTATCATAGATTACACTTAAGCCAATGAGCTCTATTTTCTATAGAATTTTTGTGTAATATTGTACAAAGTTTTTTGGATGAGGTGAAGTCACGAGCTTAAAGAATATCCAAGGATTGAAAATGTGGACTAAGGTTGCTTTACTTTGCTTTCATTTTCCAATATTTAGGTAAGATTGACGATCCCATCTAACCTCACCCTAGTTTAGCTCCGCCAATTGGATGGGATAGAAGTTAGCATTAGAGTTTGGCATAGATGCAATCGTGTAGGTGGGTAAAGGTTCGGGTACAAGGAAAATGAAAAATGTGTACCAGAATATCCATTACAGTGTGGGTTATGAACACTTCTTTTTTCTCTCTTTTACAAGGGGAGGCCAAGGCCATATGCACACTTGGAGAACCCAACCCACCACCTGCAGCTTGAGAGTCTGAGAGCCCTGCCAGGTGAGTTAACGCTCTGCGTGCTATGGCACATTCTTTTGGTATCAACTATCAAGTGGCACGAGGCACCAATACAACAACAACAACAACAACAACTAAGCCTTTTCCCATACTAGACGGGGTCGGCTACATGGATTCTTTGTTTCCACAGATCCCTATCGTGTGCCATGTTAGCAGTTAACTCCCAATAAGCTAGATCATTCTTTATTGTTTCTTTCCAACACTTTTGTGGTCGTCCTCTACCTCTTTTAATACTTTCCAAATTTAGGTTTTCTAACCTTCTTACAGGTTCTTCTTTTGATCTTCTTTCTATATGTCCAAACCATCTTAAACGATGTTCTCTCATTTTATCCTCTATTGGTGTCACTCCTAATTTGTTTCTAATAACCTCATTATGTATACGGTCTTTTCTTGTATGACCACTCATCCATCTCAACATCTTCATTTCTGTCACAGACATCTTTTGTACATGTTGATGATTAACTGCCCAACACTCAGAACCATAAAACATGGCAGGCCTAATTGCTGCTCTATAATATTTACCTTTTAATTTTAATGGTATCTTCTTATCACAAAGAATACCTGATGCTCCTCTCCATTTTAACCAACCAGCATTAATTCTATGTATAACATCTCCATCAATTCTTCCATCAATTTGAAAAATTGACCCTAGGTATTTAAAACTTTCCTTTTGGGAAATGCAATGTGTGCCAATTTTAATTTCTATGTCCTCTGAAGTAGCCAGATGATCAAACTTACATTCCATATATTCTGTCTTTGTTCTACTAAGTCTGAGGCCTTTGCTTTCTAATGTTTCTCTCCATAGTTCCAATTTTCTATTAACTTTTTTCTTAGACTCCTCCACTAATACAATGTCATCTGCAAATAACATACACCAAGGTACTTCATCTTGAATATGTTTTGTTAACTCATCCATCACCATTATAAATAAGTATGGACTTAAAGTTGATCCTTGATGTAACCCAATATTAACTTCAAAGAAGTCTGTCGTTCCTTCATGAGTCCTCACACATGTTTTTGCACCATCATACATGTCTCTTATAAGGTTAATATATGTCAATGGGATACCTCTTTTTTCCAAAGTTCTCCAAAGAACCTCCCTCGGTACCCTATCATAAGCTTTTTCTAGATCAATAAATATCATGTGAAGGTCTTTCTTTTTTGCTCTAAAATGTTCCATAAGACGTCTCAAAAGGTAAATCGCTTCAATAGTAGATCTACCTGGCATAAATCCAAATTGGTTCTCTGTTGTACTTGATACTTGTCTTAACCTACGTTCGATAATTCTTTCCCATAATTTCATAGTATGACTCATTAACTTGATACCTCGATAATTCGCACAATTTTGAATGTCTCCCTTGTTCTTATATACGGGTATAAGTGTACTTGCTCTCCATTCCTCGGGCATCTTTTGGTTTTTCCATATTTCATTAAATAGTCTTGTGAGCCAAGTGATTCCTATTTCTCCTAGTATTTTCCAAACTTCTATAGGAATATTATCTGGTCCTACCGATTTACCACTCTTCATATGTTTAAGAGCCTCTTTGACTTCATTCTTTTGAATACGTCGGTAGAAATTGTGGTTTATATACTTTTCTGACTTGGCTAAATCTCCTAAACTAATACTAACATCTTTATTTTCATTAAAAAGATTATAAAAATAGTTTTTCCATCTATTTCTTATATCATCATTTGCCACTAGAATTTTTTCATCCTCGTCTTTTATGCATCTAACATAATTAAGATCTTTAGTTTTCTTATCTCTAGCCCTAGCTATCCTAAAAATATCTCTTTCACCCTCTTTTGAGTTGAGTTTTTTATATAAGTCCTCCCAAATCTTAGCTTTTGCTTCACTAACGGCTTTTTTTGCTTCCTTCTTTGCTTTCTTATAAGCTTCTAAAGTTTCACTAGTTTTCTTAGCATAATGTAATTTGTAACATGCCCTCTTTGCCTTGATTTTGTTTTGTACTACTTCACTCCACCACCAAGCTTCTTTTTGTGCCGGTACACCTCCCTTAGATACCCCTAACACATCTTTCGCCACTTTCCTAATATGTATAGCCATATTGTTCCACATATCAGAGGGTGTGCCAACATAATTCCAAACATCTCCTTGAAAGACTTTTTGTTTAAATATATCTTCTTTCTCACTTTTGAGGTTCCACCATTTAGTCCGAATAGCTCGATGCACTCTTTTCTTCTTTGTCCATTTTTTTATTTGTAAATCCATAACTAAAAGTCGATGTTGGGTGGTTAAGCTTTCTTCTGGAATTACCTTACAATCTTTACAACACGCTCTATCTTTTTTTCTACAAATAAAGTAATCAATTTGTGTTTGTGATAAGCCACTCTTATAAGTAATTAAATGTTCATCTCGTTTTTTAAAGATTGTATTGACTATAAAGAGATCAAATGACATAGCAAAATTTAAAATCTCCCTACCTTCCTCGTTTATATCCCCATAACCAAAGTTTTCATGAATCCCTTGATATCCTAATGCCTCTTTACCGACATGTCCATTTAAATCTCCTCCTAAACAAATCATCTCCCTTTGTGGAATCTTTTGAAACACCTTATCTAACTCTTCCCAAAAAACTGTCTTTATACTATCTTCTAGTCCTACTTGGGGTGCGTAAGCACAAACTATATTCAAAACCTCTACTCCTAACACTAATTTCAATGTCATGATTCGGTCACCATATCGTTGTATGTCTACTACACTCTCCTTTAAATCTTTATTTATGATAATACCAACTCCGTTTCGGGCCTTTTCTTTACCTGAGTACCATAATTTAAAACCTGTATCCTCTATCTCCTTTGCTTTTTCTCCAACCCATTTTGTCTCTTGTAAACATAGAATATGAATCTTTCTCCGAATCATAGTATATACCACCTCCATTAGCTTACCCGATAATGTTCCGATATTCCAAGAACCAATACGAATCTTATTTTCTAGGACTAGCTTCCTTACCCCCCGCATCCGTCCATAATCAAAATGCGGAGACCCTCTCTGAAAATTTTTCACTACATTCGAGCGGCAATGTAGCGGGACTAACTTCTTTACCCACACTCGTCCATGATGTGGGAACCCTCTCTGCAATTGATTCACTACATTCGGGCGAAAATGTAGTGGCCCTTGCTTACTTCTTACTGCATTCGGGCTCTGCCGTCGCTAGGCAGGGACGCCCCAAAGCAATTCTCATAATTTTTGTAATCCATGTTGTAGAAATCCGACGAAGTTTTACGCTGGCTGTCGGAAGCCTAACACAACCCTCCTCCTTTATCCGGGCTTGGGACCGGCAATGCAAGGGTGATCCCTTACATGGGCAGAGTTACGAGGCACCAATCGTGACCAAAAAGAATTTATCTTTTTCAAATATGGTCTTGCTTCTCTTTGTTTTAATAGCTAACAAGACACAAGATAAAGCATCACTGTCGATTAATCCCTGGTGCAATCCTTCCCAAAATTTCCTATGTTATAATGATAATTTGCGATTATACATTGAACTTGCTTAACACACAAATACGCACGTTTTAATTGATTTTTCATCATAAGACAATTTGAGACCTTGTGAATCAAAAGTGAGTTGGGTGAAAGAGCAAGCTGCGTTTACAATGACCATGATAAAGTACAACCCGGGCGCAATCAGGACATTTGGCTTGGAATTTTTCAGAGTCGATCTCCTACCCAATAGGGCTATAGTTCTTTGTGCAGCAACACTTACATTCAGCCTGCTGTAACGTACAACGCATTACATAAAGTATGCTTCACCTGCATCACATGCTACTTTGTTAATTTTTTAACTTTCGTTGATCTCTTCTATTAAATTCTCCTACTACGTAGCCATTTTAGTATCTGGTGATGAATCAAACTTAATAAATGATTAACAACATTGAATCTCCCATGCTACCACACATAATAATCGTCATTTCAATACAGCATTTTTTTTTTAATTCTCTCGCCATGGTGCTCGTTTCACACTTGACAGTATCAACTTTCTTCAATTTCCATGATTCAAAGCTCCTAAGCTTTTTGCTTCATAGAAAATTAAACCATTTTTTAGCCAACATTCAGCATAATGGTGTATGGAAGTTCTTGCCGGTAGCAAGGCTGATCAGAGAAACCTCACCGTTAGTTCAGTTACAGGAAGCTAAGTGCCCAGCAAAAGTGGAATGAGACGGGATGTGGTAATTGGCCATTTCCTTCGCTCTCTCATCTTTATTCCATAACAAGACTTCCATGGACACCCCTACAGAAACACAGACCACAGGGAGTTTCTGCAAGGGAGCGCTTTATTGCTTGTGATCATTATTACAGACAAAATGGGGGAACATACAAGACAAAAGACACATTTACATTAGAGGATCTAGCTGAACTATGAAACACTTTTAACCTCCCCTACGAGTCGAATCTAATGTGAACAAACCCAAAACTGCGGCAGGAGAATGACAATATCCGGTTGTCGTGATCTCTGATGAGGACGTTAAGCTTCAAGACTGCTAACTACAGGAAGCTATTCTAAGCATTTTATTGAGTAATCATCCTATTTTGGAAAAGTTTTATCTGGAGAAGACTGAATCTGCCAATGAGACGATGACCATTTCAAGAAATCAAACCTATTCAGGAGATGAACTTAATGAATTGGTTGAGATGATTGCACATAAATGATGGAAGGCATGAACCAATGGCTTTACTGGTGAACCTATGCCATAGAGATTTGAGGACAAGAATCGAATTTATCTTCTCTTGCTTAATCGTGGAAATCTTCATAGGGTGAGGATGCACCAGAAGAATCACTTTGATATGGGGTAGTCTTCGGAGATGATGCCAGTGATTCCTTTTGCTCAACTCCTGACAAGTGAGAAAGTTGGCGATGAGTTCCCCATTTCACAGCAGTGCTAGTACCTCATAAGCTCTAAACATTTCCCTATATTCATCCTGGAGAAAAAAAAATTCGAAAACAAAGTTGATAAAAAGAAGTGAAGTAATAAAACCACTGACCTTTCTGCCGGGATCGAAACTTCTTTGTATGCCTCCGGATAAGCTTTTTTGCTTTTGTTATGGTCAATTGCCTAGCAAATGGGGAGAACTCAACATCACTCTCACTCCACTCACCGTGGAATTCGTTTTCAGCATCACCCCTCATAGTGCGCAAAACAAATGCCTTCGCCTTCCTACGTTGAGAGTTGAACAGCCCCCTAATGGAGGTAACAAATCCATCACCTGCCCCATCAGTTGGCTTCTTGAACCAGGATGCTTGAAACTGATCCAATTTACCAGAGTTCGCCCCATCACTATCACTGAGATTCAGATCACTGTCAGGAGAACCACCACCATTGGCTTGTTTCTGGGTCTGGATTTTGTCTTTGAATTTCTTACCCTGCAAATAACATGGACCCACGCATCAGAATTTCTCCAATCTGATACAATTACAGTAAATAAAGCATCTTCACTAGAAGAAAGAAGTGAATTGACAATGACCAAAAAATGCATCCAGAGAGCAGAGAAAAATAGTTACCTGCATCCCCGTGACAGACTTTAGAACTCCCCATATTATATGCTTCTTGACCCTCGAAAATAATCTCCGCCAAGTTCCAGTGAATTCATCACGAACAAATGTATCCATAAGCAGCCTCAGATCATTGACAGCGAACCTTGAGCCTTCATAAGTAACCAGTAATTCTACCTATAATATAGAAAACAATGTTATAATCAGATTCCTTCAGTAATACATAGATGGTTTTCTAGCAGGCTAATACAAACCTGGCTTATTTTTATGTTATGAAATTCCATCATTTTTCTGGCTCTAGATCTTTTCTCTTCTTGTGCTTTACCAGTCTTCTTCTCTTCATGTGAAGGTCGTCCTGGCTTGAGTGATTTTGTGTCTTTCTGCTTGATCTTTGAAGTCTCTTCATTAGCAGGAACCTGATGATCAACTAAATAGCTAAGTGGACCACTTTTTGTGGATGGATTAGATGAGTGCACTTGCAATACAAGCTCAGTGGCTATTGACTCGGCCAGATTCTCTTCCCATGTCCTATCAAACGAAGATGTGCGTCGGAGCTCAGGAGTTGATCCAGAAATAGCACTTGTTTTATGGTGTCGAGTTTTGGATGCCTATAGACAGAGCAGCAATCAGTAAAGCATAAAAAACATCTTATAAATGAAACGTACTTATAAATCTTGGTCTCAGAATACCTTTCCAAAATATGTATAACTAATAAAGAACGAACTGTTGACAGATCAAGTTAGATATAGTAGTCTGTTGCTTAGCATGCTTAGTAGTTCGCCAGTGCTTTCACACAAAATACATTTCCACATACTTGATTTGTTAAACTGCAGACTTTGTGCTGCAAACCAGATTAAGTTTGATGAGTATGCATGACTTTTAAATACTCACTTGTGACACATCGCCATGGATAGAAGATTGACTACTTGTAGCAGCTGCTGTGGATGCAGTGGCACTGTGTTTGGAGGGAACTTCAGAATCCTTTGTTAAGTGACTGCTTGGTCCGGCTGCATCTGATAGAGATACACCTTTCTTTCCACGTTTAGATCCTGCTGTTGTTGATACTTTCCAGACTTCCTATAGTTTATTGTGGTAAAATGAGGTACCGTTTACAAGAGGAAATGAAACCTATCAAATTGTTGAAGAGTATGTCTTGCCTGCCGTCTCAATGAATCTTGTTCTTCTTCTGGGAAAAGATAGTCCCACATCATCCTATACATTGTTTCAGTGAGATAAATCCTGAGTGGATAAATCTCGACCTGCAGCATCAAACATCAGAGAATAATATACCACACAATAATGGTTGCCAAAAATCCAAATAACAGCATCAAACAACGTTTCATTCTATATATTACACAATAATGGCATCAAAAGAATGGTTAAAGTTGTCCAGCGTTGATCTTGTGCTTTTTGTCCTCTTAATTCTGCACCTGCTCAGCCCAATACCAGTAAAAGAAGAAAGTAGAGCCACAAGGTGAAAAAACATCAACGAATCTTACTTTTCCTCCACCTCTTCCCTGACTCGTTGTTCCTTCTCTTAGTTTTTCTCGTGCCTCTCTCTCCATTTGGTAGATTGAGGGCCAATCGAGGAAAAATGATCCAGTGAAGATGGTTTCTATTAGTAATAATATAGGCTACATCTTACCTGCTCATAATGGTTTATTTTGAAGGTTATGTATCCAGAAAAGAACCACTGTGAATTTGTGTAGCTCATAGAGCAAGATAAATCAGAATGTAATATGTCAGTTTATGGTATTGTCCAGTTCATGATTTTGATGAAGTGCACACTAAATTTGTCGTATTGTGTCTAGACCATCTTTTAAAATGGAGAACCTGTGAAAGCTTCTAAAGAACTCATAAATTTAAATAGTTAAAATGTAAAGCAATAAAGTGTATGAATATCACAGCATACAACAACAACAACTAAGCCTTTTCCCATACTAGACGGGGTCGGCTAAATATCACAGCATAAAGCATCAAAATATTATTGTATTTAACCTGGTTACACACCCACTTATCGCACTGTAATTTCAGCAGACGAATGAGTATATTATCAAACAGGTGGTGCCACAGGCTGCGAGCCCATTGATGACCTTTTCTATCTTTTCTTGGAGAGGCCTCTTTTAGAACTTTTTAGTTAAGAAATATCAGTAGGGAAATTTGCCTCTTAGTATGACGCAATGACATTTTCAAGAGGCTAATTGGCGTTTTAATTTGTTTGTGAACATGGGTTTCCAACTTCATGCTTCTCTAATTTATTTCATAATAACAAACTTCTACCCAACATGATAATGAATACCTCAACTATTTACCTGTACTGGAAGGTCAAAGCTTACTAGCACGGACTCTCGTACACAGTTCTCCAATATTGCCTGTGTCTCCACAAAGTCGGGCACTTTCACAAAATCCTACTTTCCATAGGAACCATGAGAAAACCATGAACAACAATTTTCTTCCCTAGAGTCATCATCAGCTATGACATTACGGAAGAATGAAATGGCTCTGAAATCACAAAGGTCTCCAGCAGAATTGATGAAAAAAGGCCAAATTTACAAAGCTTCTCACGTTTTGTTTCTCTTTAATCCCAAAGGACGACATTACTAAAACAGTGGGATATGAGTACATTATCACCATTCAGCTCAAGTAACCTATGATGCTTCTTTGGTTCTAAGTGACAGATAAACGGGCTTTATGCCAACCACGAACGGCCTAAGAGGTTGACATGAGCATGAACCTGCAATTGTAATGAAATAAAAGAACAAGCTGGTCCAATAGTAAAGCAGCAGAGTGACCAACCCAATAATGGAAATGCCATCTATCCAAAGCTGTTGATGAATAAAAAGACGGAAAGATAGATTACCTGAAAAAGTTCAAGAGGTGAGTTTCCATCTTTAGGTGCCCCTTGTTTAGCATCTACACGTAACATGACATTTCTGCATCAACAATAACGTAACTAGTAAGTGATAAAGGTATAGATCAGACTCATGAGTTCTGAAAAAGTATTGGAATCATGTGATAATCGTGCGTATGACTTTGAATGCCATACATAATCATTTTAAGATCTGGAGACATCATTGAGACGTGGAATAAGAATGTTATAATTAACACGGTGAACTTGACAAGATTGATTGTTTAGGATGCGATTTACACAAGTTTCTGAGCACCTAGTGCCAGACTATGGAACCAAATCCACAACTAGTGCGTATTTACTCTGCCCAAAACAGGATGGCATTCTTGGAAGACAGGTGTAGTTAATACCATGAAAGGTGAAGTATTAATCAACACAAAGGATTGGTATAAAAGCCCATATAAACAAACACTCATCCATTTGAGACCTGAGACCACCATATAGGGAAATTGTTCAGGCAACGATACTTTTGTATCTAAGTGCATAATACCAGAGGGAGGTTTTTGGGTGAATGCCTTGGGTAACAAAGTAGCCGACCCCATCTAGTATCGGAAAAGGCTTAGTTGTTGCTTTGTTTGTTGCCTCGGGTAACAAGCAGGTCTATGCGCTGGGGAGGTGATTGACTGGGTGTTAGACGTGCATTTAATAACCAAGTATGAGAGGCATGACACAATTTTAGTGAAGCTAACGATTGAAATATCTCATATCCCACATGTAAAAATATTACATACATAGTAAACAAGATCAACCCACCTGAGACCCAGGCAGCCCCATGTGGAAAAAGAATTGAATGAGGTGATATAGGAGTCTGTGCCTGGGGGCACTCAGGTGGCAAGTGAACATTTATTGGGGTGCTTTCTGATAACTATGCTGACGCTAATTGAGATGTGTATATTGTGAGCTTATGCCAACAGGCAAATGACAAATAAAATATGGGGGGAAATTACATCTTAAAGACATCATCATTTTAGGAAAACATTATTTGAGATGATATTTGAAGGCAAATCTGGGTTTTTCACTAGAAAAATATAAATGTAAGCCACTGGGATTCATCAGAAAGATGAAACTTCTGTATGACGTGTATGCAACAAAGTTTGATGCGTTGTAGTTATAAACTAGGAAATGCTTTGGATGTGGTCAACGCGACTCAGTATACATTGACCGTGTCAGATTCAAACTTTGATGAGATTTTGTACTGAAAACTTAACTATGAGTTATGAGTTGAGATGCATACCCTGCTGAAAAGGCTTTTCAGTTACCTGCCATTGATGAGGTTTGAGATGGAGGAAATATGGAAAGACGATGAAATTTTTCCTTTATTAGTGTTGGGTTGCAAAGATAAGTTACAGGTATAACAAAGACGTCATTAGCATATTGTACTTGATTTTTCCAATTGATCTCTACAGTTACTACTACACTGCCATTTTTCGATCATTTATAGACACATAAAGTAAACCTGTTGCCATGTCACATGTTTTGAAGTTTTTGTTGATCCATCACACTAATGCCGATCACATACATATATTTGACTGCATCAAGGTGAAATAGCTGCTGGAAATGAATGGCCACAAAAATGAAGTTTGAATTAAAGTATAATAATGACCACAAGATTGAATTTTTGAAACATAAGAATCTGTGAGAGGAATAAGGTTGATGACTCCCTAAGGCATTCACAGAAGTTATTTCCCAAGATTTTCCTCTCTTTCCACATCATAAAACATGAAAAGAAAAATGGTTCTTGAGACAATATTACTTACCTTCCCCATTCAGGAGGAGGATTCCATGCAGACAACAACATGTCAGATTTGGCATTTGGCAAGCAGTTCCTCACAACAAAAAATTTTGTAGTGAACTGTGCTACACCTATATCCTTATAATCACGATCAAAATCATAGCTCTGCAATCATAGAAAACTATGGTAAAAATAATGGTGACAAAAGATAGTGAGTTTTGATTCAATGAAGAAAATATACAATATGACAAACTTCAACAGCAAAGAAAATTGCTTCTTCAGCGTAAACGGTTTGGATTGCCAGTGAGAGATGAAATATCCGAAGCTTATTGCAAACTAAAGAGGCTTAGGGAAATTAATGTTCCAAAGGTCCTTTCCCTGGAGCACCTTCACCATGAGGCTACACCATATATGCCCTTCTCACCATATTCAACAGTAAATCAAAATCATGTCTATGTGCTTGCCGGAAAGAGCTTACAATCTTCAAAACATCAAGCATGTGAAGTCAAAGTTCTGAACCAATAGAATGGAAAGACCATATGCTAATCCAACTAAAGCAGATCTACCACATTGGGCAAATTGAACCGTGTTCCATACATCTATAAACTACTTGACTTTAATATTGATCCAGCACGGAAGTACTTGATTTGGCTTATATACACCACATGCATTTCCCTTCTTTTCAAATTTGACATGCTTTAGCCGAACCCCACACACATGAGTGCACATAAAAGATCTTCCGCAAGCATATTTTGAAGAGCTAGAGACTAAGTTCTCAGAAATGAAGCCGAAAACGTAATTATTCCATCAATGATTCCCAACAAGCGATATTAAACATATCAATGGAACAGGCACAGTAGTCAAGCTTGCTTATTGTTTTCTCCAGATACACGCTCAGGTCCCTAACCAGATGCACCATATACATGATCGTACAAGAAAACTGACTCTGAGGAAAAAGATGCTACTGAAGCACACAATCTTAAAGATGAAAACATGCTTTTTTTGAACATGGGAGTTGGGATGCAATCCTACTGTTTGGTTCTTCTGCTATCCTAGCCTATCAGATATCATGAAGTTTGGTCTTAAATGAACCGTAACGTGCAAGACCTAATTTTTACTAAACAAGCCCCTGTTAGAACCCCGAGCATTCAAAATGTGAGAAGGGAAACCACAACAAAAAACGCAAGCATCTATGCCTATATCAAAGTATGCAATATGGCATTTGCAAGAAAATATGCTGTTCAAAAACTATGTGACCACAAAAATACAGATATGATCCATAAAATATTTGTGCACGGATATGACTGTAAAATTTATGGTTCACAGCGAGAACTTATGCATTATTTATAAAGAAGAAATTTCATCATTCGTGAAGATTCCAATGCAGAATAACTTAAATGTCCAGACATAGCTGGAATCACATGTAGCTATTTATTCCTATCATTCAGCAGATCTTGAGTTGCTAAATTAGAGAGATTCTGCTCTCAGATACCTACCAAACTATTGATCTCTGCTTCAGCAAAAGCTTTACCATCTGCAAGCATGGTCCAGACCACTTTGCTAATCCGAAAAGAGATGCGCATGGCATAAGAAGGACTCTTGTTCTTCTCCTTCTCCATTAACCGCATCTGAGCAGCTTTCCTCAGAGCCAACCTGAGTGATGTAGAGGCTGCTTTCCTAACTGTGCAGCTGTGGACCAGTTCTTTATTCAATCCATGAACCTAAGCATGCAAATACAAGGATGAATTTTAAGTAACCAGGCACTGAAATGTCCAAAAGCTTATAGGTGTGAAGAGATACAGACTTGCACAAAAACAACAAGTTAAAAAGATAAATCTTTTGAAATGAACATCACTTAGCGCTATAAGACACAAAACTCCACCTAAATCATAGCAGCTCTAAACATTGTAGACTGCTTGCAGCCAAAAAAGGTTTTGACCTCGACATAACATTGGAAAAAGTATCCAGTGTCGAAACTAGAAAATATAACCAAAGGTTTCAACTACAAAACACGAAAACAACAAGTAGCCTGAATCTAATGACATAATCTAATAGAGGAAAACATCTAAAAAAGATTGCGGTCACACAAAATATTCTGCCTAGTCCATTTATTAAGAAAAACAGTAGTGATGATCAGAAATAGAAAGAGAGAATCTTCATAAAAATTAATCAAAGTAAACACAACATGTTTCATGCACCCTTAAACTTCTAGGTTATCAGACAGATGCCATAACAGTGTTGCAGATGGCAGCAAAAGAATATCCTATATCTATAGGGAGTCACAAGAGACAGGAAATCACCCAAAAATGTCTTGTCACAGCACAATGTTCTTCCCATCAACAACTATTCAATCGCTTCTAACATTAGAAAATTAAAGCCTTGGAGGATACAGAATCTGGTAGTAGAACATCATGCGGTACTGCAATGTCCAAAAATATGAATCACCTAATGATAATCCAGGGTACAACCAACAAACAACATGATCGTGCTTGGCACTCCCTTGATGGGTTTCTACAAGAGCTTTTCCAGAAAGGTTACATGGAATAAGCAGGTCAAGCAAATACAACCAAATACACAGGACATTAAAATGAACACTTAACATACAAAAGAAGTACGAATACTGTAGCATGAACTTATAGCATATGGAACAGTAATATAGCTTCAAGGACCAGCTCACCAGTAATTGATTTCCACCTGCAACCATCCAGAGGTCACCATTCTTATCAGCAGGGAAGCCTGCCTCACCAATGACATCACAAGTTCCAGACAAGATCATAATATCATCAATAAGCAGCTTACGCTCCCTTTCTGCCTTTTCAAGTTTGATCCTTGCAAGTTCTACTTCTTCCACACCATCTGGAACTACTTCATCTGCCTCTTCTCCCACATCCTCATCCTCATCATCAGGATATGAAAGACTACTTTTACGTGGCCTGAATAATAAAGGCAGTTCAAATTTGATGCTTACTTTGAGGCAAGAAACACTCCTTTATGTGCACATGAAAAATGAATGACGCATCTTGGCAAATCAATGGAGAATCTCATTCAAAAATTAACTGAAGTCTCATGAGAAACACCCAATTCGACTGATCCAGCCGAACAGAAGCAAGCATCCAGATCCCCATTGTACATTTTAAATCAATCAAATTGCAGAAACTATAACAAGTACCTCCTTCAGGAGATCATACATATACAAATGTTGTTTCTTCTCTACCTTTTTTGCTCATTGTTCTTGAGTTAACTAGCCATTGCAGCCTCTGTCCCTCCCTTCCACGCATGGAACCAAATAGGCTAATGCTTTCTTTTTGAGGATTGATAAGATTATCATAACTATTGAGGTTAAACAAAGACTAATTCAAACATAGGCACATTGTTGAATATATTGTCAGGCCCCAGAACATATGGTTTTGATCAGTGTTGCAACATATTATGGTACCGCACAATGTGGATCATACATACCAAGAGTTTCCAATATGATATATGGCCCCATATGCAAATAGCCTCCGTTACATAAGAATAGGGAGTATTATATCGTATTGTATCATGGGTTAGTTATTGTTGAGCTCTTACGATATGGATCAGTACTAAGAATACTGAATCTGATAACATGTTATTGTAACATATCGTCCAATATTGCACGATAGGACATTTATTTGTTCTTTCCATCATTAGAGAAATGAACTGTTCATATTCTTTTCCAATGGTTGTTAGGTGCAAGATTACCAATCTAAGTCACACAGACACTTCTAACGGGTGGAGTGTCAACCTCAACAAGGATGCGACACCGACACTGTGTCGGTGTGGCATGGCAAAAAAAAATACAAAAAAAAAATTTGTAACTCACGGTTCTGCCGTCTATTTATCCTGCAGAACCCGATCAAAGAGGGAGTAATCCGTGAAGATGATGAAACCGAAGACTCTTAGTCGACTCGTGACCTTATCTCCCATGATGACCACCTGAGTTATCTCACCATAGTTTCCAAAATGCTCCTTCAACTTGTCTTCCATCATCTCCCATAAAACTCCACCAATGAACATAGAAAAATATCTCAACACATACCTTCTTCACTTCCTTTTGTGTGGATATTCCACGCTTCAAAATCTGGTATCGATTTTGAAGTTCGGGTCTTTTTGGATAAATGGGTCCGGATAGTGAAGATTGATGTGTATTATGATGAAATTAGTAGTTGTTTACCATTTATGTGTTTTGCTTTAATATAAAGTTGTGTACTTGCTATTGTCATATACTTATGTTAATTGATGTCTCACTTATTGTAGCTTGAATATTATATATAATATTATATACCCTAGCCGTGTCGCCGCACCCAAAATTTTTGAAATTTGCCATACCCCGCACCCGTGTGACATAGTTACCAATTGGAGAAGCTAATTCAATAAGAGCATAGCTAAGGAGGATTGCTAGCACATGAATAGGTCACAGATACCCCTCTATAAGGAAGATCTTGCTGAAGTGCTCCATGGTAGATAAATTAGGCTATCCAAATATCTCCAGATTGTCTTGTATCCTTTTTCTAAAGAAGCTTTGTGTTGAAAATAATTAAGTTGCAAAGGTTGCATTTTGGACAAAATATAGGATCACCGCTCTCACTAATAGGGAACTTAACACTAATCAACTATTCGAATTTCACTCTAATGCCAAGGGTCATGTTTCACAATCTAAATGAGGATCGTTTATTATGTCATTTATTCTGATTTTTCTAATCTATTATATAGATAGATAGATATTGTTTTACAAGAGACAGGCCTGAGATACTCTCCACATTTAAGGCCTTTTCTAGTCTTATAAGGAAATAGTTTATAAATAATACTTGCATCTGGAGGATTGAACATTAACCTTCAGTATAGGATTGTTGTACTCATATATCATAATAAAAAGTCTGCACCCTAACACACCACAGAATGGCCTGGTGCGAGAGAACCAGAGAACAGTACTGAAGATACAAACCATTAAAACTCTCTCGATGTCCCTATGTGCCCCACATAAGCTGAAGGTGCTCTTACCATTGTATTTGTATAATTAATTGAATAACATTAAGAATTTTCAAAATTGATCTGAACTGTAAAAATCTTTGAAATTAAAAAGAGTAACACTGAGGAACATGTGAGAAGAAACATGAAAGATTAGAATGAAAAGGGAATATAGATAAAGAAGCATAGAGAACCATTTCTAAGTCTAACAGTATGTACTTGGATAGTTTATTTCGAAGAAACCATTGAAATTTGTTGTTGGGATCACAATTTATCATGAAAAGGAAGTTCCAACTCTAGAAGCCAAATAATTTTTCCAGGTACATCAAGGCAAATGGTAGCCTCTCCAAACAAACCAGCACTTCAGGTATTCCCAATATTTTAACATAAAGAGTGCATGTTTACGGACAAGTATACCATCCTTTTACCTAATATGACCACCCTCGTTTCAACTCCCTGAACAGTGAACAGTACCCAGTTTTGCATGAACCACCTACTTGAGAATCTATCAAGGATTGACGCCAGAGATGGATCCCAGCTAAATTATATTATCACATAGTGATACTAATATTAACGACACAGAAGAATGAGTACAAAAATTATCTATATTCTTACTTTGGAAGCAGGCATTGGTAACAATTACCATGGACAAAAGAAATGAGCGAATCTAAAAGAGCATATATTCTTACTTTGGTAGCCTAGCAAAGAGAAGGTTGCTTAACACATCCACCATAACTTGAAATTGGCGAGATGTCATTGTAGCAGTAATATTTGGGGAATTAAAAGTCAGCTCCTTCAATGGCTTCACCTGTGAGAGTTATATAAATGAGATTAGTTCCAAACGAACAAAAATGAACTTTTACAAAGTCCCACTGTCTTGAAGCTTCCTCACACAAGCACGGTGTTTTCCCTCTTTCTTACTTAGATTAGGACAAACATAAACTGGGTAACGAGACACTGTACTCAGTCATTCTCCATAATCCCCTAGATATTTATCAATGGGCAGTTGAAGGTAAATGAGTGGATTGATCACCTAGGCACTGATGCAGCATTAAGTTAAATGCTTTGTCAAAGACTAAAACACAATATACATGCACAGACACACACAGAAACATATTCATGCGCACATAATAAGTTGTACTTTTGCGCAATGTGAGTACATTTCCTGCTTTATTATCAGCCTGTGGATGGGCTCAAGATGAGTTTAGTATTAATCTGTTCTACAACAGTCACAAATATCACCTTGAGAAAAAAATTCAGCAAAGGAAAAGTCAATTGATTTTAAAACTTTTATTTTCCTTGAAATTTCAACACAATCTCTCCAAAAGGTACTTTTTGAAATAATTCCGAGACTGGGAAAATGGATTCTCATCCACCATATTTATTAAGATTACAAAACTTCCTTTTGATGATTTTTCAAAAATCATGAAGCTTTTTGAACCTTCAAGAGAATTTAGGGCTTGATTCACAATTTTGCTTAACTATTTGATTAAATGTAAACATGGTTGCTGAGAAAGAAAAGAGAAAAGGTAACTTATGGTATTCAGAGGTGACAATGCCACCAGCATCTGGAACTACTGAAGAATTGTCCAAACCGATGCATGGGAGAGGTTATTAATGTTTATAAAAGATTTAAACTTTAAACAGGAGGGATCTCATAAATTTGCATAGGCTCTCATAACAGTTTGTCCTTAAATAGCCAGTCATAAACCTGGATAAAGGAGGAGGATTGTTCTTGTAACCACAAGGTCAACTGTGTTCAGTACTAATGCACCAGACCCAATAGAACTCAAAAGTTGGCTATTGTTCGGTGAGTGTAGTACTGGGATGAAGGATTTTCTGGGGAAGTCCTCATGTTGCACCCTAGCCGAGACATAGAGTGGGAAAAGGCTTGGTTTACGGGAATTATGTCATAATCAGGCAATCAAAAACTCATTTTTCATTATGTAAATCATGCAAATTGCAATCATAGCATTTCACCATGAACAGGTACTAGCTTGTAGGACAAACAGATCTTCAATGAAGTATTAATTTTGTGTAGCAATTAAAATACAAATATCATCACACGACTAAAACACAAATAATGAAACAAGCCCGCATTTATAAATTTTCAAACTAGATTCACTGCCAACCAATGATGTCTATCTTGAAAAAATGATGGTTCTATGGCTTTCTAAAACAAAGCAGAAGTCCATGACGGTCAAGGAAAACTTTTGATAAGCTAAAGACCACTTTAACCTTGTTCAACCTTAATTCATCTGTCTACCAAAGCTATATCCCCACCAAAAAGAAACACTGGCTAACAAACGATGCTGGTCATGTAGATTTTCTTTCATTCCAAATGACAAATAATGACCACTGGAAACCGGAACCATGCTTTTTTATGTGAGTAACAAACCAAATAGCTATTAGACTTAGATAGATGAATGTTTACAACATGGAGCAAGTCTACCTCAAGGATAATTAGTGCTGAGTCATGTAACTTGTAAAACAACTGAATTTGGCTTCAACAGGAACTTAGTTGAAGAAACATTTTAACATTTATTAACCTGATTCTGTAATTAAGATAATATATCTGGTGACAACGTGATTCTTCAAAAGAGCTCTTTAGTATCCATATTACAGCTTGCTAAAGGGCAATGAGGTTGATATGTACTCCAGTCCCTTCTGCAAAACTCATTTACAATAGTGTTACAGTCCAAGCCATTATTGCAATGGTTTATCTCTTCTTTAGAAGGGAAACAGTTCATGATCCCTCTTTCCATGGCATTTCAGGTTGGTATTCACTAATATGTACATCTTTAGTACCAAGTGCTTGCTCAATCATCTCATAACCAACATGAAGGACTGAATGAAATGGTTAAGATATATCTCTCTCATAAAGTTATGGCAAAAAGAAACATAGAAAAAACAAACAATGTAGTCAAAGCAATAAGGCTTGACAATCCCTTTGTATATATCTGGCAAGGAGACACAGAGTAGATACATAAACATACATACATGTGTGTGCATGTATGTAAATATGCATTTTAATATTTTTTACTTATTTAATTAGATGCATTTCTGTCATATTACATTTTTTAAGAAGATTGACGAATACCCGTGTCTATGCCATATCATATCCAAACCCCAAATTGTATTTGTGCTTACAAAACAAGATGATTGAAATGGATAAATTTGACAAAAGTTCCTTATTTAGTCTCTCAACACGATTGTATTCGTACTAGGTGCCAGACTTCCTTATTTAGTCTCCTTCCCCTTTTCTCAGATATGTCCCATACTTTTTCAGTAGGAACATTCATTTGTAGTTGCTTTGTTTTGTTTTTCATGGGTCTTTGACCTCGTTAGGAAACAGTTGCTCACCAAAAAAGAATACTCATGAAGCCCTTGTGAAATTGCATGGAGTGGAAACAGACCCAACCAAATTAATTAGGATGGTATGAATCTCCTCTACCCTCACCAGTCCAGTCTAAGAAATAGAAGCCGAATAAAGCATATTTATTAGTAGAAAAAAAAAAAAAGACAAGGCACTAAGCAAATTGATTAACAATACTGGAAAATAAAATGAAAAAGGACCAGAAGAAGGGATTAAATTAAAAACAAAATTAAAGGTGAAGCAGAAAACCAAAAGCTGTCTGCTGCTTTTGTAAATAAGATTTTTTTAAAAATTAAATAAAGTTAGGGAAAAGTAAAGGGGAAAAAGAAATTTGTTTCATTCTAGGTTCAAGTTTCTGCCAATAAGAAAAGCACACACTAGTGAGTATCTCTTGAAAACTAGCAAGAGAAACTCAATTTAAAGTGCACACGCATTTTTTAAACTTACATTTTCATCCTCAGAGTGAAGATTAAACTGTGGCTCAATAACATTCACCATGAAGTTTCGAGTCCCATCTGAATCATCTGTGTTCTCGTTTTTAGCTGGCAATACACCAAAATCGGAAATAACAAAGGTGGAACAAAACTATCAATAAAAATACTTAAGAACAAATAATGCCTAAAAAAAATAACTCAATGATCTTGCAAGCAGTGACAATATTTGTTGTAACAGATGGCATATTTAATTATCTATTTATTTATTGTGTGTGTTACTACTGATCTATTTTGTATGTCCAAATTGATAGCAGTTAACAAAATTTCTTGAAGCACATGAGACATACCAGATGGCAAGTAGTCCACCTTAACTGAATTTGGTGGAGATGAAAGTGATCCAGAAGTACCTGCGTGCTGAGAAGAGGGAGAATTGGAAATGTTACCAGTGGGAGGGCACTTAGAAACATCATCTTGACGGGTTTCAGCTCCATCATGCTGTTTGTTTTCCTCAAGTAATTTTCTCTGTGCATACTGCCGAGAAGGAGAAGGCTTGGGAGGTTCAAGGCTTTGGATAGACCACCAATCCAGGCCCAAACAGCATCTCTGTTTTCAATAGTCCACAGAAGCTTGAGACCATAGACAAACACCCGCTGACAGTTGTCAGCTATTACCACATTGTAACCATCATCATCACTTGGGTCAGACCGCACACGTTCATCAGTTTCACTCCCATTTTCAAACTCAGACCGTACGTATGTCATCTCAACATTTCTTCTTCCTGCTTCTTGCCATGCTAGTAACCTAGCAGGATCAGCCTTTGGGGATTGTCTTCTGATAGTGAAGTAATCAGAGGACAACAGAAATCCATCATCACGATTTTTCTGTCATGTAATGTTTTTCACTGGGGATTTTGTCCATGGATACATATTGTGAACTTTTCCGTATCATGTTAACTACTTTGGCAACAGTAGCACAGTCTTCTTTATTTAGGAAAGCCTTGGGCATATGAAGGTCAAGACCTTGGTAAACAAGATCAAGAATGTCACGCTTGCTTTCAAAAGTATACTTTTGCTTGCCCCTACTATAACATAGTTCATACTTCAGTTTTGTCATTTTGAAAATCAGTCCTTTGGCTGGATCATCATCATCTAAAGGCATGTTCTTTATACAGGCTGGTGTGGCATCTAGACGGATCATAAATTCGGTCATCACTTTATCTAGTGAGAGATTGCCTGACCTTGCAACTCTTGGAATTCCAAAATGAGGCCAACGAGAAAATGAGCGCAGTTTATGTGGGGGAATGTAGTTCAAGCTCCAGAATCTTAGAATCCATGCTAGATCATGAGCACCAAAGTTAAATGTCGGGGAAGCAGGTGAAACATTCAGGGATATGTGAGGAGGATCATATACATTAGCATCTCCTTCAATATAATCTCTAGCAATGGAAGATGGGGACTGTTCTTCTGATGAAGGAGGAAAGGGTCTAAGAGAGAAGTTCCATCAAGGGAAAGCGAAGTGGATCTGAAGGGATCAAATACTTTGTCACGAGGTTTGCCCTCAACTGGAAGTGCAAATAAATAATGATTCATGGGATCTCCAGATTCACAATCCCAGTCCATTGTAACTTCAAGAGTAAAGACTGGGGCTTCCAGAAATGCACCAGAGACACCTGTTGGAATTTTGAAACCACGTTTGTTTGCCAAACTCTCCAAACTACTCAATAAAATCTTAAAATCTTTGGCAGAAACAAAAACACAACCATCAGACTGGTGAATTTCCATAGAGCTACTCACAAGTTGAAGTTTGTCAACCTTTTCATAAGGATCTGTACTTGCCAAAATATTCCACCTTGATTCAGTAAAGTGTAAGGAAATTTTTCCATGGATGTAATTTCTCATGTCATCCCACCATGGCAAATAGCTTACATCAGCAAGTGCAGGTTCAAAACCTACTCCAAAGGAAACATCAATCTTTTGAAACTGGATGGGCAAATCACCGTACATTTTCATTGCTGGTGTCATACCACTTGCCGAACGCAACATAGACACCTTCCTCCACCTACCAACGAAAACATCTTGTTGGATTTGTGGCTGGAAGCATGTCGCCTGCATTTGAAAAAGTTGTTAAAATAGAAAAGATGTAAGGAAACAATACATGCTATCAGATACAATCTGCTACCTAAGTATGTTATTTTCAATAAAAACCATTGAAGAAAATTGGATGAGAATACAGAAGATAAGATGACAAGAGTGGCACAATTTCACGAATGATAAAATCCACAAAATATTGAAATATCATGAAGGTTACAATTAAATATGTCTCAAATAGAAAGATCACACATACGCACACAAGCAGAATGGCATGTATGTGCACACACAAACAAACATGGATGTGCAAGGGCATGTGCACAAGAGCCACCATCACAATCCACAGGTATAGACACTTGCACGAGTATCACCAATGAACTCCACAAGCAGGGACATCCACACGAATGCAGATCATGAGGTCACTTAGTCATGACCTAGTCTCTTTCTCTTTGGGTAAATCCAGATGTACTAACATTGCGAAGGCAACTCATTGTTGAAAAGAACTATAGTTTGATTGAGAGAACCCAATCAAATGTCAATCTTTCAAGAACTGCAATGAGGAACGCACTTGTGGAGTGAGATAAAGAAATTATACCTACTATTGCCCACAAACTGTGCATTCAGTCAAACTAGCAAGCACTATACAAGCACATTTTCCCACACTCGTTGGTGCATGTACCATTTATCCACTGTCCACACTTCACACACAGGTAGCCGTAAAGATGTCAGCATGCAAGTAAAGTCAGACAGGATCAGCCCATTCGTAAATGCAGATGTCTATATAAATATGTGCATACATTCATGAATGTGTACATAAACTGTATGCCATAATGCTAAGAGCACCATATTTGAAGGCTCAATCACCAAGGTCAGGTTGAGTCACGAACCTGTTGTGCCAGCACCAGACAACCCTCACATTGACCACCAGTACCAGAAAGCATCGGGAAGGAAAAGTTCCTCAGCTGGACAATAAGAGAGTTAAGATTTACGCTAAAGTTTCTTCCATACAGCCTTGAAAAAGGTATGTCGCAATCCATTGATACTGGATCAAGATTCCTAATCAATTCAATCATTCCACTCGTGTCACCTTCAATTTTTGTCAAGCTCAGTTCCAAGTCTGTAACTTGGAGAGATAAAAGAGATGCACGAGCAGTACTAGGCTTAAATCCAGCTTGAAAACCTCCTTTGCATGCACCAGATCCTTCTGGCACAGTTATGTTCTGGCATGCTTGGTAGTAGGACCGGAATGCCTGCTTATGGATTTCTTCTCGTAATGTTTTTACAGTTGAAGCATCACAAGGATCAATTTCAACTCCATTGTAGCAGATTTTCTTATCAGGAACAGGGTTGCCTGTCTCAAGACTCTCAACATCGACTGAACTTTGACTTACTCCGGAAATAGCATCATCAAGGAACTTCAACCGAACAGCTAATTCACAAACTTCCTTCTTCAATAGCTGATAATGTTCATCCAGCCATCCCTGTATTGGCTCTTCTTCAATTTCAGCAGTGACCTTACGTACGCTGAATTTAACACATCCAAATCTGGAAGACCGGGATTTTACCTTCTTTGAGGTTTCTCTTTTTAAAGGAAAAAGCAATTCAGTTTTAGCAGCAGTAATAAGCTTTAAACCTCGCAACATGTCTTCAACAGCGTCCTCAATGGCACGGAATTGCTGGCGATAAGGCATGCATATATGGACATCAAGTCCTTGAATAATCCAGTCCCACGAGGTGAGTGACGAGCCCTTGTCATCAAACAAGGTGTTTGAAACAGGGACACTAGGGATACGAGAAATTTGCATTCTGCTACTTCTCAATACTCTTGTCTCATTAATGCTAAGACTAAGATCTTCAAGAAGTACTCCTATTCTCGCATTTTCTGAGAAAATTGACTGCACCTGAACCATTGCTTCCACACCATCTGCGAGTTCTGCAGATACCGTTAACATTTCTACATCAACAGCAAGTATGAGTTCCCTTCTTTTCTGTTGCTTACTGGAACGAGAATGATCTACAGTCTCATCCATTATGTTGTCTTTGCTAGTAGAGGAATTTGCATGTGTGTTCTCATCAGGACTTTGAGGTTTGTGCTTCTGCAACAGCAACTTCAATTTCAAAACAAATTCATGTAGAGATATATGCACATCAGGCTCCCACCTAGTTTTAATATCAGTTGTGCTAAAAAGAGAACATACAGATATGTCATTTAGGCCACTTGGACGGCGTACAAACTTTGCATTCTGCATGTCCAGCAGAGGAACTTTCACAGTCGCCACACTTTCATCATCATATGCTTGGTATACAAACTTAGCTCTTTCAAGCTCCATTTGCGTAGATTGTTTGTCCTTGTTTGCACAAAGACTTAAATGGAAAATGTCAAGACACATCATGTATTGCAGTTGTTTCCTTTCACCAGCTAACAAGGATGTTATCGTTGCAGAACGAGGTGTACCATCAGCTGAAACATTGATGATAACTTCACCACCCTGTGATCCATAATTCACACGCTTAGGATCAGCAACTGTAGTACTTTCAATGCCGATCTCAGAACAGAACTTCACAGAGCACCTCTCAAGGTTAAATTTTACAATACGAGCCCCTTTTGTGGATGGTTTGTTCTTCTGGGCTATCTTGTTGGAGGTCGCTCGCTTGGTCACCACAGAGAGGCTCTTTAGAAGGGTTTTCAATGACATTGCTGTTGATATAATAGACTCAAATCTCTGGAAATTCAGGTCAACACCAATACCCGTTATATCGACTGAAAGTAATAACTTTCGCTGACTTGCATCGTGTACCTCGTGTGGTTCCATCTCCTTTGGTCCCAAATCTATGCTAACCCGGGCTATATGCATCAAAGAACTAGAATTTGCTTCCACACCAAACAAGCTTTCCTTCAGGGACTCCTGGTAATCATCGGCCATATGAAGATGTATCTCACCAAGTTCCATATGAACTGGTGTTCCTTTATTGGCAATATTGTTTGCAAATAAGTGTGATGACTGTGAGCAGCCCTGCATCATCATGAACATGTAGTATGATAAAGTCTAACATAACATTAGTAAATAAAAGTTGTTAAGGAGGAGAACCTCAAGCAGCAAAGCACAACAGTAACGATTATATAGACAGTTGCTCGACAACTCCACCAGTTAAACTTGGTTCATGCTCAATTATTGGTAAGAAGCACATAACAAGTCCAGGAATGTAAAAACTGCAAATGCATTTTTTATTTGGACAAGAAAGTATTGTAATTACCCCTGTTCTAGACATTGCATTGAAGGAAATTAAGAATGAGTAATTTTCAAGGAAATTGAAAAAGGTGGTGGAAGAACTATGCAGTACATATAACTGTAAATGCCGTGCACCACAAAAGGCTCAAAGAAAGACAATTATTTGGCAATGGATTTATCATAAGATATTGAAGAACAATCTTGCAGTCCAAGGATCAGAACGAATCAAAAGTATGTAGAAATCAAAAAATGAAATCATTAATTTGAGATGGTTATTATGATTTAGAGACATCCCCACCACAAACTTCCAAAACAGCTTTCCAAATAAAGCCAGTCCTTTCTATTCTGCAATAGATAATATTATGAAGTATTAGTCCCAGCATCAAGAAAAAAGAGCTATAAATACATGGTGGCTCACACATTTTACTACTTCCTATCTGAACATAAGAATTCACTTTTTAAGTTTCTTTTTATTATTTTTAATTTACTCAAATATGGGGTATTTGCTTGTTTTCATGACATTTACTTAATGATATGCATGTAAATAAGCAACATTATATATACATAACAAAAACATATTACTCAACGCAAATTAAATATTTTTTACCAAAGAGACCATATGGATCACATCTTGGTGGTTGACCAGAGAAATTTATGACAACCGAAAGCAAGAAGTGTTGTCTGAAAAAGGTCTGGTGTACAAAAGTGCAGCTGCAACCAATTTATCATACACTAATCTACTTAATTTGTGTTACGAATGATGACTACCCCCATGAAATTTCAGGCTAAACAATGGACAGATTTCCTGTGAAGCTTGCATCATAACTCATAAACTTCAGTAGCATCACCTATAGTCAATAAAATTCCACGGGTTCTACAATCAACACTTGCCACAAGAACTAAGATTCAGAGTACACGGGATAATGCAATTCAACAAATTATCCGCATTCAACATTTGACAAATGTATGTGTTTGTACAGGTGCTCCTATTACAACAAGAAGGTAAGTTTCGAAGCATACATGATACAGAGGTACACCATTGAAGCTGTAGAGGATCACGGTCATCTCTGGAGCAGAGACAGTACATGTCCACATCATAGCCTTCACATCGGTCTTTTGTGATCTTGCACTTTCTGAATCCTTTTTCTCAAGAACCATTTTTTTAGTTCTGTTTGAAGCATACATGTTAACCCATGGCTGCAAACAACTCAAAATTATATTGCACTGGGTTCCTCCAAGCTTGATGTCAACTTCAGCCCGCATGGGTGCAATTACCTGAAAGAGAAAGTAGGGCATCATATCATCTCAGACAATTTTCCAAAAGTTCTAGAAATGGCAGTGCACTCAAATGAACAGAACGCAATCCCTAAAAACTTTTCTGAAAGACATTAATCCTCCTGACAAATCAAAACAATTAGAAACCAAGTCCTTGCACAAGTACTAATATTTCATGCACATTCACATACTTGCATGCATTGTTGGCATGTCTGCATTCTGTTATCAATAGCACGACATGCCAGATGATATATCTCCACTATTGCTATATGGTATCATTACCTCTGTAACAGTTGCCATTTTGCAGTGTACAACAATGGCGGTAAGCTTTCACTATCTCTTGGTGAGAAACTCATCCTTCTTCTTCTTCCACTTTTTTCATCTTCGTCTTCTTTTGCCTCCCCTTTCCTCTTCTCATCGCCTTTCTCTTTCATTTTTTCCTTTTCCCTATTCTCTGGAGCTCCTTTTCTTTCCTCTTCTTTCTCTTCTTCCACCTCTTTTCCTCACTCATCCATTGGTTCTGCTTCTCTATATTTATGCGAAGTACATATCTATTCTTTTATCTATTACTTTAGATTACAATTAACAACACTTTAAATTCTAAAAGATGCACATATTAACTATTCTAGATTTTGTTGATTAGATATATTCACATTTATAAATGTGTTGGATATATGCATTTTGTTATTTCCTACAATTAATATAGATTTTTGTTATTTGTTTATTATTTAATGATGGTATACCGCTAAACTCACTATATCTCCCCTAACGCTTTATTATGGCTTCACATCCACTCCCTACTAACCACTATTGATAACATCGGTGTCTTTGTGCATCTTAAAACAAACATCACTACTATCATGCTAAAGCACAAAACAGAGGAATATCACCCAAAACAATCACGTCTCATCTAAATAGTATCCAACAGGAAAGGAAAAATGTTACATATCCCTATGAAATGGATAAGAAGCTATATCTTTAACAGAGGAATATAGCTAGTCAATAATCTTTAGTGATTCTTCCTAGATACATATGATGAGCCCAGGCTAAGCGCCCAGAGTGTTATCTCACTTGGCAGGCTATCTGACTTCCACAATGCAGGTGGCAAGTTCGGTTCCTAGGAGGTGAAGGGGCTGCAGGCGTGTCTTTCAGGCTTGAGCCTCCACTTGTAACCCCCAAAAAAAAATATAATGAGCCCAAGATCAGGAAGCAAGAGGCATTGTCATACTAGCACGCATATCTCATTTTATAGTTGAATAATGCAGTTAATTATCAAATCTTCTAACTTTAATTATATGATGATAATTACAATTTCTCACAGAGTCTGCTGCAAGAACTCTAGTTCATGCCACATTCACATAGACTGGAGCCTGATAGCACAGAGAGTTCTTAATCATGCAGCATAAAACATATGCTACAAATAACAGAAGAGAAGCTAGTCTCCCGACTCTCCCCAACTCAAAATCAACATCGATGAAGGCTTATTGCACTCTTAGTCATGAAATTCTTACACATAACCTATTTACGATATTCTGGGTAACTCATCAACCGGGGAGTTCCGCTAGTGAAGCAAGTGCTACAGAGGAGTCTCATCTCCTCTTAGTGAGGCTAATTGCTGACTATGACATGAATCACATACATACATATATGCATATATCTTTCTCCAGAATAAATAAAGCTTATTTAACTGTAACTTCGAGATGAGAGAGAATTTTTGTCCAAAGGATAAGAGTAACCAGAGAGAAACACAGAAACCTAAAAGGGATAGAGAATAGTTGCAGTTAAAGCAAAAATATTACTGGATGCAATGAAGTAATGTCTTTTGGACTCAACCACCAGCTTGACATCGAAGTCCCCCCAAACCGACTCCTTGTTAATTATTCTAAAGTTTCATTCCATTCATAGAAGCAAGGCTGTTCTAAAACCCTTGGCTTTCACAATGTATGGTTCTTTTACTACCAGCTTAATCAAATTCTATTTGACCAGCATTACTTATTGAACTATTCGGTTGGGAACAATTAACATTTTAGCCTCCAAGAAACAAGTTCTTGAGCTGGAGTAGACGATTCCTTAGCAGTGAAAAACTTCTCACTACCAATGTTCTCTTTAGACTTCCTCCACATCTTTCTTTTCTCTAGCACACTAGTGCTCTTTACCGTTTAAGCCAAAACGAGACATGGTCGCTGTACCAGCAACAACCAAATTCTTCTCATTGAATCATGATTATCTAAACCACAAAGGTTTGGATAAAAAGCCAATGCATCTAAAGATAGCCAAGAAAATAAGAGTATTTAATTACACAAATATTATCATCTTTCCTTTTGTTATTAATACATTAAAAGAAAAATTAGTTTCCTAGCATGTCCCGGATTATAACCCTTTTATTATGAAGCAAATCAGCTTCCAAGAAATTATGATACATATTCTTAATAGCCTTCAGAAAACTCAGTTTGTATTCCTTAGTTTGGTACCAGTTCCTGATTCTAAATCTGTTAAAGAGCCTTAGATATATGAATTCCTTGGTACTCATAATCAGAGAAATCATCAATGAAATGGAAAACAGATTATCAAAACCAAGGTAAATAGTAAATCCGGCTAATCAAAATACATATCAAGGATCAGGTTTTAACATGTATGACAGACCTTGTTGGAAAACGTGGGTAGCACAGCAGAAGATTGAATATCACAAAACGAGAAGAAACAGTGAAAAGAAAATGTTGAGATCGAAGGAGGGGGCAGGCCCTCAAATGGAGGCCACCCCCCTCTCTCTCTCTTTCTTAATCTTAGTCTCTTAACCCTAATACAAGAAGTTCAACCGTTATATAATGAGTTGTTAAACATAAAATGACCAAAATATCCTTAGTACTACGAGCAATTACAATAATATTTAAAACATCAAATATACTAAAATGACACTAAAAACAACATATATTCATATTCTTCAACACCCCTCTCAAGCTGTGAGTAAGATACTTCGAACTCCAAACTTGCAAAAAAATTGTTTCTTTCTTCACCACACTTACACCAATGATCTATTCGAGGCTTCTCTAAATCACCTTAAACAATTAAGATCATACTTGAATAGCGCACGACCCTTCTACGAGTGTCGGTCACTCCTCTTCTTCTTTCTTCTCAATAAAGTGACTACGCAGCAACACTTCAAAAGTTTTTTTTCTATTGAGAAAACTGTTTTTTATGGTAGGAGGTACTATCTTTACCATACACACTTCAAATGGCTTTTTCTGTGCCCTTTCACATAGTAGTTGTTGTCGGTGTATTGGTTGAGTGTCCTCTATCTACCACTCAAATAGCAGAATACATACATCTCTCATACTAGTTGGTATGTACCCCTTCACATGGTGATTGCAGCCGCTTTTTTCAGCTTTCTAGGTTGTTCACTTCAGCAACTCAAGGTCTTAATCTTCATGCTTCTTGGTGATATTGCCACATTCCATAAGAAACAATGCATCTGTCTCTTCTCGGATTTGTTTTTCAACATATGTGGTGACAAAAAAATGATTTTATGCACTTTATCTTTCCTTCTAAATGCATTTTGTTGTTTTTCCAATGGAAACAATCATCATGTACTACTGCCTATCTTTTGTAAATATTTTTTTTTTGAATTTCAGAACTCTTAGAACATTTCATCAAACACTTGATGTGCTGGTAAATATCTCTCTTGGTGTTTTATCAAACACTTTCTGAGCATTACAAGGTTATCCCTCTAACACGATTAAAGAAACAATATGCGTCTATCAATGCAATCATTCCTCCTATTCCTTCTCCTCATCTTTTCCCTATTTGCTCGACTACCTTTTTTTGCTTTTAGATAGTTGTTGGTGAGACTCTGAACGCTTCTTGCTGACCCTCTCTTCATCACTTGATTTCTCTGATAGAGTAAGGGACTTGTCTGAATTCGATTTCGCATCTGACTTGCTTTTCTTACATCTTGTTGTGGAAGATCTACTCTTCTTCCTTCTAGTATGTCCTCTCTTCTTTTTCCAAGGTAAGTTGCTTATATCTGAATCATCGGAGGAGTATCGCGTGGACCCTTATGAACCATCGGAACCTTCAGAATCAGAGTGGACATAGCCGTATTTCCTTGAATTGTCCACCATTCTATCCTTACGAGCTGCAGTTTTTTCACCATCAATGGAAGAATCATCCTTTCGATCCAAATGAGAACTCTTTCCGCCTCACTTGTCTTCTGCACTGTAAACCTGGTTTTCTTTCCTGATACAATTGGCATTCATACGTTGATGCCTGCTTCCACTCATCACATACCCCAAGCCCTCAAACTGTTGAATCTCCCCAATTGTCAAACCCACCTCTCCTCTCTATGGGATACGCTTCCCTTGCTGCATGTACTGTGCAATTGCATCTCCTTCTCCAGGCCGAAGATCTCCTCCATAGCTGATATGCCCTTATGCCTTTGGTAAAGGAATAGGCTCCACGTCGGGCTCATTGTCGAGCTCAAAGGTTTGTTTTTTCTGTACTTCTATCAATTCTTTGAATTTCAGCACTCTTATGTCTTCCTCCGTCTTTCTAGGTTCTGATTCTTTTTCCTCGTGATCATCGGGGTCGGATTATGAAGCACCATCCGAGTAGAAATCGGGGCCCGAGTCAGCATGCTTCTTCTTCAATCTTCTCTTCATTCTGGATGAAGATTTCGATGATTTTTTCTTCTTGTCCTTCCTCTTCTTTGATTTATCACTTTTCCGGTGATCATCAAAGGAATCAATCTCAAAATCCTCTTTGCTTCTGCTGTCATCAGAAACGTCACCCTTGCTCTTTCTTCTTCCCTTCTTTTCTCGACTTGATTCGCTGCCTCTTTTGCCTTTTTGGTCTAGCGAGCTGATTGATTTCATCTTCCTCGGGCCATCACTATCAGATTCTTCGAGTTTAGAATCATTCCCAAAATCTTTATCGTTTTTCTTTAACGCAACTGCATTTCTGATTGATTGAATGCTCTGATACCATGTTGGAAAACGTGAGTAGTGCAACAGAAGATCGAATATCACAAAACGAGAAGAAACAGTGAAGAAAAAATGTTAAGATCGAAGGAGGGGGCAGGCCCTCCAATAGAGCCCCCCTCTCTCTCTTTCTTAATCTTGGTCTCTTAACCCTAATACAAGAAGTTCAACCCTTATATAATGGATTGTTAAACATAAAATGACCAAAATACCCTTAGTACTACGGGTAATTACAATAATACCTAAAACATCAAATATACTAAAAACTAACACTAAAAATAGCATATATTTATATTCTTCAACAGACCTAACTTTTTTCTAGAGAGAAACTCCAAACCATGAAATTGAACGGACTGTGAATCTTCTAAAAGATAAGCAAACTATGTAGTATGTAATGTCAGGTTGCACCGCTTGAAATGTTTATTGTGTCAATAAACCGCTTGGAATGGTATATATTCATGGCCCACCACAGGCAAAAGTTTATGGTTCCATGGAACTTTTAATCGTAACATTGGATAATGACAACAGAGTTGACCTATTTTAGCCAACTCCATTCCTCTAGGGTTCACGAAAATCTTCAAAAACATATGAATGCATGTATTAGAAATAGCATTTCAACTTACACCAGCCTCACACAAAAATTGAGAGATTGGAAATCAGCTTATGCAGTACATCAGATTCACATGCCAGAGTTAATCGCTTCAAGGTGAGCAATTGGAAGATAGTCATATAGCAGAACAACCAACAACAACAGTAATGTTTGCGGTTATAAAAGCATGTTGAACATCTTTCCAAAGTGATTCCTCAAAAAGAATATCCTCCCAAATTGGTTACAACTATGAGTATGCGCTGCTGATGGCAGGGGTCTGATGAAACATCAAACCTTATAAAAACACTATATTCATAAAAATTTCTAAGTACTTGCCTGCATGGGGATATCAACTGACGACGTGACAACAACCTTTAATATTTCCAACACAGATGCCCTGCCTTCTCGCAAAAGCTGACCAAAAAAGTCAACAGTGAAAAGGATTAAACAAAATCATATGGAAGTCCTTAGCGTTTAAAACATTTGCAATTAAGGTCAAGGGCAGAGACAGTAAGTACATGAATTTCACTAAAATCCATTTGGACATCAAAATGTGTGGTGGATTCTTCCAAATCATCGGCAGACTGTGATTTGTTGCTTCTTAGATGAATGCCCATAATGTTATTCTCCACAATGAGTGACTGAGTGTGATGAACAAACTTCACATCCAACTTTGGCAGACTGAAGCTAACCTTCCAAAGAAAAATAACATTTGTAACAACATGAACATGCAATAAGTTAGAATTAAGCAATGAACAAACAGAGAACTTAACAGTAAAGGGGCCCAAAGACTGGAGAAAACCTTTTAGGTGAATATTTTTAGTAAAGACATGGTAAGCGGCACCAGTGTTGGACATAACCCATACCACAATAATTTCACACACACAAACACGTCCATATACGGCACCGGTTCTGGAAGTAACCCATACCGCAACAATTACACACACTTGAAGAAATGCAAAAAAAACTTTGTCAAAATTAACAAAATAAACCACTTAATTAATGTTAACTGTTAAGCAAAAAAATTAAGATAAACATTAAGGACTAAACATATAACAGGGCACGCTTCTGGAGTCATTAGAATTGCTCTGGTGAGTTCCCTCAGAAGAAAAAAAGATTGTCACATTGAGTCATTCATAACGAAGTTGCAACATATCCAACTTGCAGAAGTATTACGTAAGAGAAAAACAAAATATAGTAACCTAAGTTCATACATTATAACCTAAATACATTTAGAGACTTACAGGAAGCCGAAGTGTTTGTGTTAGATACTTCAACATTAGGGCACTTCATGTTTAGATCTTGTTGACTGTGTTTTCACTAAGGGAAAGAAATACAGATAAGAACAACCGAGTCTTATGCAAGTCATGTATATCGCAAGACATGACAAGGCACAATATAGTGACAAAAAAGATTGTTTAGATCTTGTTGACATTTAGTTTTTTTCACCAACTGTAAGGAAAACAGAATTTTGTATAGCATCTTATGATAAGGCACAATATATCTTTATTGAAACGAAGATACCCTATATGACCCAAAGTCTAATACAATTTACAAAATATTCTCTCCCATGAGCATTACATATATATGTATATATATATATGTATGTATATATATTCTAGCATGTAAAAGTGTAAGTCTAAATTTTAAATTCAGAACTACCTAAGAATTAAATAATTGCAAATTATAAAAATGTAGATCCGCTATGTTATATGATTCTGACTGTTGGGCAGTAAATAATCATGTACAAAAGATGTTCATTGATGTTCATGACAAAAATGAAGATGTTGAGATGGAGGGTTGTTGAGATTATTAGAAACAAATTAGATATGACACTAATAGATGATCCAACGAGGGAAAATTGTTTAAGATAGTTTGGACTTTGGACACGAAAAAAGGCGATCCAAGGAAGATCCGATAAAAATGTATGAAAAACTAGATGATGAAAATGTTAAAATAGAGGAAGAAATATCTCAGAAGTGTTGGAAGGAATTCAAGGAAACGATAAAGATGTTAAGAATATGTTGTGATAGGACCATGGGCTATTAGGGCACGTGTATGGTTAGTTCTCACCACGGACCACTAGGGCCCGTGTAGGCCCGTGTATGGTTAAGTCCTGGCTAGGAGATAGCCGTTGGGGGCCCAACGGCTAGCTTGCTGCCCAGCTGTTGGAGGCCCTCTTCATTTATGCCCCTTCTCACTTCTTTCCATCTTTAATAGTTGCTCTATAAATAGAGCCTCATACAATCAATAAACAAGCTGTGATTGCAGCCCTTGATATTTGGTTTTGACTTGTGGTATTGGTTTGTTCTTGACTTGAAATAGCCGTTCTCGGGTATGTTTGTATTTGACTTCTTGGTTTGACACATCGAAAATTAAGCACATCGAAAAACACACCAAGATTAGAAAATTCGTGATATTACATATTTGACGTTCTATAACTTAGTTAAAATCAAACCCTTGTTTGTTTCTGGAAATGAAAGGTAAAAATGAGTCTTGACCTAAAATGCTATCAAAGTTGAGCAATAGCCATGAAAAGTATTTTCTATGAAAAGATTTTTGTGATTACATAGATGAAACGATTTAAGAACCAAAATAAGATTTTGAAAACTTAGACGATGATGATATCCTTAAAGCCCAAGAAAAATACAAACAAGATTTAAAAACTTAAGAGAAAATGAATGCAAAAATAGCATGGATCATTTATCAAAATGTTGATGAAAAACTTAGAAACTGAATTAGAGTGTTTGAAAATACCTTTGAAACTTCGGAATATTTGAAAAAGATTTATTCTTAAGATGACTTTGTGTTTCAAATAGATTTGATAGAAAGAATGATAATTCTTAAGAAAAAAAATTAAGCATTAGAGAGTATCACAATGATTTTTTTGAATTGTGGATTCAACTTCGAAGTTTTGATAAATTTGAAAAACTTCAAAAAATAGACAAATTTCAAGATTTCTTAGACAATCAATATTTTTTCCTATTTATGCGGGGTCTAAGAGATCCATTTGAAAATATTAGATAAAGTTTACTACTACTACTACAACTAAGCATTTTCCCATACTAGATGGGGTCGGCTATCTGGATTCTTTGTTTTTTTGTAGAATCCATGTTAAGTCCGACAAAGTTTTACGCTGGTTATCGGGAGCCTAATGCAACCCTCCTCCTTTATCCGGGCTTTCAATGAAGTTTCAAATATAAACTTTTATTTGCAGATCAACTTATGAGTCTGTGTTAGTGTATGAATGTTCCATACAAGATGAAGGGTGGTTCATCATATGAGGTTCTACTAAGACTACAACAAGTAGTAGTCAGGGAGACGCCTCTCATCTCATGTATACATCTTTCTTTCTCTTCCAATTAAAAACCAAGACCTCTCTACAAGAATGGCCTTGAGTACATTGGATACTTAATGGTGATCGCACTCAAATCTTGTGCCATAACATTTATCTCCAAAGAAACAAGATCATGTTTTATTTCTTTCTTCAAATATTTTTGGGCATCACCATGCCTCCTTGGAAGTATTCACAATCTAAATTTTCACAATTCGATGTTCAAAACATCTTTAAGTGTGTCTTTCTCATTTTGTCTTAATTTGTTATGACACCAAATTATTTCTAATAGCCTGATTACCATCCCATGTTCTCTTGTACGATCATATAGCTACCTCAACATCACAAATACACACAGATAGAGAAGAGAGACCTTTGCAACAGCAAGACCGATCGGACATGGACGATGTGGTGACCTTTTTGCAAGGACTCCCACCTTTCCACCATCTAGTATGGGTGCACACACCTTTGCTTTTAACTTCATAGATAAAGTTTGATTCATAGAAAACCTAGTTGATCTCGTAATGGAAGAAACTATATTGAAAAATATAAATATTAAAAGAGAAGTTGTTCTTATCGCTTCCAAACTGGGAGCATATGTCAAGACATACAAGCCTCCTTACAAAAGCTTTGAAGGACAAAAAGGTGATAATGGATCAAGCAAGAAGCCAGGGATGGTACCATGGCCAAATAAAGACGTTATTTCCCACTAATGTAAGAAAAATGGTCCCACTAAGACCACTTATCCTCTTCTTTGACAAAGATATCTTTGACAAAGATATGAAAACATGTGAGCCGTGAAAGAAAAAGATACAGGAGTCTTGCCTTTGAACATCAAATCCTACATAGAAGAAATGCTTAAGGAAAAGGCAAGCATCTGTGGAATTGCTCTCTACGCTTCTCAAGGTATGTCTTTGTTTTTATATTTCGATGCTTCTTTTTATACGATTCATGATGAAAATCTTTAAAAGATTCTCAAAATATATTTGGTAAACATGTTTTTATGACCGATGGTACGAAACTTCAAATTGAAAAAATTGAGAACTTTTTAAAAAATATTTCAAAATTCAAAATGTAAGTTTCATACCTAAATTTAAATCTTCTTTCAGTTGCTTAGATTAATGATAATGGTTCTATAGTCACTTTTCTATTTAAGAATTTTATGGTGTAGGATCACTTATCGAAGAAGGTGATTTGTTAAGGCCACAGAGAACAGTATTATGTAACATTTATAGATTATTTTACTCGATTTACTTGGATATATCTACTAAAACATAAATCCAAAATATTTGAAAAATATTTGATGTTTCACAATATGATAAAGAATCAATTCGGTTTTACCATTAAGATTTTTACATCCAATTCAAGAGAAGAATATTTATCAAAAGATTTTCAAATTTTTTTTGAAACAAATGGGATTTTACATCAAAAATCTTATAAAAAAACTCCACAACAAAATGAACTAGCAGAAAGAAAACATTGACACGTTACACGGACTTTTAGAACACTTTTAATTGCTAGTAATGTTCCTAAATTTTTATGGATGAAAGTTATGCTTACTGCCGTATGTCTATTAGTCAAAATGCCTTTAACATGTCTTGAAAATATTTCTCCTTTCAAAAAATTGTATAATTTTTCTCCTTATTATGAAAGACTAAGGGTTTTTTTTGTAGATGTTTTGTTTATACTGAGAAGAATGATAAGTTGTCTCCTAAAGCTATTGATTGTGTTTTTTTATATGAAATCAACAAAAAACGATATAGATGCTTTGATCCTATCGATAATAAACTTTATGTTTCTAAAGATATAAAAAAAATTCAAAATGATTACTACTATAAATCTAGTCCTATTGAAAATAATAACAAATCATCTTCTCAAAGTTTTTTTAACCTAGAATATAGTGAAATTGATGATAGTGATCTTGTAGACAATCTTGATACTAACTTATATAATACAAATGATGTTTTTTATGAAAGGTTTGACACACAACTTATTCTTGAAACTTTTCTTTTGCACTACACTAGAAGACCTAGGAACAAAACACCTCACGATTGGCACCTAGAGTTTCAGTACCTCCCCAACGGTTTGTATCTTATTATTCTTTTAAACCCCAATGCAAACACTTGATTGCAACCATTTTACAAATAAAAGAGCCTAGATTTTATCATCAAGCCAAAGGCATTTCGGCATACGAGGATGTTATGCTAGAAGAGCTCAATGCCTTGGATAAAGCTCAAACGTGGTTCGTTGTTCCCAAGCTGAAGAATCAAAAAGTTATTAGATGTAGATGGGTTTACAAAATTAAAACTCATAGTAATGGTAATATAGAAAGATACAAAGCCAGATTGGTAGCCAAGGGTTATGCTCAAGAACATGAAATTGATTATGATGAAACATTTGCATTTGTTGCTCGGATGACCACCATTAGGATTCTCATAACTCTTAGTGCTATCTGAAAATGTGATATTTTTCAACTTGATGTTAAAAACACTTTTTTGAATGGAAACTTACATGATGATGTTTATATAACTCCTCCTCCTGGACTTGACATTCCTTAAGATTGTGTTCTTAAACCTCAAAAAGCTTTATATAATTTGAAACAAGACCCCAAGGCTTGGTTTTATCACTTTGAAAGATTCATTCATTTATATCACTTTATTTCTTGTTATATTGATACTACGTTGTTTATAAAAAAATCTTACACATGCATTATTATCTTACTCTTATATGTGGAAGATATGATCATCACTGGAAGTGATGAAAGGGGAATTGCATAGGTTAAACATGATCTTCATCATGAATTTGATATGAAAGATCTTGGTCAGTCTCCTTAGTTATTTGTTGGATATTGAAATTGTTAGAAACAATCACGAATATTTCATGTCACAAACCAAGTTTCAAAATGAAATAATTGATAGATCTGGATCACTGACAACAAGCAAGTGATATTCCTTAAGTCCTTGGCACAAAGTTAAGAGCTACAGAGAAAAAAAGCATATCTAACTCCCTAGAGACAATTAATAGGTGCTCTCACCTATCTTACACTAGACCTAATATCTCTCTTGTAGTGCATACAACTAGTCAATTTCAACAAGCACCTACTACTGTTCATATCAGTGTTATGAGAATTATTCAGGATAATCTTAGCTTCTTCTTCGTCATTTGATTTATTTGTGTACTATTACTACTATATATTGGTGTTGACTGAGGTGGAGATGTCAACAACATGCATTATACTATTGGTTTATGTCTTTTTAGGTGAATCACTAATTTCATATAAGTGCAAGAAGCAGTAGAAGGTTTCACTTTCCTTCATGGTTGTTGGTGCTATAGAAATCTCTTGGATTAGAGAGGTACTAAAGGACATGGTCATCGTTGTAAAATAACCGATCACCATGTTTTGCGACAATAAAAGTGTCATATACATCGCTCCAACAACACCTATGAACAAACGAAGCATATTGAGATGGACTGTCATTTTGTTCGTGAAGAATGCTTATAGAAAAAGATTAGTTTATGCTATGTCACCTCATAAATACAGTTAGCCGATTTCTTCACCAATCCCTCTCAATTACTCGTTTTCGTTTCTTGTTAGAAAAAATTTTGGTATACACACCGTAAGTTTGAGGGGGGGTGTTAAGAATATATTCTGATAGGACCACGGGCCATTAGGGCCCTGTATGGTTAGTTCTGACCACAGGCCACTACGGCCCGTGTATGGTTAAGTCTTGGCCAGAAGATAGTCGTTGGGGGCCCACTAGCTATGGCCTCCAATGGCTAGCTTGTTGGCCAGCCATTGGAGGCCCCCTCTTCGTTTCTCCCTCTTCTCACTTCTTTCTCTCTTCTAATAGAAGCTATATAAATAGAGCCTCATACAATTAATAAACAAGTTGTGATTGCAGCCCTTTGATATTTGGTTTTGACTTATGGTATTGGTTTGTGCTTGACTTGAAATACCCTTTCTCAGGTATGCTTGTATTTGACTTCTTGGTTTGACACTTGATATATGATCGAGCTGCTTCATAATACGAATATCGACAATTATTTACAAAAGAATGATCCAACTTATGTTAAGTTAAGTTAGTTAACTACTAGCATGGCACATGATCGAGCTCTATGGAAACAAAGAATCCATGTAACTGACCCCATCTACTACGGGAAAAGGCTTAGTTGTTGTTCTCGTTGTTGTTGCAAATTTATAAAATTTAATGTGCATATTTAAGATATTTCTCATGAAGAAGATACAATATCCATATCATAAGATACAAAATGATATTATCATATATCAATGTGATCCCAGACCCTGATGCAATACTGAGAATATTGGTGTGCTCAACTGAAAACTTTGAAAGTTAACAAACTCTAAGTGTTGGGCAAGAGTGCATGAGTGCGTCTAGGTGAGGATATTAAGGTTCAGTTTATTATGAAACTAAGTTCCTGAAGAAGATGCATGAATCCCTGCCTAGCAAAATGAAATATAGGACATGATGGCTCTCCTCGAAAATCTTCAGAGGTTGTGAATAGTCTTACGAATAGAAATCTTCATACAGAACTGTGTTAATATATTCCAACCACCACCTTAATCCTATACTAAATTCTCTCATCTTTACAGCCTATTTGGACATCAAAGCCCATGATATTATAGTCAGTCACAAAGGGTAGCTATTTTCAATATTAAATAATTACCAAACAAGACCCAAAACCAGGCCTTATCCCACAGACAAAGTGGGGGTCAGCTACATCGATTTCTCCATCGTACATTATCTTGGGTCATATTTGCATCTAACTCCAAAAGAAAGGGTTTAATTATTGTACAGTTCCAATCTTTTAACTGCCAGTCAACAGCAGAGCTACAACAATTCAAATTTTAAATCACTCTAAAGGCAAAAATATCTGGTCACATGTTTTTCACTTTCAAGGCAATATGAAGCTACAAACAAAAAAGGCCAAAGAAATGCCCATGGATGACATGTTTACCTTCTCTGGAAACATTGAGACGAGCTTCTTTGGAAACCCAGGTTTTTTAACCTCTTGTTTAGATGTTTCAGAAGGCTCAGATATTTCTTCAGACCTCACAGAATCCGCTGCATAGGTATTGTCAGGAATAGGTGCTTGTGAATGTGTTTTCCTTCTCTGAAATAAGCCTTCGCTTAAATCTATAGAAACTTCCCCACTAGCAACATCCACATTCTTGATCAAGAAACCCATATCCCTGAAACGAAACATGTTCTTCTCTCAACTAAAATTCAGAGTGAAAAGTGTATTTCACCGGACATTCTTAAAAGTAATGAGGCTGAGACCATTAATAATTGTTGGGCAAGCAGCACCAACCTACCACATTTTGTAGACTTCAAGTACAAAATGCTGCAGAGAACAGTTCAGCGATCTGTGTAACAATGTCATGCTCAAAGACAGAAACCCTTTACAATATTTATTTTGATTAAGAATGACTACAAAAGCCACAAGAACTCATAACTCCAAGGTAATTAAACATTCAATATCATGTTTAACCTATCATCACTAGGACCATGATGAGTACAATGAAGCAGTAAACTGAATTCCATCTCGACATATGACTGGTGAGAAGAGAATTACTTAGTAACGAGAACAATCAGATAGAACAACCACACTGGCAAGAAGAAAATCTTTTCATCTTCTTCTCCATTGTTTATATTGATGCTTACTAAGGTGGTAATGTTAATGAGAGGCTCACTGTCACAGGATACTGTATTTTCCTAAGAAGCAACAGAAAGTATCTCTTTTATTTAAAAAAACAGAATACACTGTGGTAGCTACCATAACAATGGAATTGACTTGAATGATACTACCCCCAACAATCTTCATGTTGAAGTTGGCCAGGACACTTGTTATGTTACAACAAAAGCATCATTCATATTGCCAAAAACAATATTTCTCACGAATGGATTAAACTCATCTAAATAAGATTGCCACTATGTGTGAGAAGAGTACCGATAGGATCTTTAAATAGTGTGTCTTGAGTACACCAAGTCTCTTCCATTACTAACATTTCTATTTCTTTTGAGCAAACTTTTGATTTACTCCATGTAAGTAAGAGGGAGAATGTTAGGATGTACCTACAGATCTTGCAAGTTGCAACATTTTACTTATATCAGAAAGTACTTTAGATTCTATTTCTAATTTCATTTATTTATTTCTATTTATTTTGGCTACTAGCCATTGGAGAGGATCAAACAGCAAGTTAGCTAGCCCTTGGACATCGTGACCATGACTCTCATTGTTCACATTCAAGGACAATTTGGCAGCACCATCTTTAATAGATATAGTAGATCTTCTAGTTTCAGACTTCACAAAGCACATGTTCCCGTAGTGTAATGTCTTAAAAGACACCTATTCCCAAATCCGAAAAAGGCCTAAGAGAGACTAGTTTTCTGGTTAAGCAAAAAGCCTAAAATAGTGAAATAACTGATATCCACAATAATGTTGAAGCTAGAAACAAAATTGGAAAGGACACAATCCACAATTAGTGCTAAACACATCTTCCTTTATTGTTCAAAAATATTAAACTAAACATGCAAGCAAGGTCACAAATCAGTGGAATGAGTATACCCAAATCTAGGTAACATTACGATGCTGCAAGTTCTCCAAGCAATCCTCTAATACCAAGTTTGTATCATTTATTCCACCAGGTAAAGATAGGTGATGTACCGTAACCGAATAAACTCAATATAAGTTCACCTTTGTAGGTCAAAGTGAAAATAAGGAAAGGGAGGTGGTGGGAAGCACACCAAGGGTGAGCATTAACCCATGTATTTTCTTGATTGTGGACTGAACTAAATAAGCACGTTCAAGATGAAGTGTCTTAGTGCATTTTATTTACAGATGGCATTGCTTTCATGGATGAGATGAAGGAAGGAGATAAGCAGAAAACTTTAATCGTAGACAAAAACCTTGAAACACATGGAATAGTGTTAAAACAAAGTTTAAATTGATATATGTTTCGCCTAGGAAAGAATGTTAAATACTACAGATTAGTGTCCCAACAAACTAGGATAAATAATGCAGGCACACATAAAATTGAGCATGTCCATTACAACGGAGATGTGCATATAGAAGCTCACTCTGACAAAAAGATACTACTCAGATTAAAAAAAATTATAAAGCAGTAGTAAGACGTGTAATGTCTTATAGAGCCAAGTCTTCAGCAATTAACTATTGCCATGACATAAGGAGAACGTATTAGTGGCTGAATAAATATATATATAGTGGATGTGAGGCCACAAGAAGAAAGGAAACTATGATGAGGGTATTAGCGATAAAGCTGTTGTGGCACTAATTGAAGATAATATGGGACCACTTAATGTAGTTTGCACATTTGGCGAGGCACCCAGATGAGGTGTAAGAAATTAAATGGGAAACACAAGAAAAGAACAAAGGGAGGACTCAGTGTTGGGAGGAAAACAATAGAAGAGATCTTGTTTTTTTGGAGTTAAACGCTAATATACCACAGGAGTAAGGACAATTGCAACAAAGAAGGTTTGGTTTTGTGTTTTGGTTTTGGATATAAATGCATGCTTACATATTAAACATATATTGAGTCTTCATTAAGTATTTGAGGATATTCTTCACAAGTTCATTGAGCTATCTTACATCCACTTCTTGGCTTCTGATTGAATTTCTACATTTATAAATGATATATTGTCAACAAATATAAATATTGGTATTGTGTCTGCAAACAGGTATCTCTCTGAACTGAATCTCACCTTTCATGCCCAAGCTCACAAATAAGAGATAACTCTTCACAAAGAAAAGGTGTCGTGCAAGATTTTCCAGAAACAATATTTCCTTCAGTACCAGGATTGGATGGTTGCTCATAACTGATCCGTGATTCCCCCTTCTGAATAGAAATAGGTAAAAGTTGTAACTTGACAGACAGAGTAGGAACAGAACCACCATCTTTAGATATGTCCAACATCAAATCTTTCACCTCAATAGTAGCTTGTGAGACCTGAAAATTTCATGATTGCAGCAGTTTCAGTTTCAAACGGTTGTAGCTGACATGTACTGTAGTTCAAGGAGCACAAAATGTAGGACCAATGAAGCTTGTAATCAGGCCAAGTTCCAGACGACGATGCTAGGTGTGTGCCTTGTGTACAATATCAGGCCACTCCTGAGTGTTTCCACTGTTCCTTGAAAGTTCAAGTATAATAATTTCTTGGTAATTGCTATGTTATGTGAAACTTGTGGACAGGACTAAAAATTTAAAAAGGACACCTCATATTACACTCATGTTCCCAAAAAATAAAGGGGAGGCATGAGTGCAGACTGTCAGAGACTCAGAAATGTGCAAGAACCAGTTTCCTATACATACACATATTTATGCATATGTGTGATGTATATATATACATATATATATATATATGCACAACAATGAGAAGCCATAACATGGTCACAGAAAACATGGTGATCCAGAAACATGGGAAACTATAAAATATGCACCACTCTCTGGCAGAAAAACTAACAAAAGTTGTGACAGCAATTAAGGTAAGAAGCAACTATTTAAGATAAATCTTCACATAGCTTTATGGAACCATACCTTTACAACTAATTCCACGACAGATACAGACAGAAACCTTGCAATATTAGTCACAACCATCCACTTCCCTCTACCCGCAGAACGAGGCTTCTTTGGAGTAGACTTCTTGATTCTTTTCTCCCGATGCCTTATTACAACTTCAAGATCAGTAATTAAAATCTGCAATTTAGGGTCACGTGATATAAAACTACATCCAAGCTTGACAAGGGACTTCCTTAAACTGAGTTTGATTTCTCCAATGCATATTGACTCAATAGCTCCCTGCAATAGAAGTATGTTTGTCAGGTAAGGCAGTAACTGCTTGTAACCAAACTCAACCAAATTAAAATACAGATAACCGATGAGTGATGACCATCATAGAACCAAATGTGGAATGGATAAATGATGAGAGGGAAAAGAACGAAAGAAGAAGAAACCTCAATCTAACCAAAAGAACAAGGCAAAAGACAATCTTAGTCGTCATTCACAGCATGTTGTACTAGGAGTATAACGACATAGGCACAAGGGACAAGAAGAAACCAAACAGAAGCAAGAAAAAGAAGATAATGGTGCATATGATGCTTTTTTATGGACAAGAAAGAGAAAATATGATGTAGGCAACACGGAAAGGCCAAGTGTCAGAATTAGCAACTAGTTGCTGAGACATATACTAGATTTTTTAACTGAATCTTTTCGGTCCCCACTATAATCGTCTAATTGGCAACCCAATGCTGCCAATGGAGCAAGCCATCATCATGTTGCTGATAATGATGACATTTTATTTAGAGTCAGTTTTAAATTATGTAACTATGACATGTGTTTCAGGTGACATGCACAAGATGTTCAATATTATTTTAATGTTTTTAAGAATGAAAAATCAATTTGTTAACTTTTCCTCAAATATTATTTTTGATAACAAACAACAACTAAGCCTTTTCCCATACTAGACGGGGTCGGCTACATGGATTCTTTGTTTCCACAGATCCCTATCATGTGCCATGTTAGCAGTTAACTCCCAATAAGCTAGATCATTCTTTATTGTTTCTTTCCAACACTTTTGTGGTCGTCCTCTACCTCTTTTAATACTTTCCAAATTTAGTTTTTCTAACCTTCTTACAGGTTCTTCTTTTGATCTTCTTTCTATATGTCCAAACCATCTTAAACGATGTTCTCTCATTTTATCCTCTATTGGTGTCACTCCTAATTTGTTTCTAATAACCTCATTATGTATACGGTCTTTTCTTGTATGACCACTCATCCATCTCAACATCTTCATTTCTGTCACAGACATCTTTTGTACATGTTGATGATTAACTGCCCAACACTCAGAACCATAAAACATGGCAGGCCTAATTGCTGCTCTATAATATTTACCTTTTAATTTTAATGGTATCTTCTTATCACAAAGAATACCTGATGCTCCTCTCCATTTTAACCAACCAGCATTAATTCTATGTATAACATCTCCATCAATTCTTCCATCAATTTGAAAAATTGACCCTAGGTATTTAAAACTTTCCTTTTGGGAAATGCAATGTGTGCCAATTTTAATTTCTATGTCCTCTGAAGTAGCCAGATGATCAAACTTACATTCCATATATTCTGTCTTTGTTCTACTAAGTCTGAGGCCTTTGCTTTCTAATGTTTCTCTCCATAGTTCCAATTTTCTATTAACTTTTTTCTTAGACTCCTCCACTAATACAATGTCATCTGCAAATAACATACACCAAGGTACTTCATCTTGAATATGTTTTGTTAACTCATCCATCACCATTATAAATAAGTATGGACTTAAAGTTGATCCTTGATGTAACCCAATATTAACTTCAAAGAAGTCTGTCGTTCCTTCATGAGTCCTCACACATGTTTTTGCACCATCATACATGTCTCTTATAAGGTTAATATATGTCAATGGGATACCTCTTTTTTCCAAAGTTCTCCAAAGAACCTCCCTCGGTACCCTATCATAAGCTTTTTCTAGATCAATAAATATCATGTGAAGGTCTTTCTTTTTTGCTCTAAAATGTTCCATAAGACGTCTCAAAAGGTAAATCGCTTCAATAGTAGATCTACCTGGCATAAATCCAAATTGGTTCTCTGTTGTACTTGATACTTGTCTTAACCTACGTTCGATAATTCTTTCCCATAATTTCATAGTATGACTCATTAACTTGATACCTCGATAATTCGCACAATTTTGAATGTCTCCCTTGTTCTTATATACGGGTATAAGTGTACTTGCTCTCCATTCCTCGGGCATCTTTTGGTTTTTCCATATTTCATTAAATAGTCTTGTGAGCCAAGTGATTCCTATTTCTCCTAGTATTTTCCAAACTTCTATAGGAATATTATCTGGTCCTACCGATTTACCACTCTTCATATGTTTAAGAGCCTATTTGACTTCATTCTTTTGAATACGTCGGTAGAAATTGTGGTTTATATACTTTTCTGACTTGGCTAAATCTCCTAAACTAATACTAACATCTTTATTTTCATTAAAAAGATTATAAAAATAGTTTTTCCATCTATTTCTTATATCATCATTTGTCACTAGAATTTTTTCATCCTCGTCTTTTATGCATCTAACATAATCAAATATTATTTTTGATGTAATAATTTTTTTAAATAATTTATGACACTTTCCAAAATGACAGTCTTGCTTCCAGAAAAAATATGTTGTGTCATAAAGATGAATCATGAATACGTCCAATAGTCCATATGTTTTGAGGCTTCTAGCTGTTCCCGCAACTTTGTTACTTTCAGGCACTCCCATCAAGTGGTGAATGCAATAATCTATATCAATCTCGTTATATTATAGGTTTATAAATGCAGAAGTTTCACCATGCAAACTGAACAAGGGGTAAACATAGGTTCAAACTCTACCTGCACAACAACAACAACAACTAAGCCTTTTCCCATACTAGACGGGGTCGGCTACATCGGAAAAAAATCTCCATTCTATGTGTACATCAGAGTTTGCATTTGCCCGGTGCATGCTTCAGTAATCTACTTGATGGACTGTGAAAATAAATGCTAATGCAGAAGAGAACCAGTTTTTTGCAAATTAATTCACTCAAGCTTCCTTTTAAAGGCAGTTGAGAAACATTTAGCGGCTATTATTTATTTTTACTGTTCTCATATGTAACTATGTATAGTGTCCAAGACATAACAGTTATGCGTTCTAGAATAATTTTGGATACTCAAATTTCCAGAAAGCAAATCAGGAATTGTTAAAACTGTTAGGAAACTTCAGCAGCACTATTTGCACCTGCATTCTTCATGTTGAACAGCAGACGGTTAATTCAAAGCATATCAGATTGAGAACCACAGAGCAGTGATAGGAAGACCACAGTTGGTCTGGAATTAACAAGACATGGTAGGTCCTTTTTCCGAAAGATTTTCCATGACATCTGAATTCAAATGTCTAGAAAAATGTGTCAATTCAGAAAGAAAATAAGAAAAGTGTGAGACTTTGATGCAATATGAACACAACAAACGCTGCTTAACACAGCCTAATTTGCAGGTGTTGAAATACCTTTTTAAACTTCAGAACTACATCTCTTAAGGAGTTGCAGCCAGTAACTCGAAATCCAACAGAAGCTCCTAATGTACGGCTTAGTAACCAAGCTAACAACCGTGCCGCAAAGCTGCAAAGCCAAAAATTTGAAATAGAAATTCAGGTGAAGAATGAAAAGAACTACCACCTTGACAACAAATCTAGAAAACAAAAGCATATTTATGTGAAGCCATTAAAGAAAGCAACTTCACAGTCTTGCATATTACATCCAAAAGCAATACCAACTATTTGAGGCATGCTGCATACTTTCAGATTTACTAATGAAGTGATTCAAAAGAACAGTAAAACTCAAAGCGAGACATTTGAAAAGCTAAGTAACTAGTTTTCACCAGCTAAGGAAAATTTGCAAAAATGCATGTCCTTTTTTTGATAATTTTCGAGTGTTTATAATTCTCAAGTGTCCTACCTTGTTGCATTAGATATACAAATAATTTATGGAACAAGCAGGTAATGAATAGTATATGAGGCAACAGCATGCAAAAATGAAATGTGCATACCCAGTTATGCATATATCAAAACATAGAGAGAAAGGGGAAAGAAATGCCTCTCACAAGTTTCTTTGTTATAGGCAATATTGTAAGTACAAGTTGTACCATAAGACATGTACCGATATATAGGGTATTGTAGAGCATTTTCAATGTGATGATATTCAAGTCTATCATAAATCTCATCTAAATCGTGAGACCATACGAGGGTGTATGGTATAATCGACCGAATATTTGGTCAAGCAGAGTTTGACCAGTTAACTCTGATTAACCTCCACCTACAAAGGAAGAAGCTACACTGCATCATAACACTGGACCAAACACTGATGCAAGAGACCTACAGAACTTCACGTTTGAATCTGCCTCAGATCGTTGGGAACACTGCAACAGCCACAGCCCTACATGTCAACAAAATTCCTGAACCTGATCTTGCATAAATGATCATATATTTTGATTTTTTTAGTTAAAACGGCAGGACTGCATTTAATTACCACTATGGCTCTAAGTCACTTGTTTTGTTTTTCCTATCTCTGCATCTATGGTTGTATAACTTCACAGATCCTTAAATGACTGTTGTATTGTGTGGTTCACGATTTCCAATTAAGCTTGGTAGATGTTGCTTTAGCAATAATTGTTCAAATGTAATTATGTCATAAGATACAATGGAATATTGTACCACAACGGTAACCACATAATAGAATTTCAGGATCTTTTCTTTTAAAGAAAATCACAATTCATTATGACATGGATCAAAGTGTACTGTGTCATTGGCTCTTCATGGTACAGGTTGCATATCGATCTTACAACATTGATAGTAAATACCGTGGTTTCTACGATGGCTAGGATAAGATATCTTATGGATAGCGAAACAACTAGGACAACGCAAAAGATCTACATGATGGGGCGTTATGGACAGAAGAAGCCATTACAGAGTACTTCAATAACTTGCTTCTCTCTTCCAAACAGTAAAGTCAAATCATGAATAGCCTACATTACCACAAGTCCAGCCTCTGCTTGCCTTGAGTTCTTAAAAAAAGGAATATGAGCAAAGAGTGTAATAATAATTGGTTAAGGCTGAACTTCAACAAGGAGTTTGGACAAGGAAAGTGATGAAGATATTTAAAAACGCACATAACCAAAAATAGATATGTTGCCGATGACTCTTAAGGAATCTGAGATAAGAGCAAGTTCACAAGACAAGTTGAGATTGTTTCTAGGACTTGAAGAATGGGGCAAGGTAAAACCATCCAGTTGATTGAGATCAAGTTAGACAAGACTGCTTTGACACTCTAAAGGTGTCAAAGCAGTTCCCATTGTGTCCGTACTGCCTCTATGTTCCAGATCTCTCTCTCCTATCAACCCAGGCCATAATTCTTTCACGGTATTAAAATGGTTGAATGCCTCAATTCTTTCAAAACAACCTCTTATTTTTCTTTCTATTAAAACCCTAACTTTTTTGGACATATAGAAAGAAGATTAGAAGAAGAACCTTTAAGAAGGTATGAAAAATTAAATTTGGGAAGTATTAAAAGAGGTAGAGGACGACCACAAAAATGTTGGAAAGAAACAATAAAGAATGATCTTAGCTTTTTGTGAGTTAACTGCTAACATGGCCCTTTTCTCATACTAGATGGGGTTGGCTACATGGATTCTTTGTTTCCACATAGTCCTATGACCTATCATAATTTGTAGAATCCATGATAAATAAGTTCGACAAAGTTTTACGTTGGTTGTCGGAAGCCCAATGCAACCCTACTAGAATCTTGTCGGTCCAAACTGATTTACTGAATTTTGTTTTAGCATGAGTTGCAAGAGATCAAACTTGCATAGCAATACCAAATATGTTGGAATCTTCTGTTGTCACTACTTTGCTAAGGATTCTTCTTGGCCAGTTTTCTTGCTCTTCCCATTCATATCGGTGCTGCAGCCTGCACCACATTCTGTTTCATTAATTGTTCTTTTGTGACCAATTAACTCTAAGCAAGTTAAGAACCTCCAACAACCTAAGTTTTTGGTCACTAACCTTAGGAGAATGTTCATGGGGCACTTGGATGGTTTCACGTCCTGCTATACAATTCCCTAAGGAGAACAAGAGAGAAATTTCTGGTACTAGGATGAACTATGTCAAAGCATACTAAGATAAGGCGTCATACTCTAAATTGGTTCCAAATCCAAGCGATCATGCTTGACTATCAAGATAAGATTGCTCGTTGCCTCTTAGTGTGACAATTATTAATTAATCTTTAAGTTACAAGCAATGCAACTAGAAGCAGAATGTTTAGAACTTAATCACCATGATTTTTCAGTGATTCAATACTTCAATAACTTGAATATTGTCAGCCAATGAGTTTGCTCTCATCAGCCCATCCAATAGAACACGAAGAAAAGTTATGTAAGCTGTTTGAGGACAGAAATTTGAATTTTGTATGCCCATGGTAAACCTGCAATATCAATCTATGTTTCCTACTTATATGTATTCAGGCTATTATGCTGCAATTAATCTTCTCACGTTCAATGAAGAAGCTTATCAGCACCATCACAGTGTCACTAAAAGTATTGCTCCTTGGGGATTATATAATGAAACCTCTGAGATTGTTATCATGGAGCATTCCTAATTTTCTTCATTAAAAAACGAAAAAAAAACGTAGTGCACTGTATCATGTGATGCAGCATCATATACATACCAGTAACCTGTAAGCTATGGATTCACTATGATTCTACAACAATAATTAATTCCTCTTATGCTTAGAGCACTCCAATAGATAGCTCTCTGTGCAGGCCATTGGTCTAATCCGACTACTTTTCTTTTCATGGGGTCAACGCTCGCAAGCAATCACAAACAACAAAAGTAGTGCTTCTGCCCCTATGCCACCTACTGGGATCCATGCTTGATGTGCATGGCTTCCAGCCACACATGATGCTCTCATGATACAGTTTGCAGTTCAGCATTTAGCAAGTAAAAGACATGTACAGAGAGTGAAAAGGCTTGCATTCTCTAAAAGATGATTCTTTACGCTTTCCATGTGAAAGAGTTCGCGAACCGGTGATTGTTCTCCGGTATAATTTGGATTGCACTTGGACTTTTGTGCTGTTCTGGATGTGAGACGAAAACAATAATATCTCTAATGAGACAGAACCCTTGTGCTGTTCTGGATGTGAGACGATAACAATAATATCTCTAATGAGACAGAACCCTCGCAAGTCAAACAATTACTAAAAACATGAATGAGAATAATACAATGGGAATCTTTTCCCATGGAATGTCTGGTCTTCAAAGTAGTGCATGAAATCACAATTAACATACGAGGACCGAATAACTTGGGACAAAATGGTACTTCTTTTAAGTTACTGATGAGTGATAGATCAAAAAGAATCATTTGCTACATTTTCGCTGCAAACATAAGATCGCAGAATAACCCGATATTTCGCCTAGCGGATTGTTCAACAACCACTCCCACTAACCACATAAACTATGTAAAATCCAAATTTCGCCAATTGTTGGCGAAAAAGGAAGATATAAACCACGTAAATCCAAATTTCCGCAGAAAGTTAGCGAAAGGGGGAGAAATAAGCTGAGTGAAGTATCTAAAATTTTTCCGACAGTTAAAGGAAGAGGAGAATGTAACTCACATGTAAATGATCCAGCCGATGGCTGAGACGAACAAAAGGAATGTCAGATACTTCACCGGAGACGAACCCATTCCTTCCGAAGAATGCAGTGAACTCCGACTCGAAGCCTCCTAGTGTCGATTCATCCGAGATTCTGCACGGGGTTGCTCTTACCGTCCTTTGCATCTCCTCATATCGCGATAAAAACCACAGATCCTTCCTCCCCGGCGCGAAATCGCAGCACGCGCGATCGAACGTGCCCTAACATCCGAGATCCGTGATGTGAGAGAGAGAGAGTCGCGGGAGAGCAGGCGCAGAAGACGAACAGAAAATCGCTCGGTCTTCGTCGCGCGAATGGATCGGAGGGAAAGAGAATACGATTCATAAATACGTGTTTGTACGTGCGTATTCGTTTCTGCGTTTTTAATAATTCGCTCCGTCTTCTCTCAGTATCGCGAGGAACAGTGTCGTGCGGTGGCTGCACTATTGAGTTGATGTGTGCTTCGAGTCTGAGCGTTGATCTTCGTGGTGGACGGCAACAAGTGAGGAATGAGGCGGAGTATCTACGTCGTGCATACCATGCGCGAGGGAGCACGCAGGTGGTGAGTACTGATTTGGGCCGGGTCTTCCTTGACCCGTCTCTCTATCTGTAATGCCCCAATAGGGTTGGACCAAGACCAGAATGGAGTGAAGCCTCATATTACAGCCAACGACTGCTATCATTACCTTCTTTGGCTTAGGCAAAAGCTGGAAGAGTTTCTTGAGCTTGAGACAATTAAATGACTTCATAACCTACGGCTTTAACAATGGAGCCATACTCTTATCTTTCAAAACTTGGGTAAAGACGTGCTCATCTCACCTTGACTTAGATCCTTCACGGTTTCAGCAAAAATTGGTTGGAGTCACGCATGAACTTTTGGTTGCCCTCTGAGTTGTTATTGTACTGTAATTTGACTCCCAACACAAATTCAAGGGAGAAGTGCTTTGGAAAAACTATCCAAAAGATCAACTGAAGTTAATAAGTTTTTTGTTTGATCGTATCCTTCATAACCGAAATCTTCTTACTTGATAGTGGAGAACTTTAATTTGTAGATTCCTCCGAACTCAAGGATGTTTAAGTTGGCACGTTGATTTCAAGGATAATGGCGGTGGGAACTATTTACAGTTGTTTTGCCAAGAAGGGAGAACAAGGTTACTCGTTTAATTGTATAATTTTACTAAAATATCTTCAATGATGATCTTAAAAAATTGAATGACAAAAATGTTTATGTAAGATTATGTACAAAAGATATTATACATTCATCACTTACTGTAGACATAGTTTTCATATATGTACATATATATATATACACACACATCTATGTAAATATGTGTAACCTCATCTAGAGATACGTGATTCAAAAGAAATTTGAGAAAAAATAATGTACTCCCGCTGAAATACTGCAAAAGTGCGTCAGTAAAACATAATAAATGACCCTTCAACGTCCACTGTATCTCTCACTGAGCTTTGCATCTTTCATTGCATTATTGCAACGGCAACGAGCTCCATCATTGAATTCATGGTGCAGAGAACCTCGGACGAACCGAACTTCTTCTTCTTTTCTCTCTCTCATACTATAAATACAGAGGGAAGTATGCTAAATTTAATTATCATAAATTCCAATGAAAAAATATATATGTCATTATCGGATCTTGAGTGATGACTTGCTGGTAACTGGGTAAGCGTTATCTCAACGCAGCGCGCTTTGACGCCCTTGGTCCTCGTGGGGAGTTTGACTTCCAGAGATACGTGTGTACGTGTTAGACTTTTTGGCCTCCATTTGTTGAGGAAAAAAATTGCTAGTAACTGTGTTGAATGCATCCATAGTAATACCATAACTAGATCATGCTGTATTTTAATGTATCGATTGTTGTTGAAAATGACTTGAATTCAAATGATACGAGTAATACCATTGTTCAATGTCTGCACAACAAGCGGGCCGTCATTCTAGAATTACGAAAATTTGCATGGCCTGACTCAACCGAAACAAAAGAAAAGCATTAACATTTGATTTCAAAAGCTTTTGGTGCTTAGAAAACAATGGGGAGTGATTTCTCTAGACAATTACGAGATAAAATTTCTAATTACATGTAAAATTAATGCAAAAGATGGGCTCAGTGGCTAATCATGTGGGACATATTGGTATGTTGTTACGCATAGATGTCGAAAGACTCTCACATAAACTAGATGTCTTATAACTAATATCTCGCATTGAAGCGTAATAATCTTGCGATGTTAATCATTTACAAAGCAACAAAGATCTCAAGTTGAAGCTTAGCTAGCGATTACTTTTTTGCAGGTCAAAACAATCGAAAAAAGAACAATGAAGGCTAGCCCATGCTTCATACTAGCTAGCTTATTACTTTAACTTGTTTGCTTACACTAGCTTCTCATTAATTTGGACGTAAAATTATTGCAAAGATGGGTTTAAATGAATTTGAAATCAACTCTTAATATTCAAACTGACTGACTTATGAACTAAAGCACATCTCGCCAACTTGTTTGAAAGTAAGTCTATAAATACATTAGTTAGTTTAGCTTGAGCCCTAGCATTAGGGATGGGAATGGAGCGGGTGGGTAATGCATATAACCGTATCTGTCCCATGTCCGAACCTTCAATTTCGTATCCCATATCCATCCTGCCTCATTGAGTAGACAATTTATTTTGTTCTCCATGGATATCGGATGAGTGAAATCTAATTTATCTTCATAAAATTAAAACATTTGAATTAAAATCACAAATCTAATGCAAATATTTGAAAATTGATGTTAGACGAAAATTTAACATCACGTAAACATACCCAAGATGTTCTGGTTTCCCCCCTACTCGTACCCGTACCTCTACCATCTGAAACTGGGTAACCCCACCTCGCTCGGCATGGGTCGGGCCGATATTGCCATGCCTACAACCATCGAGCCCTAAGTTCGCACCCCCCCCGGCTCCCCATAGTGTTGTTGTCGCTGGAAGGCGGCTTCAGCGGAAGGTGCCCTCTGCCTATCTTCTCCACAGCCTCATTGTCGGCGCAAGCTCTCTCAACTGAAATTCGCCTCCGCCATTAATTATTCTAGGTCTAACACTTCATACATCAAAACCATGGCGGAAACGGCCGCCTATCCCGAAGAGTCCGCCAGCCCCTCCAAGATAGCCGCAATCCGTGAAGAAATAGTATCGAGGTATTCAGTTTTACGGCTTCCCTTTTGATCTCTGCGTAGAGTTTCTACCGTATAACGTGTTTATTGATGGTCTTCTGATCGGAACCCAGAGACAGCAAAAGACTAAAGGATTTGCTAAACGAAATGAAGGAAGGACTGGATACAGTCAGAGGCAAGGTTCAATCACTCACCGAGAAGGTTTGTCTCACCGTAATTCGGAAATTCAATCGAAAGCGATACTTTTGGTTAAATTTCCTTTCGTTGTTCCGTTTTCTGAATTGTTATTGGTTCGCAAATACAATTGGTGGCAGGTGAGGGATAACTGCTTTCCAACGGGAGATGGGATAAGCTACCTTGATGCCAAACACATGCTGTTGCTCAGCTATTGCCAATCGATCGTGTACTATTCGCTTCGTAAGGCCAAGGGTATTTCTGTCAACAATCACCCGGTTGTCTGTAACCTCGTTGAGACAAGATTATTCTTGGAAAAGGTTTGCTTTATATTGTTTTCACACTGAATAACTCGGTTTCTAGTGTATAAAGTGCACTCTGTTTGGCAATCTTTCGTTTTACCAGGATAAGGTTACGAGTCTCTGCATATTCTGATGTTCTGGTAGAATGCACCATACAACCATGAGTAAGTTTTGACTACATCGAGTTATCAGTTTAATGCCTAGTGCTTGCTGGTGCGACAAGATTGACGATGAGTACTAGAAAGGAGAACAAAGACTGACGGGAGGAAGCCACAGAACATGATTATTTTCTTTCCTTTGGACTTAACTTGGATAGGAACAACAGATAGATCATAGAACACAATGACGAGTGTGAATCCATGACACAGGGTGGGTTTGGTTTGGGGTTTCCTGGGTGCCTGCCGGTATTCCCTATTGGTTTAGTTGTCAGGGAATGGCTTTTTATGATCAACATCGAGAGCAAAATTTTCTGCTTGTTTTGTGAACTTAGGGTTGTTGCTTTTGCGTTTCTTCTGGTTTGTTCAGATTGTTCGTAAATACAGAGTATATATTCGGCATCGAGTGCCTACCGAGTTGCATTCTTCCCCCTCTCCCTCTTTTTCCCTCATTGTGATTCATCTGCTCATATGTGTCTATGTACATAAGCAAAAATTCTCATATTAATACAAGTTTGGGCTTCGTGACCTGCTGCACTAAATATGGTACCCATTTTCAGGTTCGTCCTATTGATAAAAAACTTCAATACCAAGTCGAGAAATTGATGAGACCTGCTAACAGCGTATCTCAAAGAGCAGAAACTGATGGAAAGGAGACTGAGGATAATGATGATCTGTTGAAGTATAAACCTAATCCAGATATGATTGTCAGTAAGGGCAATCAGGACGCTCAGGTAATCTTATATGTCATTTGCCAATCATTGTGATGCTATGCATGTAACGTTCAAAACTTTTGATGCTACATGTAGGATGGAAAAGGTGTTTATCGTCCTCCTATGTTTGCACCCACGAGTATGGATGATGTACAAAGCTCAAAACAGAGGAAAATGGAGTTTAGAAAGGAGAAAGAATATGTTAGACGAGCTTCACATGGTTCTTTCATGAAAGGAATGCTGAATGAGTTAGAAGGCAAACCAGAAGAAGTAAGTGCCTCGTCGTTGATTCTTTTACTATTATCTTGGATGTAATAACACATGAAAACAAACATGCACTACGTGGATAGTTCTTTCTTTCTTCTATAAGCTATTTGGGACATGAATAAAGATGGACTCTTTAGGAATTAGGACCTTTGATTATAGTACTGCTGCTTATATGCGGTGTCAGAAAGCTCTTGAATGCACTTTGAAATTGAGAAAGAATCCCTCTTTCTCCTGCACCCTCCTTGCCCCCCCAAAATGATGGACTCAACCAGAATGATACCACATCTTTAATCCCTGATCTGGTTGTTTTGTCTTCAAGACCTGCTCAAAAGTCAAAATCCTCGAGGGGAAAGATTTTCATGGAAAATGGATCACAAAGAGATTGTTCTGATACTGCTTCTCACCTCTGTTGAAGGAAAACAGTAAATACTACCATAAAATCATCCACTATGCACAAAGTCATTATATCACAATCGCATAAGTAGTTGCAATAAGGAGTGAGAAAAATTATCATTGGAACAAGAAAACAAACTTGATCTCTTAATTACAGAGACATTGGGATAGGTTCAGTTGTACATTGGATTGAAAAAAGTGAGCTGGATTTATTTGATTTTACCAAACACACGGATTTATTCTTAGCTTTGTTTTTCTAATATCCAGTCTATCCAGATATCTATGGCTATCCAGACATTTCCTTAGTGTAAACTCCCCTTCAAGAACTTCACGTTGGAGATCTGATACACTCGCATTTTACTCACATCCCTTTTACCCTCTCATTCTCTTTGTGTGCTCTCTTTGCATGTTATGTGCTTCACGTGGTCCTTAGTTTTCCTGACAAAAGGTGCTCAATCAAGAAAAAAAGAAAAGGTAGCATTGAGTGATGTTTCTTTTCTTCACTTAAAAGTGAAAACTAATTCTTCATGGTACTGAATACAAGAATAACATGGGTAAATCTTCTAACTGGGCATGCTACATTTTTGAAACTCGTTTGATTGTGTTAGTCTACGTCCTTTAGGTTTCTGTTTGATTCTTGTTTTGCTCTTCATGTTTCTATTTTCACGTTGTACTTCATTTCTATTTTATGTCCATTTTCTTCTTGTTTTATTTCTTCTTCAAACTTGTTTGCTTTGGAAACGTCCCAAAGGTTCTAATAATCTCCTCATTTTGTTAAATTCGCTTTTGATTTCTTATATGTCAATCTTACTTTGGCCAACGTATGTTCCACTTATCATGTGTATTTTTCCTTACTGTAATTTATTGGCAGGTGAGAACGAGTGGTTGGTATGATAATAGGGATTTGGCCAGAGAAAAGGCAAAATTTGAAGAGCGTGCACGCATAGAGGAAGAAAATTTTATGCGTGTTCCACTTTCCAGGGAAGAGAAGAAGAAAATAAGGCAACTGAAGCGTGCTGGGAATGGGTATGTGGATACAGTAACTAGAAAGCTTATGAACTTTTGTTTCAGTTAATGACTAGAAATTGTACTGATGCAAAATCTTACTTTAGCAAGTCTTTGTAATATTTTATTTCATTATTGATCATTCCCTTTCAATTGATTCCGCAATTTCTGTCCCTCCAGGTTGCTTGGATTGGGTGATTTTTATCATGATGTTTTTGGTTTGGTGCCTGCTGAAGAGAAAGAGGGCACGCATAAGATGGACTACTCCAATGCGAGGAAAGGGAAGAAAAAGTTTAGTAAGCGCAAGGTATATCTTTAATTTGGTTGTTTTTGAACAAACACTGCAATTTTGAGCATGTCTGGTTATACATGCATCTTTAAAGCTAGTTTTGTCTTGAGACTTTAGCAATATGGCATCAAGTCACCCCCCATTTCAAGTTGCTTACCATTCTCACAGACGAGGGAGGGTGAGAGGCAGGTGGGGAAGAAGGGAGACTTCCGAATGATCTTGTGTTGAATGCTCAAATTCAATTGGATTTTTAATGGTTGATAATGTTGGCATTAAAACAATTTCTCTTGGTGATGCTCTGCCATTCTTCTGACTCTGCTTGTCCTTTGTTCTCGTTAAGCTTATAGACTTTTTCTTGCGTTGGCAATTTCTAATTACATATTTAGCACAGTACAGTGTTCATAAACTCTGTGGAGTGAATAGAGCTGATAGGTTATCCTGTTTCATTAATAATTCAGCTTCAATTAATATATCTGTTTGCCGATTGATCCTTGTCTTGCCATTCCTTTCTGTGTTTTAGAGCCTCATGCTCCACATTCTATGTTTTCATTCAAAATTCTGTTTGATTGCGAAAGTTGTTCTTTTTATGACAGCTATATAACTAACTAGCTATTGCTTAGAAACGTACTTAGATATAGGTATGGATTCAATGCGTTTAAATTGTTCTACAAGGGATGCATTATCAAAGTGTGATGATAAGTTTACATGTTGACAGATATACCACCTTTTTATTTTCTTTCTTTTTGTGCTATTCTGGAATTTGACTCATTCGAGTGCTACCTGCATGGTTCTGCCGCAGCTGTTTCTTGTGCATATCGAGCCATTGTTCTGTTTTTTAATTATTGATCTAATTTTTCACCACAGAGAATGTGACGGATAGTAGCTTTTAAAGTCTGAGGCATAGTAGCTGTTGAAAGAGAAGCAAGTTTTTTCGTTCACCAAATTTGAGGGAACTATTTAAGCTGCGGAGCAGATATGATCCTTTCAGTTTTTTGCTTTTCGATGCTAGGTGAGAACGGCTGTGATTATGTTTGCTCATATCTTATTCATTCGACAGACCTCTCTGGTTAAACCGTCGACTTCTAAGTTGAATTGTTGAGGGAAACAAAAAACCCGGAAACTTGTCAAGGTTATACTCAAATTTTGTACTAGGTAAGGACGTGATTGGTTGCTGGTTAGTGCAAACACCCTAATGTATATAAGAGTAACACTGAATCTTCTAACTGGTTCTGTGAGTTCTAACTGGTTCTGTGAGTAACACTGAATCTTCACTTTCTTTTCTTTTTAGTGGATTAGACGTGCATTATATGTTTTATTTTGCTATTTATCTGCTTTCATGATATCCCCATTTTGCAATTCCCATCCCTCCCTTCTTGCCAATATTTGATTCAGCCGATGCAAGGAGCCACGGCTGGTCGACTCAAAATAAACGTTTATGAGGCGAACTTCCAAAGCCTAGATTGACTTGGATATCTAGAAAGAAATCCATCTTGACCTCTTTGAGTAAATGTGCACGAGTCAAGTAGCTCGGTGTCAGGGTCGGGTGCTTCAAATACACGTCAGAGATGAGGCTTGTTTTAATCAATAATGATCCTAGACCTAAGCAAGGTTGCTTAATCAAGATAGCCAGGCTGGGTCAAGTAGGGGAAAGCCTGGCCCAACATATTAAGCTCTGCAATGGAAATTTGAATATGTGCAGAACTGAAGTCTGTTAGAGCCAGTCTCGGGCTCAACTTGAGATTTGGAACAGTTTCGCTAGTGGAACAGGAGAAAGCCTGGCACTTAAGGTGTGTTTTGTTCGTGGTGTCGAGTACTAGAACTGCAGATTTAGACTTATTTAGGCTTGTAGACTCACGTGGGCTTGTTACCATGGTTTATGTTTTATTCGCAAGTGTTAGGCAAGTGTTAGTGATGCTTGGTTTTTTGCATGAGACGTGATAGCAACATGAGAAATCAGACTTGAATTTTGTGTAAAATCTTTGTTTCTCTCGGTGTCAACTTTTATTCAATTCCGGCTTACGAAACACAATTTAATGCCAACAATGGGTTCCACCTTTGATGTACAACGAAACTTAAAACTGGAACACCAAGATCAAGGTCCAGGTCCAATTTCATGACACCATGTATGATACAATTTGCAAAAAAGAAAGAAAGAAGTAATACACTGTACATCTCTACGGAAATATCAAATGAACTAGTGTTAAATGAGTCTACGTGAATGTATAAGAAAGACAAGATGAATATGCCTCTTTCATCTTTGTTCATGTAGTTGTTTGGAAACAAAACAATGAGTGCATGAATCATAAAAGATTAGCCACGACAAACACGACTTATTTATATTCCGTTCAGGTACTTGAAGCGTGGAACAGAACATGAACAAGTTCCGCATGAACAAAAAAGGCAAGCTGGTAAGTTTCTCTACCAGCCCTGAACTGAAATGTATCGCTCTTTCGCTATCTCAAGTTAGAAAACATAAAAAAACAACATACCAAGCTTATTATTGGATCCTCTATGTGGTTAGAACGATCAGTACAGCAATGAATGGTAGCACCTCCCATATCAATGTCGCTAGCTCCACACTGGAATTAGTTATGATGTTTTGTGGGTTCCAAATTCAATGGATCCCAAACTGGTGGCCTCCGTTGGGATGAGTTATCCACAAAAAAGAAAAGAACCTGGCCAAAGGACGTGCCATCACAAGCAAATCTCCTCACACACACAGAGGACACTTCAACATTTGCTCATGTCGAATAAGCATCTGACTATTGCACAAGAATCTTTTCGGTCAACATTTTACAATAGGAGCTGGCATGTTTAATTGCAAAAATTATTCGAAGTATCTTAACAATAATACATTTCAAGCAATCGATACAATAACTTGCTGCTAGTCAACATTCCCCTCCCTCCCCTTGGGCTTTTGAAGATTGTATAGCAGTAAACCAATCACAAGTATGATTGATCCAGTAACAAAAAGGGGACTCAGCATGGTACCTTCAGGGATCCATGGTAATGGAAGTGAAAGGATGTAGATAGAGAGAGGCACTGTCGAAACAGAAAAAAAAGGAGATATCAAGACCTACAAATATTACTATCAATAGTTTTCATGCAAAAGTATTGACTTCAATCCTCCCAAAAAACATTTGGAAAATAACATGGAAGAGTTCAGTAACGTTGGTTAGCAACTAAGTTCAGATGTTATAGACACCAAAATGAAGGAATGTCTAAAATATGAAGCAAGCAATGCACATGGTCTTCCAAGTCCACTATTATGTGCAGTCATCACTCACTATATACCTTAGTTCCTCTGACCAAGGTTCAAGAGTTGAGTCCAGCTCAACTTTTGCTCTGACAGCTAATGGGCAACCAGTGCAAGGTTCATGCCGCCTAACAATGGTGGAATTTAAAATGTATGAGCATGAATGTGCAAGGATATGTTTGATACTAATAATGGTGTGATACTGTCTGGTCGCCCCCATTCAAGATATGACGGCAGAAGATGGCCTTCGGTTAACATACCTCGTCCTAGAAAACATGCTTCTGATCAAACTATCTTGAAGTAACACTTTGATCCAATCTGGGGTGTTCATTTTAGAATCTTGAAAGAGATGAATGTCTAGGTCAACTGTTTGAGATCATCACTACAAAGAAAATCCCTAATCTATTACAAGTTACATGATACGGTATGGAAAACTTGATGGCGTGAAATTTATGTGCCTCTTTGTGTATATGAATGCGCTTGCAAGCAATAGAGATCACAGGAAAAAAGTTTTCAAATTTCAACATAATTATGAGCCATTTGGGAAAAAACGAGCCTTTTGAAAATGAAACACTCAACACATGTCCAGGGTTCTAAAAGTGTTGGATTTCAAAAGTTTTGCATAAATGCATGTCACTCGCAGTCGCCTCTCAAAAGGAGCAGTAGTCAAATTTCAGTGCATTGAAAACCAGGAGTCACTGTCCAGGATTCCAACATATAAGATTAAAATGCTGGTTCTTAAACAATTGAACTTTCATATTCATTAATCATATGGCAAAAGGACTCTTGATGTGTTAACATTACCTGAAAGAGTTACTGAAAGTGAAGCAACCAGAGCGGAAGTAATCTTTAGAAGATTGAGCAAGGAAATATTGAATGCAATGTTCACGACCATGAAAAGCAGTGGCAGCATAGGTGCTCCTTCACAGCCTGAAAATGTGTGTGGAATTTGAAAATAATCAAAGCATGAACAAGTTATATACTTAAGTGGAATCAAGAGTATAGTGGCTACAGCTTATTTCAAAAGAAAACAACAACAACAACAACTAAGCCTTTTCCCATACTAGACGGGGTCGGCTACATGGATTCTTTGTTTCAAAAGAAAGGGCTAGAAAAAATATATGTTGCATCTTTTCTTACTAATAAGTTCACATGAGCAAGTGCAAGAGAGATAGAGAGTCTTAATGACTTGCTCGTCTATTCTTCCTTTTTTCTTTTCATAGGTAATTTCCGATTGTGCAATCCTACCTCTTCCATATCCCTGGCTTCCTAATGGTCACACCATCTTATCCATTTACTCTCTTTCTCTTTCTCTCTCTCTCTCTATATATATAATGTATTGGTTAAACCAAACAGCCATTTGTTCCTGCAGGAAGCCGGCTAGCTGGTAGTGGGAACATGGATAGGAACCCTACAAGCTAAGGCTTTTGACTTTGAAAACAAAGAATTGCAAGTTAGGTAAAATGGGGTGACATGATATGGAGGCGAAAGTAAAACACCTTGTATACCCAGACAATAAATTACACACTTAGGTGGTTCAAGGCAGAATTATTTGAGTTGGCACAGAATTAATGTGTGCTGGATAAAATGAAAATGAAAATAATAAAACAATATTTTCCTTGTAGGATTCAAATGCGGGTAATACCTAAGATAGATTAGTATGATGGAACCCATGTAGCCCAACCCACCTAATGTGGGGAAAGGCTTGCTTTTGGTTTTGGCTTTTGACATCCGGTAAGGCAGTGTCTTGAAGATTTTTCAACCGCTCAATAAAGACTCAATAACAAACAGGAATTACAAACCTAACTCTCTGAGTTTTGACTTTAGAAATCCAGTGACATACGTTGAAAATTTTCTATATGCTAATTGGAGTCTGTGCAACAAATAGAAATTAGTAATCTAACTCTTCATGTCATATTTTGCAAGAAAAAGATTCATGAAAATTAATAACATAACACGCCAAATGAAATTAAAAGGAAAAATCCATTGCCCGAAGGCAGCCCATTGGCTAGGGGGTTGACCATCTGATGGTAGGTCAGAACTTCAGTACTTAGGTGCGCAAATCATATTAATGTCATTCTTTATACAATTTCGGTTCCAACATATCTTTCTGACATTTTAAAAAAGTTGGGCGATATTTATAACTATGTCAGGAAAGAGCAGTCAACCGCTCAGCTCCAGGGTACAGCAAAACTCATCACCCTCAGTTAAATGATCAAGTTCCAAGGGTTTGATGTTTCAACAAGAGTGCCACCTTGAATCACCCAAAAAACAAAGCAATCAGCTCAATAGTATTCAGTGAGTTCAATACGGCATACATTTTGCACACGGCATTTGCTATCTTGATCATAGACAAGGAATAACCTTATTATGCATAACTTGCCTAAATTATAACAAATGTTCCAGGGGTAGGCTAACTGGGTTAGATTGGTGGGATGCAAGCTCGAGTTGAAACACAGACTGAACTCCTCACTTTCATGATGAAAACCTATCAAACATGTACGCAAGTTCCTTCACTTTTTTTTGAAAATCAGGAGAACTAGGGTTAATTTCTTTCAAGGTCAGGTTTGGAAACAACCAAGAAACAACAGATACAAGAAAAGAAGCCCAGTGGAAGAAACCGATTTTGAAATATGGATAAGTCAATCAACAATTCGTTGGTAGTGATCAGAAATTTGCCTGGCATTTTTGATCCTGCATTTATGAAGCAAGAAGCACCATTTCTCAGATATGAGGGAAGCTCTGTTGAGGGGATACCCCTGAGATTCGACAAGAAAGGAAGAAGAACGAGCACAAAAAGTGCCTAGAGTGTAGTAAAAAAAAAAGTGATTATCAAGTTAACAAGAGCTGATAAAGAATGGAACATAGCAGCTTAAGTGTAATAAATATGAAAACTTGTATGACTTGACCATATCACCTGGAATAATGATCCAAATGAGTTGACAACAAATATATCAAGAGGTTTCCCCTGCAATCAAACATGGCAAACATTGGAGAACCTTGATCATAGAAGCCAGAAATACTAATTTTCTTCTCAAGCAAACCCAGCAATTGTTGCACCCCATATTGAGGAGCAAAGCCTTATGGCTGTGTTCCATGTATAAAAAGGGAAAATGTTTTGAATATAAACAGCATATGATAGATAGAAGCATACCTTAAGGGTCCTTGCAGCATCAATAAATGCAAACTCCTGATACAGATAAAGAGCATAAGTTTGAACTCCTTATGATTTCCAATTAGAAAAGTTCCAATCGATTGAGAATATCATGAAATGAACCTTCAGAATTGATGCACCTGCTTGAAATGCAGCTGAAGCAATCGTTAATGCTGGCCATATAATATTTATTTGAGAGAGCAACTGACCGTCACCTGGCCCACTGAAATAAAGAACACGAATCACTTGGGACCTAAAGTGGACAGGCATAGATGATGTTCAAAAGTTACCAGGAAGAGTTCAAACGAGTAACAAATTTCAGGAAATCAGTCATAGAAGGTACATAACTCCGCCCATGTAAGAGATCACCCTTGCATGGCCGGTCCCAAACCCGAAAAAATGAGGAGGGTTGCGTTAGGCTTCCGACAGCCAACGTAAAACTTTGTCGGACTTAACATGAATTCTACAAAGAAAAACAAAGGAATCCATGTAGCTGACCCCATCTAGTATGGGAAAAGGCTTAGTTGTAGTAGTAGTCATAGAAGGTACATATCTTATGAACTTAACCATGGGCCCACATTTGAGATGAGTAAGGCCCATAAAGTGTGCCATTTACAGTGCCTGGTCCTGAGTTGTCAGTAAGCTTTGAAACCGCTAAGCATCACCTTGTGGAATTATGATGAGCATCTGTATAAATGTCTGATCTGATCTGCCAGGTCATGGCAAAAGTTAGGCCAACTACATGCTCTATGGAACCCACTTTTTGGGAGAAAGTTTTCTGACAGTCCGAAGATAACTTTTCAAGCAACCAAAGATGACACTTACATAAACAGCTGCTCTCTTTAACTAAAAAAGTCCACAAATTAAAGAGTGTTCTGTAGTTATAAGCATTTGCAGATGAACCACACTGTCTCATCATGCATTGCTTCAGGAACACACGGATGCACTTTTAGAATTTCTAGGCTATGTAAAAGAAGATCACAATCAGGCAACACAAATATAAGAATCGGTATGCAGATCAAGATCAATCAGCACACAGATGTACTAACGAAAGAATTGGCTACACTATAATCAGACCTTATAGATATCTTTAGCATGGTCAGGAAAAAACTATGGAATGAATGATTTTGACCCAAAATGATCATTTATGTAATCCTCGATATTCCTTGAGCTGGGACAGCTATTTTTCTGCATGTTGAGAGAATTAGTCTATACACTGATATTGGGAAATGTACATTTTTAGACTACCCAAAACATATAGATCACATCCATAGAGCTTCATCTGCAAAAAGATTGATACAATAGACAAATAAAAGTTTGACCTAGGGGGTTGGTCAAGAGGTAAGCAAATAAAGTATATGCCTATGAATGTGCATGTGCATGTTCATGCATGAATATCTGTGCACGTGTAGGTGGGTGGGTGGGTGGGTGTGCATGCATGTGTTTGTGGGAATGTCTGCATGTGTCTGTGTGTGCTTTTGCATGATGTGTGTGGGCGTGCATAATCATTTCTGCCTTGCATTTGAAGCATTTTTATAGACTTTGAAATTTATTATGTAGTAGTTCATTGGAACTAGAACAATGCAAAATACTGCAACAGATGCATCTGATTTGTATTGAAATTCCTTTTCTTTATATATAATCAGTAACCACCACAGATATTGCAACTGATACCATTCACTGCTGATAAGCACATTTCTGGAAAAGCCCAATATGTGTTATGAATGGCACAAAGAAAAGAATGATGAAATCATTAAGGCAACTGTATGGTCTTTCCTCTGTAGCGTAACTCAAAAGACATGAAGAAAAAGGAGACGTTCACTTCGATGGAAAAAAAGGAATGCCCAAGCATTTGGTGATATCAAATTTGTTCACTTCAATGGAATGGGAAACCCATTGTCTCAATCAACCATTTCTTTAGGAAGAAGGTCCCGTCAATATTTGATGGGAACACACAAGTGTATGTGTGTGCATATATATATCTTTGTATGACCAACCAAACGAAACCAAGCACTTTCCTACACTAAAGAAAGATCATGTTTTAGTTTTTCCTTATATGTAGAGAGAGTGAACCTTGCAACAGCTATAATAACTCCAGCAGCTACAAGAAAACAGCCAATAATCTGGTACAGAGTATATCGCCTTCCCAAAATTAAGACTGAAAAGCAAAGCTGCCACACAAGGAAGGTCTGCAAGAGAATCAAAAGTAAATTCCTAAGTTCCCTTTTCCCCTTCTATCAAGAAACCATTATTTGTATCAAACAAGTATGTAAGTGGAGCAAACATAAACACATTGAAGAAATCAAATGAAATGTTTAAAAGATGACACTCACCAATGCTCTTTGGAACAAGAACACAAGGTACTAAGATTAAAGTGTGAAGCACATATAGGCAAGCACAGACACCCGCATATGTTATTAGAACAAAAATAGACACAGAAACGGGAAACTGGAAATGACAAACCTCCAAAAATAAAAAAGGAGAATATATGCATGTGTTTGTGTATAAAAAAATGAAAACAGGATTAAAAAATTAACATTTGAGCATGGCCTCAATGGGATTCGAGCCAAACACCATTCTCCTATTAGACAAGCAGTTCTACCAACTAGGCAGTCTAGGCTACAAGGGCAAACATGAAAATGTCGTTTTTCACACATTAAGACTTAAAACATGGATGAAACGTTTCTTCACAATTCGAGTTTCAGTATCATTTCAAAACGCAAAAGAGATCTTGCATCATTGATTAAAACAACAAAATACACTAACTCAATTTACTGTGTCAATATCAGTTAATGATAAGCTTTACTCTCATCCCGCCAAATATGTACTGAACAAACTTTTAGTATCCTCACTTTCTAAGGGAAGAGGTGAGAGGTCATTAGCATGTATATGGGATTCTAAATAAGTATTTTTATTTGGTTTTAATTTTTCTTAAAAGCTTTTTCTAGGTATAGCTTTCTTACCGTGATCTCTTTAGAACAGTTTTTTCTAGGTTTTTTGTGTTATTCATTTTTAAAAAGTTTTTTGCACTTTTGCATTTTGGTTCTGCCAAGGCGGCGGTTGCTATGAACCCTCGCTACAAGGATTTTTTGTCACAATTATGCTCTATCATATGTTGTATTAACATTTAACTCCAAAAAAGCAACATGCCATTGCTTTTTAAATTTTCAGACCTTCCTACATCTCTTTTAAAGAGTTCAACATCTAATTTCTAACACCTTTTTGCTCGAGATATATGATCTATCCACCTTATTTGAACCAACTTAGGCATGACTCTCTTTTATGTCACACCAAAATTTTCTTTAATAGCCTGATTATCGATTAGGCCTTTCCTTGTTCACTTATGTCATTACCATCTTTCCTTTTTCACTTATGTCATTACCATCTTTCCTTTTACACTTATGTCATATACATGTTCTAAGCCTTTTCCCATAATAGATGGAGTCTGCTACATGGATTCTTTGTGTTTTTTGTAGAATCTATGGTAAGTCCAACAAAGTTTTACGTTGGCTGTTGGAAGCCTAACGCAACCCTCCTCCTTTATCCAGGCTTAGGACCGGCCATGCAAGGGTGATCCCTTACATGAGCGGAGTTTGGGTCCTACCACTGCTTTACGATATTTATCTTTTACTTTTTTACCATATAAAAGACCTAATGTATGTTCCCATCCTAGTTAACTAACATTATTTTATGATGTCTTCATGAATTCTCCCATCTTTTTAGAACATTAAGGTTTGTTTATGGTATGTAAAGTCTATCGATTTTAATTTTATATCATCTGCATCAGTTTATATATATATAATGTGTGTTGTCCTAGATAAGGAAGCTAGTCCTAGATAATAAGATTTGTATTGGTTCTTAGAATATCAGAACATTGTCAGGTAAGCTAATGGAGGTGGTAGATCCTATGATTCGGAGAAAGATTCATATTTCATGTTTACAAGAGACAAAATGGGTTGGAGAAAAAGCAAAGGAGATAGAGAATACAGGTTTTAAATTATGGTACTCAGGTAAGAAAAAGGTTTATCACATTGACCATTTTCATTCCCTCGATTTGTACTCTGATGCTCTGCCTTAAGTTGGATCAAGCAACTGTAGATTGCTTGTTTTTTTTGCACACCAAGATACACATTGCAGATACAAGATACATAACTCAGTGTTGCATCGTTGACTTACGGTCATCTCTCTCAATCGATACCAGAGAATCCATGGGGACTAAGAAATCAGCAGGAAGTGAGTTCATTCCCATGATCCAGTGCTTATTTATTGTAGCAAAATATCTACTTCACAAGCTGGAAATGAGATGTACTGGGTGTTTGCATAAACTGGACACATAATTGACAATGTAAGAAATATCATGCAGGTGAAGGTCAAATATTGCCACCCACCAATTAGTCTTTGATAACGTGTAAGATATTCAAATTGCCTCCACTTTTTCCTAGTGATAAATTTAAAAGAATGGTTGGTTATAGATAATGATTTACAATCTAACTTTCAAGCACAGTGGAGGAATTTAACAGCATAGTAAGTTTAGTTCACCAAGAGTCTACAAGGGAATGCTGGTTTTTTAGTTAGGCTATTGGAGAAAAATCATTGTAACATCAATCTAAGGTAAAATCAGACAGGTATGCTTGAAGGTTATGTGAACATTTGGAGACATGGCCAACAAGTGTGAAGTTGTGAGAGTGGGCAGTTAATCATTAACATGTACAAAAGATGTCTTTGACAGAAATGAAGATGTTGAGATGGATGAGTGGTCATACAAGAAAAGACCGTATACATAATGAGGTTATTAGAAATAAATTATGTGTGGCACCAATAGAGGATAAAATGAGAGCATATCGTTTAAGGTGGTTTGGACATATAGAAAGAAGATCAAAAGAAGAACCTGTAAGAAGGTACGAAAAACTAGATTTTGAAAGTATTAAAAGAGGTAGAAGATGACCATAAAAGTGTTCGAAAGAAACAATAAAGAATGATCTAGCTTATTGTGAGTTAACTGCTAACATGGCACGTGATAGGGCTATGTGGAAACAAAGAATCCATGTAGCCGACCCCGTCTAGTATGGGAAAAGGCTTAGTTGTTGTTGTTGTATATAAAATGTGAGTTGTATACATATGTATGTATGTATATAAATGTATATGTGCATATATATGTGTATATAAACATATCTGGTATATATACTCTCTTCCCAATTCTCATTTGATACTTTTACTTTTTTAATTATAAATATTTGTTATCTCTTGTTTCTTTTTTCTTAGGAATATCTATTATGTATTTATAGTATCATTTAGCTATTTCTCTGCAAATGCTTCTGCTCATGCTTGTTGAGTGCTGGTGTTTGAACACACATGTGTATCTTTTTCTTGGATGGTGAGGAAACCTGTTTCGAGGTAAACCCTGTGCGTGGACATACCAACACCAATTTGAACCAATCCTACGGGCCCTTGAGTGCAACGCCTTTAGTTGAACCTCTTGAACTTAGGTGAGTCACAAGTTCATATTTTCATGCATGTAACAATGCTGTACACATACAGGGAAAGTAAGAAGGAACATAAACATTTTAGCTAATGAGTATGAAAAAAACAAGTAAATAATTACCTAGAAATGCAATTCAGATGAGTTAAGAGTTCTTCCCCATGAATGGACAAATTAATTGTAAATCAACATTACCTGTGATAATATGGGTATAGCTGGCCCAGGAAGCATTGCTGTCAACCATCCAAAGGAGAAACCGTGAGATGTTTTACAAGACTAAACGAATAACGAAGTGAAAGAATACAAAATAATTATACATGATTTCACATTTACTGTACAACAGTAACTATTGTTCTTGGCAATTTCTTGACATGTTGTTTCTCGAGATTATTTTTTTAAGGTTAATTTTCACCATAAAATCATATGAAAATCTTGGACAATTCCAAGATGTTCAAATAAAAAGAAAAGTGAAAAAGGAAATAAATAATAGCTTAGAGTCTTAGTTTTTCTTATTAAAATATATAAAAGATGCTCAAGAAACGCTCTCAAAATCAAATAAAGCAAAAAGGAAAATATAAGTATATAAACACAAACAGCAAAGTGAAAAAGGTCGTGATGATATTTTTAACTTAACTGATACTTTGAAAGAAATATGATGTTTTCCTCGTTTTATTGGTTGGCCAAAATAGTCAACCGGGTTTTCTAATTTCAAATATAAAATATATGTTGGTGATTGTGCTGTAAATCAGCAAATTCTCAGCCCAAAATCATCATGTATTTTCAAACAAATTTTATGTAATCAAGTATTTGATGATAATTAAGAATGCTCATAGGATACCAGGTACCTCCTGCAGACATCCCTGCAGACACCCCAAGGGCCTCTAGGAAACCAATTGCCACAAAGCGGCTTTTAGGAAGAGCCAGCATCTCTTTTGTAACAATTCCCATGCAATGACGAACGCATAGAATAGAAAAATAGATTCCAACATACCTGCATAAAGTAATGCCAATGAGAAAAATAATATGCAAGGCCTATACGATAATATAAGTTAAAATTGGCAAGTATTGCATCCCTCAAAAGGATAATTTTAAGTATATGTTGGATAGAGACGTTATCCACATAATTAGTTCATGTTGGATGAAACATAGATGTGCCTCGGGTACTTTGTGCAATAAGAAAATACCTCCAAAGTTGAAAGGTAAATATTATATAATAATACTATATGGTACATAATGTTGAGTAGTCAAAGTATAAAAATATGCAAGAGATGCCTGTGGGAGAAATGAAGATGTTGAGTAGAACGCGTGGAGACCATATCCATAATGATATTAGTGAAAAAGCTAGGATAACCAAGGTGAGAGAGACATACGTAAGATGGTTAGGGCAAAGCAACTTCACTAGAAAGTATGAGAAACTAGATAGTAAACACTTTAAAAGAAAGAGGACGACTGCAAAAGTGTTGGAAGCGAATGGCTTTTCTGGAGTTAGAGTTAACTGCTAATACAAGACAGAGTTATACGGTGTCAAAGAAACAAACTAGCGGAGCCCACTAAGTGTGAGAAAAGACTTGGTTGTTGTAGTTAAGACTTGAGACGCATAAGAAAGTGAAGAAGACCAGGAAATACACAACGATATGGGAGAAACAAGCCACACATTGACACAACAGACCAGCACACTATGCAATTTCAAAACTTTCTTTTCGTTTCATTGCATGAGAACGGAGGCCCAAATTCCTTAAGAAACAGGCTGAAGTTCCTTAAGAAACATGCATTGCCTTCATGCGTACTCGCGTACACACATATAAAAGGGCTTCTCCCCAAGGTTTTTGGCCTTACTGATTAGCATGAAATGAATCCAGTTTTTGTGTCATTCATGTGAAAATGGGCAAGTTCATGTCCACAAGCAACCCATTTCAACATGAAACAAACGAGAGAATGCAAGTGGCGAATCATGTAAGAAACGTGTTATCGTCACCATCAGGTTACGCATCAGCTATAAAGTCAACACTCCACCAATCGTTCCAAAACACCTACAAACTCTTCCCTAAGTATGACAATCAACTACTTTTAACAAGGACCTATTAATCCCACTCAAGACCACAACAAGCATAACAACCAGAATCCGAAATGAAGCCTGTTTATACGACTGCTGCACTTAAGCTATGAAACTAACACCCTTTTTTCAAAAGACTGACTCCCCAATCATGAAATCCACTATTATAAGTATCTTTTTTTATTGTATACACGAGATTATGTAATCGGAAAAAGGCTAAGAACCTTGATTTTTAGGCAAGGAAACCACGTTTTCCTTGAAAAGGAAAAACTATTATCAAATGGTTTTCTTTCCAGAATTCATTGCACCCGATTTTACTCGGGCTATTCGTGAACCGAGGCCAATGAATTTGGTATTGACAGCTCAACATGAGATGTATACGAACCCGAAGGTGGTCATCTGTGCCATGAAAAAGGGATAGTGCCGCATGGGAACGAGGGCCAGCTTGTAGAGCACGCGATTCGCAATGGCCAGGGTTACCGCGGCGGCTGATGCCAGAAGAACCCTGTGGTTGCTACGTGAGAGGGTCGGCTCCTCGATCGGAACACTCGTAGCAGCAGAAAACCGCACCCTACTGACGCTTCGCAGCCCTCCTTCAGGGGATTTCCTTCTGTTCCAAGCCCTGAACTCTCTCCACAAAAGCTGTTCCCGGTGCCTCCTTATCGGAATCGATGGCAACGATATGGCCGGCAGGAATTTGATGGTTGGGGGATAGAGAACGAGATTTGGCGCCAAACCCCCCATCCTAAACTTTTTGAGTTGGACACTGTCTGACCTCTGTCGGTCGCTAGGCGCCTTTGCTACGGCTTCAAACCCTCGAACAAGAATATCGTACAAAGGTTAAAAGTATGGGGCCTAAGCAGTTGTCTACAAATTTTTTTTGCCTACAAAATTAGTACTGTAAGTAGTTTACAATTCGGGGCCGCAGGCCTACAAGATTCGTACTGTAACTAGTTTACAATTTAGGGGCGCCACCCTGCTTTGTGCTATTTGATTTGCGGAGTGCGTTTTCACCTCGTTTTTTCCTTCCCACAGTCTAGAATGAACGTAACCTGCCAGTCAATCGCCCCGTATTAGCCTTACGCTCCACGAAGAGATTTCGACGAAGAATAGCGTCGAGACTACTGCTTTCTTTCTATTAGTTGCATCCGGAGCTCCCTTTTCTATCTTCCATAGCCTCGAATGAAGAAACCGGGCGGTCGATCGATGGTCTCATGCAGCAAGCCCTGGATTTCAGAGTTTGAGGAGCTTTTAATGAAGAATAACGTGGCGACTGCTAATAGTTCTAGTAGCCGCTTCAGTGGCTTCCTTTCACCTGCGTGCTGATCTTATCGGGGTCTCAAACGGAAGAAGCCGGGCGGCCGATCGCCCCACCCTCGACTGAGTCGACGCTCTCCGTGCGGTCTGTTTAACGTTAGCCACACTCCCCAACGAAATTAGGAGCCACGGTTACCCTCTTTTCTCCACCTAACTGGTTTGGTGATAAAAGAAAAGATTGAGAAATTTATAAATATGCACTCAAGCTAATAGTTATTCACAAAACTGAACGCAACTTTTAATACATACCTGAATCTAAAATTATGGGAATTGGGCGGGTCCATGGTGGTATACTTATACCCGAATCTTAATTTTGAGCCCTTACAGCCCCCTTACCCAGGGTACGGGCAGGTCGGGAAGGGTATACCTATAACCGGACCTGTATTGTAAACGTATAAGCTCCATTAAGTCGATTTTCTGAACTAAATAGCACATTAAGCTTAGATTTGTCTTTGATTAAAATCCATTTATTTATCAATCTTATTCAAATAACTGAAAAGTTGTCTTGAGAAGTCTCTTGAGACAGTCTGCCTAATTTGAGCAAGTAGCACCGGTGGGTTTGATCGACTTGAGGCATAATTGAAGACACTGAGGAGTTAAGGACAATTAGCTTGGAGTTTATGCATCATGTACCATTAGTGTCAAATTAACAACAATGTCTGCTTTTGGATCAAGGTTGATACTTCAGGTTGTACTTACAAAAAGTACTTTTCACTTTGATCTTCCTTGATTCAACAGCCAGAAAGTGTTTAAACTCTCTCTCTCTCCATAAATATATATATATATATATATATATATATATATATATATATATATATATATATATATATATATATATATATATATAGCAGTATAACTGGTTTGTGTCGCATAAACCCACTTGAGCTCCCTGAAAGAAAAGAGAGCTGTAATGGTATATTGTAAACGATCTACCATGGACGGACAAAGCCCTCTCTATGGATGGAGTTCGATAAATCCTGCGATGATAAAAAAGAATGAAGAAGTACAGGCCCTGGTGATAATCCCGGACAAAGCCCTCTCTATGGATTGAGTCCTATTCCAGGTTGTTCCAACACCTCAAAAAAGCTGTTCAGTTATTAAATGAAAACTAAAACCCGTTAATGCCGTGTAACATTTGTGAAGACATGCACAGAGCAAAAGTCCAGAAGCAGCATATGAGTCCGTCGCGCTTCACATAGCTCCAGTGACGATAAAATAACTGTTGGTCATTTTAGTAAGCTCAAAGGCAAGAGAAGCACATTAAGACAATTAGTGGCACCAAGAAAGTTGATACATGGTAATCAATAATACCTGGCATTCTTGCAGGAGAGTTCAAGTACTACATCCATCACAAAAAAGTGCAGGAAAGCTCAGATGATCAGTGGCAATGGATTCGAAAGGAACTCATACACTGCAAATGCTGAATAGAAGGATAATATTAGACATCGAGATTCTGTGAATTACTTGAATCGTCATAAGAAAAGAGTTGAGCAAAAAAAAAACAAAGAATCCATGTAGCCGACCCCATCTAGTATGGGAAAAAGGCTTAGTTGTTGTTGTCATAAGAAAAGAGTTGCGGTCATATGCAAATTGATACCTAACAATTCAATCTTATTATTTCACTAGTGAAAATAATGTTCGGGAACATAATCTTACAGGAATCAGATACAATTTCACGAATAAATGCAACTACGAAGAGATCAAGCTTTGGACAATGTTCGTATGCCATATTTCTTGTGGAGCTCTCCCCAAGGAGCACACTTGCAATCCAAATTCAATACGATACAGCAACAAGTATTTGTTCAATACAATAGAAAAGCAAGCTAGATTGAATCAACCGGTTGAAAATGTCGAGGTGAGGATGACAGCGGGCTTCCAGAGAGAAATGCCTTAAAAAGTACCAAAGCCTGTTTGGGTTTATGCAAAGGGACTTCATGGCCTGCACCTCTGACAGTGACGAACGTGAGCCCTTTGTATCCTTGGCTCCATCCTCCCACCTGATCATATCCGCACAAAGCTTTTACATTAAAATACAGAGAACTTATGTATGTAAGAAGTGATCTCATAAGTTTTATAAGTTTAAATCTGCACAGAAATTATTCTTAGAAACTAGGTGAATGAAGTACTTGTTTTGAGCGTGATCCTGATTTCAAATGCAAAATACATGATTGAACAGAGGAGATGGCATGGAAATTATTAGCTTCACTACCAAGAGAGTACTAAATGCATAAACACGTGATTTATTTAGAAAAGAAATTAAGAGATTGCTTTAATTATTATAAGTGAAGCACAAATATTTTCTGGAAACGCATTTTGATCAATATATTTATCCTAGTTTTACCTTTTGAGGGAATAGCACATCAGACAGGGGCTTGGCTCTATGATTAATAAACTTATTTATTTTAGTTTTAGTTAGAGTGTACCAGTATGCCTAACTCCCGCTTGCGAACATAAAGCAAAAGTCCATGAAAAGGGAATATCTCCATGTCCAATTACATGGGATTATTTGACTTACTACAAAACCTTGTTCCAAAGAGTGTCTTTAAGAGAATGAAGGGGAATATGTTTATATGTCTTCAGAACAGCTAAAAAGATGAGATGTCATAGTAGCGTACCTGCCCATCAATATACCAAGCATGCCAAGGGATCACAGTTGGAAGTTTCAGAGCATCCACATCATACCTTGTGGATGTAACTGGTATTACAGCATCTGTATCACCGCTGCAATATAGAGAAAAAAGAAATATTAATATCATTATCCTCAACATATAAAATCGCTTAGGCACTAACAAAATGTGCTAATGAGCTGCCAAATCAGGTGTTTGCTGACAATAGCATGCCACTTATCACGTAGGAATCACCTAAAACAATTTGTTCATATAAGCAAGCAACTGCACGAATCTATATGAGCCAATTAGCTTAGTTGCCCATTTAGTTTATGCTTTCAGTTATTTATGGAAATGAAAGAGCAAACAAAAGCATGAAAATCCCTGCATTTTACTTAGTCACCAGCAACTTCAAGCAAATTGATATTTACCTGAACATCCAAATCCGAAGTCCCCTACCAATAAGCTCATGGTGTATAGGTAAAATGGATCTTTGAGAGTCCTTCCAGTTTATGTCAACTAGATCACTGCAGATAACCCAGTCCAAAGAATATCATCAAATGACTTCCAAATCTAAATCAAGATGATAAAGTTACAGATAGCAAAGTACTCTTCTTCAAGATAGATGAAGGATGGCAAGATTAATGAATCAGAAGGTGGAAACAAATGCTGTGGAGAATAAACTACACAAGCTGTAAAAGTGAACAAGGAAAAGAAAGTCTCTGTATAAAGATCTAGTACATCAAAAATTCCAGGTAAACCTATCTGAAATAGAAAGGTGCTAGATAGAAGAGGATACATGAGCAGCTGAAACATGAGGCACATCTACAGGTGATCCAAATAGAATGAATGTTTCCACCCACTTATAGAGGTGACAGCCATTTGAAGAAAAAACTGGAACACATTGCAGATTTGGGGTTCCTACAGGAGATACTGCTAGGTTGTACACCAAGTATACACACTTGATTCTGCTCTGGAAGAAGTGCACATGCAAATCTGCTTTGGAGGAACTCCCCGAGGTTCAGAGAGAGTTGAAGCTTATGGGCATGTAGGACTGTTTGTTGTCTATAGAGGCTCGAATTTCAGATGAAGATGTACGGGAGCATCAACAATATTCACATTTACTGCAAGGGCTAGAATTAGTTGTCCATGCAGCTGACCCTGTCAGTCTGACAATTGGATTTAATGAGTCGTGCACTCAAGAACATATACCCATCAACCATGATACATATAGTTCAGCCACTATAACAAGTTTACATGACGCAGCATCATTGAAAACCAAACCTGCAAGTAGTCCACTTTGAGGGGGCAAATGCAGGATTCACGTGTAGTGCAGCTTGGACCTCAGGCAAATTGAAATAGACGGTTGAGTGTTCCTCAGTACAAGGATCATATGGAGCACCTATACGACCAAATGACTGCAGAAAAAGAAGACAATGCATCATACCAAACAGCAATAAAATAAAACAAAGGACCATCATTGCAAATGCAAGGATGGATGGAAATTATCAAAAACCGTCTAAGTAAGATTTGCACCTTTTCTGACAGGAAAACAGTGGGGCAGGATAAACATTATTAAAGGAATCAGATGTACTAATTCAAATGGTGGTTTCATTTATTACCCACCTGCAGTCTTTTATGCAGCGGATTTAAGAATGTTGTTCCATTGCTGTTTGGGCAGGTGGGAGTGTAGATGCTGTATTCATCAATATTTCCAATTTCTTGGTCAGCAAGTGCAATAATATTGCTGCATTGGTCAGAAGTGTGCACGAAGGACTGGAAATCACAAAAGACATTAAGTAGCTTATAGGTTTGATCAGATATCAAACCAGTTGACCACATGAATTGGAACACGCCCAAGTGATCAAAGAAATCATCAGTAAGTGCGTTGCCAACCTGAAATTAAATATATAAGTATTAACTGCTTTTCAATTATGAAAACCGATAAACCTCGAAACTTCCTAAAGCAGAAAGATACCCCACCATAAAGAGCATGGGAGCATTACCATATAACCTTTAAGGTTGATATTTGTTTCACCCGTCAATTTTTTATGTCTCACTATAGCTTGTGCCAACTGAGGAACATAATGCCCTGTATATGTAGTTCAAGTCAGATAAGACGATACATTTCAATTGATTCAATTCATCATTAATGATATATATATATATACATATATATATAGAGAGAGAGAGACATATGGTTTTATGTAAAACCAGACTAACATCCTCACGCACCTGCATAACTCTCCCCACTGATATAGAAATCCCTTCCTCTGTATTGAGGAAATAGTTTCAACCAGTTTTTCAAAAAACTCAGTGAATCCTCCGCTGCAAAATAGTGGACAGAACAACATGAAATATATCTGAGGGTGGCACAAACTGAAAGTAAGAAAGTAAGAAAACTCCAAACAGTTACCAGTCCTTTTGTCTCCATTGTTCAATAAATCATTGGAGTTGTTAGCATAAGAAAAGCCAACACCAACTGGCGAGTCTAAAAAGATGATGTTTGCCACTGCAAAATCAAAAAGAGTCATTAGAACAGACCATTGAAATGGAGATTCTCATAATATTGTCATGTTTTCTGCTTCCCACGAATCATACACTTTTAACAATATTATACTGCTTTTAAAATTTATCACCATAACCAAAAAAGACCTTTGTTCCAGCTCTAAGTGGGGCTGGTACATGGCTTCTTGGTCGCCAATTCAATTTAGCATGGCCAAACCCATATTACCTCCAACAAGTAACATCATACTTTATGGTTTTCTTCCGAAAAACTTTTTAGGCCTTTATCAGCCTCTTCTAGTGCTCATACCTGACGTCTCACACCTTCATAATTGCGATGAATCTCTGTTTGGCAGTCTCATTAGACTTCTCCAATTAAAGTGTCCAATAACAAATATGACCACAATTCCGAGAAGAAATTACTTCGACTACCGTTGATACAGTCTCTTTTAATTCATGCAGTTTATCCAGCATTAAACACTACGTCAAAGTGGGTCCCAGAAAACGCTTGGGCGAATTGGAATACCAGTGAAGGAGATTCGTACAAGAGAAAGATTCGTTTTCACGTCTGAATTTCATCACATCCCCGAGAGAATATACGTACTCTCTTTAAATTGAGAGGATTCGATCCTCGTTGAGGGCTGTCAAACATGACGTGGTAGCGGTGAATCCTTTCTCACATTTGCTTGAGCTGCCCAAAGTTCACAATTTGAATTAGATTCTCAAAATTCGACAATCGAATCAAATTGATAGGCAAGCACATGCTCTTTTGCCCATGGAAGGACTGACGCGAGGGGAAGATTCATTCTCAAGCGAGAATCCTCACAAGAGAATTGGATTATCTCGAGTTGAGAGAATCCGATTCTTTGAGAGAATACCATTCTAAATGATTGCTGAAATGACATGCCAAAGTTTAGTTCCTTTATCATAGTTTGCTTCATCTGCTCAACGGTTAAAAGTTGTGGATTCCCAAAAGTTGAGAATCCATATCGAATTCCCAAGTCAGAACAAACACGATCAAATGATAAGAAAAGCATAACCAGAAAGAAAAAAGACTTGACTTGTAAGGTAAACAAACGTTGATCTGACCTTGATTCCATGCATATGGATTCAAATAAAGGGTTTTCCCGTCTGGCTTGATATGAAAAGGTCCAAGTTCCTCGGCCTCTCCGTACGCAATAGAAGAGCAACCCGGACCTGCTCAACCACCCTTCTTAGCAGAACCAAAAATCGAAAAAAAAGAAGAGGAATGGAAAGCCGGCATAAAGTCATATCACCTCCATTGAGCCACAACACAAGAGGCTTCGAAGAGGGGTCTTCCACGGCCTCGAAAAACCAATAAAAGAGAGCCCTTCCGGCTTCCTTATCGACCGTTACATAGCCGGCGTAGTGGGCGAAACTCACGTTGAAGAATTGGCCAGGGAGGTTCAAGACTCGATCATTCTCTTGTCGCGCAATTGGATCTTCGTCTTCACCATCAGATCGAAAGGTGGTGGCCTTTGCTTGTGGACAAATCAAAACCAGAATGAACACTGTGAGAGAGAGCAAGGCCACCCATCTCGTCCCTTGGTGTGATTGATTCATGTGGTCTCCACCGAACCCGAAGATTGCTAACAAGCGGGGCAATGTTCCACGTCTAAACGTTCAACGATGAAGCCTATAAGCGTTGGTGATAGGCACGAAGACCAAAATCACCTGATTAGAAGAACGTCAACTCTCACAAGTAGAAAGTCATAAGTTAGATACCCGGGGCATGCATCTGGCTCGGGCCTTCCCGTTGTAACGAAAAATATACGAAAGGCTCTGCAGAGTTCATGAAGCAAGCAAGCAAGCCTGTAATCTGAAAAAATTAAAAGAATCAAGCTGGAACAGATGAGCACGGGTTAGGTATTATGCAATTATTTTGTATTGGTAGCATATATGAATTAAAAGGTGAGGAATTCGTGCAAGTTTCGATTTTGGTGGATGGTTAGAACATGTAAAGCACATGGAATTTTGCCATAAGGTTCTTGCCACTAATTTAATTAGATGTCCAGGATATTTAATTTCATATGCCCAAGTGAGCCGTTTGGGCCAAGCTTGGGTTTAGACAGACCAGGGAAAAAGTTAAAAGAAACCACATCTGCTTCAGAAGGGAAGTACTCATCTCCTACTGAGACCACTCGATCGATGTGATCAAGGTTCACTCGTGCAAGAGGAAGCAACCCATCCAGTGATCCGTCCAATTAGTTCATTCATGCAAATTCCGGAAGGCCTTAGTTTTCTTGCATAAGCAAACTCTCCATATTTATGACCAATCTTTCCTTCAACCCAAATGTGCCATCAGGGGTGACCATTATTCAGATATAACCGAAACAAACCAAACCAAAGTTTATATTTCGGTTCAGTTTTAGTTTGGATTAAAAAATGGCTTATCAGTTTGGTTCGGTTTTCAAGGTTTGAAAGTCAAATATGTATATACATATATATGCATACATACATACATACATACATATATATATATATATATATATATATATATATATATATATATATATATGTTATACATATTATATATGTATATATGCATATACATGTATGTATATAATATATACACATATACTTATATATAATACATGCATATATATATATATATACATACATGTACATATCAATATTTGTATACATTGTACGTACTTAAATATATAGATACATATACAAAAACATACCTATACAGAGAGAGAATTCAATCATAGAGGGTAAACTGAACCGAACCGAAATAATTTGGTTCTATTTGGTTTGGGTTTGATTTTAAGGTTCAGAGAAGTTCAGTTTTCAGTTAGTTCAGTTTGGTTCAGTTAACTGATGCACACCCCTATGCGTGACAAACCTTTATACATATACATACACACATATATATGTGCGTGTGTATGTGTGTGCGTGTGTGTACACATATATGTGTTGAGTACACTACCCGGCCTGAACCCAAACCATATACCTTAGTTTTGCATTTTGCTTGGTGTTTGTGTCTTATCATTTCGAGTTCAAATAAGAAACAGCTCAAATCAAACATGACCTGGTTTTTCTTCAGGTCACTTTGGGTGTATCCAAACACGGACTTTTTGGTCTATACCAGGTTGTTTTTTCTTCGTGTCCAGAATTGCCAGCAATTTCCTGCTCATGTCACGTTTTAAGAAACAAGTTTCCACTGAAACATGACCGATATTTTCCGTGTCACTCTTCAAATCGTGTTTGTATCACATTGGTTTGTGTCTCAAAATTTAAAGCCAAAGATCCAATAAGCCCAAGAAGTGTTCTAAACAACCAACTTTCCTATGCTTAGTAAAAACCCAAAATCGTTAGTGAAAAAGCTGCAACCCTGTCTAAGGTGTCAGCTCAAAAAGGATCTTCAACTTGAAGGTCATGAGGTCGATACTTGAAGGCGTGCATTGCTGTTAGAACACTGAGTAGGAACCGTGAAACCATGAGCCAAGTACTAAATTGGCCATTCAAACTTTGGTAATGCATATTTGAATTCATTTCACCTTCTCCCTAAAATTAATCAACACAAAGATAACCTCATTTGCTCTTGCTTTTATTTATTTCGTGTGGACATCTACCCGAACTTTCTGTGTGGTGTCTGTGTCGAGGTTTTGCATTGGATCTTATATTGCTACTAGCAATTTGGTATTCGGAGTCATCTCTGGTTTGCATAATTTTGAGTTAATCCCGAAAGCAGGTCAATCAAACAGGACCTGTTTTCGTGTTATTCGGGTGGAAACAGATATGAGATTTTCGTATCACGCTCGTGTTAGTTCTCGTATCGGATCTTATATTACCAGCGGGATGTGATGAAGCCGGATCCGGTGGTATGCAGATCTGGACCGGGTACGATCCGTTTATACGGGCACAAAGGGAAGACGACGGTGGGCATCCGATCAGAGAGAGAGAGAGAGAGAGAGAGAGAGAGTCTGCTGAATGTGCTCTCTTTGTTCGGTAACATCTGATGATCTCTCCTAACGACGAATCTGCGGTCCGAATTCGTAGACCCGCTCCCGTTTCCTCGCAAATTCCTCCCCTCGAAGCCGCCGGAGAGTGATCGGTTTCTTCTCTTGTCCGGGACGAAAAGATGCTACCGATGGCGTCCAAAGGGAGGCAGGCGTCCACGTCTCGTCCTAGTTCCGTTCCTTTTCAGTATTTCCGCAGGATCATCAAGGTCGGTTTCCCCCTTTTCTTCTGGAATTCTTTCAGATCCGTTCATTTCATCTGCCAGTCAGGGCACGACTTGCATCAATTTTGTGTCTGAACCAGCGTCAACGTTAGGAAACGGAAATAACCGCAACACATTGTCGTTACCGGTGCTGGGTTTGAATCGATTCCAAGCGAATTTGAACGAGCAATGGATCTCGTTACCTTTTCTTAAATTACACCGGGAAATATGTTATTTTTGGTTGCTTGCTTGGCTACATGGCGTTATGCCTTGCAGATCTTAGTTAGTGCGTTCGAGACGTTCAAATAATGGTTTTCATGCATTTTGGTGCGGCTTGAAAATCATTGTCGATTTTTTGTAGGCTTGACATTAAGTAGAGTTAGGATTTATCAGAAGCGAGTGTGCGGCTCGACCTCATGGAATGTGAAACTGATCAGTATCCGCAGTTGCATGTATAACGTTTCAGTCTTATTTCGTTTCTGTTAGATGTAGTTTTGCTATAGCTTCCTGTGAAAATTGTCCTTCTCTCCAAGCACCTTCCTAGGGAGTAGACCTTTCTTGCGACCTCTATCGTTGTCATTTTTATTGCAGAAGAATTGCATGTGCCAGGGGCTGCACCTAAAACCTTTTTAGAGTCAAGACCCTCATCCATCAGCCGGTTTTTCCCTTGCTCAATGGGGTTTTACGTTCGTTGTGCCTCTTCTGTGTGCATGGTTAAATATGTCCTTCAGTTAAATATACCATTATACGAAGGTTACTGGTTAAGGAAGTGGAAACTAGAGTGAAACGAGAGGTAGAAGTGAAATTAAAGAGTTCTGATTGGAAGGATGCGAGGAGGAGAAATTATATTGAAGCTGCGTGATAAATGAAACAGAAGTGACACCTGGAGCAATGTGAGTGGAGCAAAATATGAAGTCACTGGGAAGTAAAAGATTTTGAAAGCACAAATCTAGAGGAGAACTCTAAGACCACAATTAAGTGCGAGATTCACAATGTATGAAAGGGAGGCATGAGGAAAGAACGACGGAAGCAAGGTGGAAGCGTAGGGGAAAGAATAAATGAAACACGCTTCACCTTTTGTCTTGTATATGTTTTGCAACATTTATTTATTTCCCTATAAAGAGCAATATGCATTTATCAACTGAATAGGGGGCCAATGAAACGATTTTACACCAACTAACACTTGGAGGAAAGAGAGAGTATGACACATATGGGTTGGGTATGGCTGAAATTCTTTGCCTATAGGCTCTTACATTTTGGCCTCAACTCAACTTGTTTGCATCGGGTTCTGCTTTCAAATATGGATAGGCGTAAGCTCCGGAGCGAAGTTTGTTAACTGGTCTGATAGAAGTGGGCTGCCTTTGTTCAAGTTCTTGTTGCATTGGATCTTGGATCAAAATCTAACCATCTCCACTTGTCCATTGGCCGATTCCCCACCCCAAAGCTGGAATATCGTCTCTCTGTCTCTGTCTCTGTCTATTTCTTATGTTGATGGTTGAGAGGCTCTGCTTGTTAAAATGGGGAACGTGGATGCTAGATTTAGTTTGTAGATAGGCCAAGGCTATTAACAGTTAGGCTCTTGCAATGTTTGGTCTTAGATTGCTTCCCTTTTTAACTTGAAATTGTTTGCATATTGCACTTTTTTTTTTATATTGAATTGGTTCTGCATCTTTAGCATAGGAGCTTTAAATTGATTATTAAGAGTCTGGTCCCAGGTGCACACGTGCAAATATGGTCTTAAATTCTTAATATGTGGGAGTAAGCAAAAGCTAGGTTATACTTGGGTATTTGTTTGGTTAACATCTTTGATTGGTCATTTGAGTAGTTCATGCTAACATCAATCAAGAAGCAACTACGGAATGGTACTATATTGGTTTGGATTTTACACGACGAACCACAAAGCTCAATCACTTGTTTCCGTGACTTGTGGTTTATCTTAAGATCTATGGGTGGTAAGAGTTTGAAGCAAGATTTCTATAGAAGCATCTTTCACAACTCTGAGGAGATGTTACCCAACTTACTCTTCATCTAGTTGGCAAGATCTCATTTTTCTTATTCTATATGTGCCTTTTAATAGGTATGTAGAAATTAGAATCTTGGTGATGTATATGTGGTCGTCTATCTGGTAGAACATATTTTGCAGTTCTCTTGCAACATAAAGTAAGGATAGAGGCCATATATGCATTGAATGGCATAACTTATGATTGGTTTTGTAGACAGTGTCTTTTGTCTCTTACCATTACTGATGGAAACTAAAACTTGGCTGTGCTTTTCTTTTTTCTTTGTTTACAGTGGCAACAAATGGACATTGAGTATACCTTCTGGCAAATGCTTCATCTCTGCAGTTCACCAAAAATTGTGTGTGTGTCTTTGCTGAATTCCTTGTATTCGAGTTTATATTTATGTTATATCTTATTTGCAAAACTTGATTCCAGATGGGATCCGAATCAATGAGAAGGTTGTATTGTGCAACTATATTTTGGCTTCTGATATGTATTTTCTAGAACCTGGTAGAGTAGATGAGGTATTATAAGTCTTCACGTGCACATTATTTGACTATTATTGGGAGATCATGATGCAGAGAATAACAACTAAAAAATGTAGATATTCATAAGAAAGAGAGTACCATTATAAGTCGAAACACTTTGCTGCTACTTAACCTTAACAACTCGAGTACATGCAGTCCTGTACAAAAGATTGGTTTATTTAGTATTGGAACCTGAGGTAGCTAGTTAGCTATTTTGTGGAACTCCCTAGTTGGCACCTAGGAGAATGGAACCTAAAGTCATATCTAGTTCCTCGTTAAGACTGGTCCATCCTCAAAATGGAACTAAAGAAAGCATAAGAAAATCATATCGCGAAAAACTGTGCCAACTACCAAGCAAATAGTTATGGTTGAAATGAAGTATCACAATGTGTTGGAGAAAAATAAGAAAAGATGCCATTTTTGTTCAGTCACATAGGTTGGATTTTTTGAAATTTTAACTACTAAACTAGTTTTACTTGAAACAAATTGGAAAACTTTCAAGTTTCGAGAACACTCTCATTTGGTAAATGGATCTTTTATGACATTCATGTGCATAAAAGAATTTAAAAATTGGAATAGAACTTTTGGACTTGTCACCTTCCGTGTGGGGTAAGGCTAGCAAGGAAGCTGGCTGCATGGTGTCTAATTTTGGGTAGTGAATTGTCAGCATGTGCAAAAGATGTGTGGTAGAAATCAAGATGTTGAGGTGACACAAGGGAAACCTTGTAATGGGATTACAAAGAGAAAACCTATAAAAGGTAACATTTCTAAGGTTAGAATGAGGGATACATTTAAGATGGACTGAAATCAGGTCGAGCTCACATGAAAGAAGTGACAAGTTGGAGGATGTGAGATGACACTCACAGAAGGTAAAATGATAGAGACATGATTAGGATGGGTTAGATATCTAGAGAATAGGAGGAATGGGAATCAAGTGCAGAGATGTGAGAAGTTGGGGGAGGCTGAATGAGGCCCTAAAAGTATTGAAAGGAAGTCATGGAACATGATCTTGCAGCAAGGATTTAAATGCTGGTAGACTGGTATCAACCAGGGCAAATCAGTTTGATAACTATGGATCCATGTATCCTACTCCTAGTGAGGGAAATGGCTTGGTTTTGATTGGACATATATAGCAATGGAGCTTTTGCTTTTGATTTCTTCCTTAGAGTTTGGAAATTAAAAGCAATTTTCTTTCAAGATGAATTATGCAGGTGAACTTCTTTACTTTCCAATTATTAAATGGATTTTTCATTTGATCTAATATTAGAGAAACATAATTTCATCATTTTCTAATAAACGTTATTTCAATCTCTATGTGTGAGCCGCTTGATGTTTCTGAATCTGGGATTTGAGATGGACATTCCCCCCCTCTAGAACGCTTTTCGTATTTGAACTTTTGGTTTGGCCACTTCCATCAGATAGAGGTTTGTGTTCTTAGTTTTACTTTCTTACTGTGTTGGATATGAGAGGCTAATATTCTCCCAAGTTGTGATTGCCATTATTGTTCATTGAATGTACGATGGGAAAATTATTATTCATTGAACTTAGCATTGAAGAGTATATTCTCTTTGAACAATTCAACGTACTTGTGTGATAGCCAGGTGACAAGCTTGTGTTCCCCAAGTACAAATTTCTCAAGGGAAATTCTTGACAATGGGGAGAACATTTGAAACTTGGCTTCAGGAGTCTGCTACATTGAGGTCTTCATCCCTGTTTTTTGCTATTTTAAATGGAAGCTACGTGGTTTCAGTCCTGCTGCATATTGTTGCAGTAAGATTTTATTGTTGATGACCAGAATCAGTGACTTGACCATCCTTGCTCTCTACTTGTACAAAACTAAATTCAAGACTGAGTATAACACAAGTTCCTCTTTATAATTGAATACCCATATCCTGTCTTTAGTTGTTTTCCTTCGCTTGAATGCTGACTGCAATGATTGTTCTTTACTACAATGTGAAACTGTCTCTCTATGGTTAGTTATATGTACCAGAGCACAAAATGGTTGTGACAGTTCTATGGTGTTCTTATTCCAAATTTGCTATCAATGTTGTAATGAGTCTTAAAATTCAGTCACTCTAACTGTTGCATTTTCTTTTGCTTTCCCTGTTCATGCTGCTGATAACTCTTGCATCTGTGGTTCAATAACCGGAAACAGCTATCAACATACCAAGTATCATAAACGTAAGTCTAGTCATTGCATTGACTTCTATGCCTCTTTCTTTAGCTTTCTGGCTCTTGATTTTTTCCTGCTCTAATAAAGGGTTGCAACCATGCGATGTTGATTCCCATGGTTGACATGTTTGTTTGCTTGCTTGTATACTTGTTCTTACTTCATCTGCTGCATTTTCTTCATTCTGTGTGTGATTCTTGGTACCTTGTCATAATTGTCATTACATAGAGTAGACTTGGATTTGGTCACAGATGGAATGGGCCAGTAGATGTGATTTGAATCATATGAGCTGGTCAGTGTCAATCGCAACTGTCACATGGTTATGCTGAGGATCTAGAATTCCACGTTGAAGCTTGTAACTGCTTGAAAAGTGGTTGGACTGCAGATATCATTCTAAAAAACGCAAGATGCTTCTAAATTTCTACGTGGTTGAAAATGTGCTCCCCGCTTGGACTTTTTTTTTCTTATTATGCACATATAATGTGCTGAAAGTTCTTTTAGGCATTGTCTTTGCAAGGTATTGCTATCATCAATCTAAAGTACAACTTGACCGTTTTGTAATAGCATACTTCTGGAAACTTGTAATTGTAGTATATTTTAAATATGTATATGGCTTCAATTGTGTAATATGAAATACTGTACTTGGAGAGACATGGGGCTTGGTGCTGTCATGAAAGTTATCATTGGCATGAAGGCGAATGCTTGGTGTGCTAAACACTACATTTACCCTTTCTTCACAAGACAATTTTAGAGCTTGACAGAGTTGCCTTAATCTAGTTTGGTCTAGCAGTCATGTGCTGTGTGACCAATCCGTACATTTAGATTGAGCTGCTTAGGGTGCTGGATCACATCCATGTCAATGCAAGTGAACGGGGTGTTAAGAAGCATCCAAATTTATAGTTTCAATAATTCTCAGTGTACCGTGTTTAGCTTGGTGGGGAGATGGATTTTGTACAATGATGGTGTAGATCTCTGAAAGTCACTGAATATTCTGAAAATATACTGACAATATTAGAAACAATTCATTATATTTCAGGAAGCCCTTGTAACCAAAGTGTTTGACATGATTTTATCATTATTTAGATTGATTCATGGGTGTTTGGTATTAATAGGATGCACAATAGAATGGAGTAGTAAACAGAAACAGGGTCTGGATGTGGTTTATTCACGGACATTGATCAAATGACTCGAATTGAGATGGTTTGGTTTTTGTGGCAGAGTATATTCAGCTTGTGGGACCAAGGGGAGGCAAGGAGGGTTGCTTGCATTTTTAACTTTGTTTTTTAAACCATCTCTTAACATTATCACTAGCTGTAAACAAACGATTCTTCAATCGACTTGAAGAATCCCAATCAATCATCGTCAATTGCACAAACGAGTCATCAAGAAACCAATTCACCAAATGTTTGGGATTTCAATGCTCAATACAAGTCAAATACCGAAACAATCAAGGAGTTAAAACAAGTGTCAAGGTGCTGCAAAACAACATACTTTATTAGTGTTAAAACTGCTTTATTTATAAAGCATAACACATAATGTACAACAAGAAGAGAGAGAAGGAAGAGGTCTACTTAAACTAGCCGTTGGGGCCAACACTTCTAACTGGCCCTGAACCTAGTGGCCAGGCCAGTTAGCCTAAGACCAACGGGCTCTAGTAGCTGGTATCCTATTACATGTATTCTTTAACACCCTCCCTCAAACTTACGGTGTGTATACCGAAAGTTTGTTTGACAAAAACTGAAACCTACGAGTTTATAATGACTTGGTAAAGGAATCTGCAAGTTATTGTTCGGAGGACACATAATATATGTTCAGCTTCTTCTTCAAATTCTTCTCTAACAAAGTGACAATCTATCTCGATGTGCTTGGTTTTCTCATGAAAAGTGTTATTAGATGTTATGTATATGATACTCTTGTTGTCACAAAACATGATGGAGGGTTATTCTAGAATACTTTCATTTCTTTCAACACCTATGTAATCCACGAAGTCTCAACGGCATATGCTTCTGTGGATGATAGACACCTTCAATTATTTCTTGCATCTTCAGGAGATCAAAGACTTCAACAACAACAACAACAACAACAACTAAGCCTTTTCCCATACTAGACGGGGTTTGCTACATGGATTCTTTGTTTCCACAGATCCCTATCGTGTGCCATGTTAGCAGTTAACTCCCAATAAGCTAGATCATTCTTTATTGTTTCTTTCCAACACTTTTGTGGTCGTCCTCTACCTCTTTAAATACTTTCCAAATTTAGTTTTTCTAACCTTCTTACAGGTTCTTCTTTTGATCTTCTTTCTATATGTCCAAACCATCTTAAACGATGTTCTCTCATTTTATCCTCTATTGGTGCCACTCCTAATTTGTTTCTAATAACCTCATTATGTATACGGTCTTTTCTTGTATGACCACTCATCCATCTCAACATCTTCATTTCTGTCATAGACATCTTTTGTACATGTTGGTGATTAACTGCCCAACACTCAGATCAAAGACTTACCTAAAAAAATAAAAAAATCGGTGGTGGAGTGTCGATTATTGACATCTCCACCCGAATAAGCATCAATATATATGGTCAGTCAAGAGAAATTAAAGAACACCTCCTTATTCAAAGAGTGCTTAATGTATTTGATAATTCTCACACTAGTAGGAGCTTGTTGAAATTGGCTTGGAGTTTGGACATGTGATATGTCTCGGCGAGTGATAGTGAGATAAGTCAATGCTCCTATTAACTGCCTGTATGTCATTGCTCTTAATTTTGTTCCAAGTACTTTTGGTGTATTTACCTTTTTCTCATCGGTTAGACCTTATGTGCTAACAATATCACTTGAAAATTTTGTTTGATATATAAAGTATCCTCTATCATTATGTACATTTTTCAATTTCCAAAAAATAATTAAGCAAACCAATATCTTTAAGTGATGATCATATCATAACATACAAAAGCATGATTACTATACCTTCATCCGATTTTCTCACAAATAGTGCTTTGTCATTATAATCACACAAAAAATTATGCATATGCATGAAGTTTTCAAATCTATCAAACCAAACTTTAGAGACTTGTTTCAAACCATACAAAGCCTTACTTAGTTTAAGGACATGATCTTTCGAGATATCAAGTCCTCGAGGAGGAGTCATATATATCTCTTCATTTAGTTTACCATTCAAAAAAACATTTTTAACATCTAATTGAAAGATTTTCCACTTACTAATAACATTAATTGTTATAATAATTCTTATGGTAGTCATTCTAGCAACGTGTTATTGTCATATGACATTGTATTAGTGGAGGAGTCTAAAGAAAAAGTTAATAGAAAATTGGAACTATGGAGAGAAACAGTAGAAAGCAAAGGCCTCCGACTTAGTAGAACAAAGACAAAATATATGGAATGTAAGTTTGATCATTTGATTACTTCAGAGGACATAAAAATTAAAATTGGCATACATTGCATCTCCCAAAAGGAAAGTTTTAAATACTTGGGGTCAATTTTTCAGAGTGATGGAAGAATCGATTGAGATGTTATGCATAAAATTAATGTTGGTTGGTTAAAATGGAGAGGAGCATTAGGTATTCTTTGTAATAAGAAGATATCATTAAAGTTAAAAGATAAATATTATAGAGCAGCAATTAGACCTGCCATGTTTTATGGTTCTGAGTGTTGGGCAGTTAATCATCAACATGTACAAAAGATGTCTTGTGACAGAAATGAAGATATTGAGATGATGAGTGGTCATACAAGAAAGACCGTATACATAATGAGGTTATTAGAAACAAATTAGGAGTGACACTAATAGAGGATAAAATGAGAGAATATCGTTTAAGATGGTTTGGACATATAGAAAGAAGATTCGAAGAAGAACCTTTAAGAGGATTAGAAAAACTAAATTTGGAAAGTATTAAAAGAGGTAGATGACGACTACAAAAGTGTTGGAAAGAAACAATAAAAAATGATCTAGCTTATTGGGAGTTAACTGCTAGGGATCTGTGGAAACAAAGAATCCATGTAGCCGACCCCGTCTAGTATGGGAAAAGGCTTAGTTGTTGTTGTTGTAGTCATTCTAGCAACGAGAGCAAATGTTATTGGTAGATCATTCTTTATTGTTTCTTTCCAACACTTTTGTGGTCGTCCTCTAGCTCTTTTAATACTTTCCAAATTTAGCTTTTCATACCATTTTACAGGTTCATTTATTCTCATATTTTAAAATTTTGTTTATATTTTTCTTGGGCTGTGATTGTTTCGTCATCATCAAGCCCATCAATAAACAAAATAGGTTCTTGAATACTACCATCAACATAATCCTAATAGTACCACAACAACAACTAAGCTTTTTCCCATACTAGACGGGGTCGGCTACATGGATTCTTTGTTTCCACAGATCCCTATCGTGTGCCATGTTAGCAGTTAACTCCCAATAAGCTAGATCATCCTTTATTGTTTCTTTCCAACACTTTTGTGGTTGTCCTTTACCTCTTTTAATACTAACATAATCCTAATAGTCTATAGACAAAAAATATTTTTCCATTGTTGTTGCTCGACTTTGATAACAATTTGGTTAAACAAACACCTAAACACTTTATTTTTGCCTTTAATTTCTTAAAAAACAAGTTTTTGGGCATTACCTCAACCTTTGAATATCAAAGGTAAGAAGAAAAACTTGCTTCGAGTCGGACACGCTTTCCATTGTAGTCATGTCCAATAATATTTTTGTGAGTAGGCTCTGATATCATGTAAACAAATGATTCTTCAATCGACTTGAGGAATCCCAATTAATCATCAATTGCACAAACCGAGAGTTGCCAATGAACCAATTCACCAAATGCTTGGTGTTTTAATGCTGAATACAAGTCAAATACCAAAACAATCAAGGAATCAAAACAAGTGTCAAGGTATTGCAAAACAACATACTTTATTAGTATTAGAACTGCTCTATTTATGAAGCATAATAGATCATGTACAACAAGAAGAAAGATCATATATAACAAGAAGGAAGAGGTGGCTGTTGGAGGCTTTTCCCCAATGGCTACTTGAACTAGCCTTGGGGGCCATAGTTGGGGCCAGCACATCTAACTGCCCCTGGCTCTAGTGGCTGGGCCAGTTAGCTCAAGACCAAGGGGCCCTAGTGGCCCGTCTCCTATTACATTTATTCTTTAACACTAGCAGTTGTCCATATTTTTAATGCAAGACTGATTACCTCATAATGGTAGAAGAGAAAATGATCTCCCTTTGCGTATTAATCTTAAATGAATATAAATGATGGCTTCCTCCTTCAGAAGAGTAATACTAGACACAGCGCTTACTGCTTTGGTGAAAAATCCGAAGTGCTTCTTAGTTCTTGCATTATTGGTTCAAGTGGGAAAGGTCTGGTTTTACATGGGTGTCAAATTAGCGGGAGAAGCAGGAAGTCTCAAGCTTTGCTTGAAAATGTCATCAGCGATTGTTAGAATCAGTCAGAACATTTGTTTTTAATGCTGATAATCATCATGCTGAATCATGAGTGGACCTAAACTTAAAATTTATTTATTTAATCTATTATTGATCCTTTGTTTCAATTTCTGTTTCTTTCAGTTTGTGCATCTTGAAAATGTTTGTTTCACAAATCTATTAGCAGCAGCATAGATCCTTATTATTACTTTGAAGCGTGGGCTCTCTCTTTCGTTTAGAGACGAAGAATCAATGGGCACGTGATGATCCAGCCTTTGTTGTAATCTGCAGTTTCCTCTTGATCGTTGCAACATCAGCATACTGTACTGCGTGAGTAATATTATATTGGTTTGCATCTTCTTTGGGTTTTCATGTTGTTTTCTCCAGGCTCGGCTTTGTTTTAAAGTAAAGCTTCCAGCCTTCCACAGCTGTTCATTTCGGTCATTCACTGGACAAGTGTGGGTCAAGAGTTTGAATAGTTTATCCTTTGGGAAATGGGTGTTCTTATTTGGGCATCTTGTTTCGTGCACTTGATTTCCTGGTGGGTTCTGGCAGGAACGGGTTGAAGCTTTAGCATTGGCTGCTGAACTGTTTGTTATTCTGGTTTTTAGCTTATAATATTTATTTCCATGTCATGTTTATCCTCATCGTCTTTGTGCACATTAGCACTTCAGTAAGAGGATCCAAGCTCAATTGTATAGGGCGATCCATGGGATTGGAGCCATTTTTTATGATATATCATTTCCTTTATTGACATGATTTCTTTGTTGACCTCAGGTATGATACAACCGTTGGACATGCAGTCTTCACGATTTTCTCAGTGTTGTTGTTGCATTTCTTATTAACTGGGGCAACTGTGGCTACGTTTTCTTGGTATGTATTTGAAGACATTTAATTTTGGCAATTTCTTCAAAATTTTGCGGGAGTGAGGGGTCTCATGTTTGTACTGGTGCGTTCCATGTCTTCATGATTTAAGATGGAAATAGAAATTATACTATATCATGCATTTCATTAAGCCCCTTGGACTAGGTCACAATCTACTCGTGAAAGTGTAAAAGCGCTGTGATTTTCATTGGTTTGCTTTCTATTATAGACAGTAGAGAAAGTTATTCCTAGCAAGTTCATAATGCTGGAATGTTTCATGGTCATATTTCAGAACAATCGTTTGATAAATATCTGCCAGGCTTAGTCACATCATATCCTTCCAGCACCTGTATTTGATTGGCAAAACAGAAACGGTTTTAATTGCTGAGTTTTGTTTTGTGCAGGTTTCTAGCAAATACTTATCTTCGTGAAGAGACTCTGAACAGCCACGTTGTAGAGCAAAGGGTTGAATGGTAAGAACATCTTAGACTCTTTGTTATTAATAGGTGCTGCTTCCTTATGGTGGTTAATACTCAAAAAGGGTAGCACAATACCACAATTCAGTAAATCGCTAGCCTTGTGAAATCAGTTGCATATAGCCAGCATGGTACTGCCAAGTGCCAATGCATACATTAAAGCCATCAAATGAACTTTCTTTTACATAAAACTATGGAATATTATTGCTTTATGTAGCTCATTATTCAATTAAGGTGCAGTTTCACAGTGCATAAATTTGCGTCAAGACCAAGGATTGGAAATAATGAGGTATTCTAAGTCCTCCAGATGCTTCAGCAGGACTCTGCATCCCTCATGTTTCGAGAACTTTCTACTCGGAGCAACCAAAGTTTCAATAGGCTTGTGATTGCTGAAATTAAATAGTTGTAGTGTATCCAAGAAATGCTTCTATTGGGTGAGAATGATACATGTCTCCTCTTCTATAATGTCTAGGCCAAGAAAGTATTTTGAAGTGATCAGATCTTTCATGCGAGATTGTATGGAGAATCTCTTCAACCTTGTCAATCAAGAGTTTTGAGTTCTCAGTGTCGATGATGTTTACATTAGCAAGACTATGACAGAACGTTTAGTACTGTGATATGTTTGGTCCATAGATGGATCTCAACATGCATATATGTTTTACCAGATGTTGAATGAAATCGTAATGATGACTCTGTATGAAAATGCTTCTTTTGTAATTCCTATTCCAACAGTGTAATCTTACAAGTTATGGTGAATGGCTACAACTTGAACCACACTGATTAATTTCATCATTTTCTTATTTGCTTGCTATTATCTTTTTTTGCGTGTGTTTGTTACACTTTCTTCTGCTTGTTTCTATCACTATCTATGCTGACTTACGGTTTCTTTCTTCATGAAGGCTCTATACATTCGATGTCCACTGCAACGCGTTCTTTCCCACGTTCATTTTGCTCTACGGTATGCCCCATGGTCAACATTGCTAACATTTGCTACTTCTGCAGTAATTTCATCTAGTAGTGATGCTTATTAGCAACTGGGAACCATTCGTTAAGATTCAAGTGTCTAAGTGAAGCAAGCATGCCCTGAAAGGAACTTGGCTTGCTTATCAACATCATCTTACAGTAGTTGGGGCGACTGCTTTGATGCAAAGCGAAGCAATTCAGAAGGAACTTTGTGAGAATCACTTTACTGTAAGGGTTGACGAGTACTTTGGCCCACCCAACCCTATCTTGTAGTAGTATAATAGGGCAGGGTAGGGTGCGAGCCAAAGGCTAAAAATTCACCAGGTATGGTGATAGTTGATAAGCACCCAAAGTACAACAAAGTCCAAAAGACCAACACAAGCAATTCAAATTTCTTGAAGATTTATGTTGGCTGGCTCACTTGAACTTCACCCAAATAGGAAATTTTCTAGGTCCCGCACTGTTTATAGGCATGCCTACCCCAAGCATCAGTTGATATGACTTATTGTTCTTGGTTGGTCGGACTTTCTTACTTCATTAACTTGTTTTCTTGACATGCAGTGATCCAATATTTTCTATCACCTCTCTTAGTCGCACATGGTTTTATTCCTACGCTGCTTTCAAATTTGCTTTATATGATGGCTTTCTCATATTATCACTATCTCAATTTCCTAGGCTACGACGGTAAATCAACATCCTTGAAAATTTTCCTCTGGATTGTGTCTTTTCATTGCATTCTGTGTCTGGCTCGAAAACCTTTGATCTTCTCGTCTTTCACATGCAGTACTCCCGTTCTTGGACAAGACTACTTTCTTCTTGTATCCGATTGGCGTTATCATCATTCTTTCTCCTATGAGTAAGTTGAACTTTACTTTGCTATGCTGGACACTTCTACGTGTTTTTGCTGATCTTGAATATCTGCTTATGCGTTTGCAGTGACGCTCGCTGGTTTCAATCCCACCAGATACATTTTGAGTCTCTACTTCAGCTAGAGCTAACGTTGGCGCCCATGTCAAGAAGTTTTGGCAGAAAGTTGGATTATGTGGCATCTGCCTCTCTCCCTTCTGATTTAGGAAAGCTGACACTGTTTCATGAAGCCTATACACCTTTATGCAAGTCACCTAGAAGATTTGGAGAGCGGTCTTCTGAAATAAGGAAAATGTGGACGTTGAATAGGTAGCTGAACACATTGCGTAGATTGGCTGTTTATTCTGCTTAGTTGATTCTTTTGAAGAATAGTTAGACAAAAGGTTCAGATATATATTGTTTGCACATTGATCCTCAGTCGTTTATTCATCAAAATGCAGCAATTTCTTTGTACGTAAATGACAAGTGGTTAGTTATTTCCTTGATTTCATGTAGTTTTTTCAGGGTTATGAGTTCCCTTTGTTCTTCTACTGATTATTGCTGCCTGTAGCCGTTAGAGAGCCCACATAGGCTTTGTTGGTCTTGCCGAAATCGACACGCACTAACGTTGATTGAGGGGGGATTGGACTTCAAAACTGTACTTTTGCTAGTAGGATTTAGTTCGGGTACTTTTTCGGAGAAATGAGGAAGAGGAGTGAAACATGCCCACTGAAAGTCTACTGAAACAAAGAACGTACGGGAGGTACAGTGGGAGATCGGTGAGTCAAGAACGTAAACTGGCATTCCCCAGGTATCATGTACGACCCAAAAAGAAAGAGCCTTGAACAGTAAGAGAAAGGCATCTAAATCTAACAAGTGAATCCTCGTGTGTTCTTAAGTAACTCTGTTCTTAGTAGCCTGGCTATGGTAATCTTCACTTTTCAGGGCTGGTCTCCAGTCCGAAAAAGTTCAAGTGGAAAAAAGCGATTTAAACACCTCACCAATTGTTAGAGCTGGGAGGAGAGCTAGGCAGCCGAAAGTCCAGCGCAAAATTTTGTTCGATCTTCTATGAGGGGGTCAAAGTCTCAGATCATTTTTAGTGACAAGACCCATGATAGGTCTTGCATTACCTTGAAGGGTAGGTAGGTTGCAGATTCTTGAATTCGAGGACCACCTGAAAAAAGGGAAGAATTTATTATATCTCTAATTACAGGGAACTTTATAAAAGTAAATGCTATTGAAAACTATAGCACAACTTGTCCTTGGCAATTCATCAGGATTTGCTTGATCAGAAAAATCATTATTTTTGTATTAATAACACCTGTTCATAGCTAATGGTTGCGGGACAAAGTGATAAACTACTATCCTAGGTGGTGGCAAGAGTCTAGCAGCCGAAAGCATCACCAGTGACCCGAGTACCATGCATGGGGGCATACGGAATCCATGTGAAATATACATATAAAAAGGTTTAGATATTTTGTGCCCAAAAATTCATAACTTGCCTTTGCAATGCAATAACATTTTTCTAAACTAAAACCGTGCATGCCATTTAAAAGACAGTATCAGGGACATCCTAACTGGCAATGAAGTATATGTTGATATGATGGCCAAAATGTTTGTTATATGATAGGTGCTTTTCTATTGAGTTGATTTTATATGTTATAACTTGTAGTTATATTTTCTGCAATAATATATATTATTCTAATAATGATAAGAGTTTTGATTTTTACACACCCACCCGCCAAGTAGGTTGCAATCAATAATCTCAAGATTCTGTAGAATTAATAACTTGCATTTAAGTGATACCAAACAATGCTTTAAACTCTCTCTACCTTGGAAAAGAAAACAAGGCTCTAAACAGATTCTGGAAGGTACATGACCACAGCCGAACAGAGGCATTTAGGTGATTTAAGGTAGTGTCAAGTGTGAACTTATCTCGTGTGTAGTGATGGCCTGTTGTATAATTTTTCCTCCTTTTTGTAGTATGTCTTATTTATAATGTTTGCAAAGAAAAGCTACATTAGTGTGAGGAACTTGCTAAAAAATGCTTAACTAATCTATACACACACACACACACATATATTTGTTCATTGTATCCAACTTCCACAGGTATGGAGTTGGTCTGTTTTCCCTGTGGGTGATGGGGAGGTTGTGCAGCACGTCGTTCACAATTTCTAAACCCCAATTTCAAATTCTTTATAAATGTAATTCAAACAATTGAAAAACTTTAAGGTTAGTAGTTGAAATTTTGAGAAATCAATATCACACAATATAAGTTTGTTTATGTGTCGGGTACTTCTTATTAAGTTGTTAAACCAGGTAATCGCCACCCAATTCGGGTCAGATTGGATCGGTCGCCATGTGTGAATTATTGCCATCCGTAGTAAACTCTGTATTCAGGTAGGGTTCGCCCTAACCCTGTTTTGTCAATAAATAACTTTCTTATTGTAACTATGATTTTCTTCGTCCGAACTACCAATAATATTACCAGAGAGCTTCGAGTTGGAAGTGGAGGAAGAGTGACAAAATGAAAATGGCTTGTGGGCATCTTTGCAAGATGATATTTAGGCGCGTCTTTTCGGCATCCAATTGACCTGCGGGTAAATAGAATGGCGGAGACCAGGTATGGAGCAAAACCAAAAAAACAAAGGAGCCTCTTTTCACAAAAAATGAACTTTAGCTTTTGAAACTATCGAAAAAAGAAAAGGAACTTTTAGCTTTTGAAAATTTGGACCCGTCCAGGTTTGACCTGCTTTTCGATGTGCACACTGACAGGACACGAAACATGAGATTCATGGCAGTATAGTACCTGACACAGGGACGACCCCAATAAGCCATGTCGTTCCCACCCAAAGTAACACGAAAGAAATCTAGAAGGGCTGGGTTTACCGGATTTGACATTAACATGAAATGCGACACAAACAACCCAAAAACAAACTTGTGGTATTTGTGGAAAACATCTGTGAATGTCGTGAAGTAAAATAACTTGATTTTCAGTAGTCATATTCAACTACAAAACAATAAATAATATATACATAAAGGACATTAGGATCTGTATACCATTTTTACTATCTGGATACCTCCTTTTCTACTAAATACCAAATTACACATGAACTGTTCTCTCTCACATCCCATCCCAACATTTCTCTCTCCTCTCCCACTCAATTCCAGTAACTCTCCTCTCCAGCCAATTACATTAGAATCTGTATTAAGGATATCATGCCACCCAAAAAGAATGACTAGACAATGTCAAAAGTGAGACTCACTGGATATATATACTAAAATACTTCGGGTAAACTATTGTCTGGTTCAACATTGGATTGAACCAATAGGATGATCACGTTATGCATATACTATATCTCTCTATATATATATATATATATATATATATATATATATATATATATATATATATATATATATATATATATATATATATATATATATATATATATATATATATATATAAAAGAACCACAAGGAGGCCATCACAGCTGCATTTAATATAAGTATAAAATATAATGATAATTTTAGTTTAAATACTAAGAGTTTCTTATGGTTTCCTATTTTTATGGGTTCCTTAAATCTATTATCTTTATATGTGTGTACATATGTGTGTTAATGAGTATGGGTGCATATAAATATAGGTCTCCAATAAATATATATTACAAAAGTTAGTTAGGAATAGGTACAACAACATTGAAGGCAACATGACTTCATTGCCTACTAAAATGGACCAATAATAATTGCAAATCCCTTCCGGCAATGAAAGAACAATGATGGATGCCACAGGCACACGACCATAAGTGAAAAGGTTTTGTTCCCGTCTTTTATCAACGGCTCAAGGTTCGCCCCAGAAGACAATGGCTTCAAACCTTCATCAGTAGCCAAAGAAGGGCTTCAGTAGCGTTACAAAGGAGCCGATCATTAGTTTCTTGATTATCCGTGGTTCATCCCTCTTTTTCTTTTTCCTAACTTGGTCTTCCTTTCCTGTTGGCTCTGCTTCCGAAATCCTCCAAAGAGTTTCACCTTTCTTAGCCCACCCTGCACAACATACGGTGCCATCATATCTGGGCCAAAGGGCCCAGTTTTATGCAATTAAAACAACTCACCCTCAGTGGTGGGCCTGTAGTACTGGGACTACAGTCCCGGTACTGAGGGCCTGTCTGCCAATCAAGCACATCCTTATTTCCCCTCCTAGACACTCTCCAATGGGTCACTCCCCAGGTTCACATCAATATGTGCAGATCAGAGTGAGAAATTAGGTGAACTATGGCAAGGAAGTCTAAAGGACCTGCGTCACCTGAACGGATCATCTTCTCGAGGTGTCACTTAGGTCTCAATGTAACCCGTTAAACTGCGAACTGTACTTAGCCTTTTTGGCTCCCTTGTAAAAACTCTCATTTTGAGGGAAGACACCCCAACTAAGTAAATTCCGTGTGTGGGTGCACACACTCTCATCTCTGCTATCAAAATTCTCCTTGCCTTTAAGTTTTCTGCTTTCAAGTTTTCGTGCACTTGTGATCAAACCGCCTCCTTGCCTTTGCCGTTCGTGTGAGTGAGTCTCTGAGTGCCAAGGGGTCGGCACCCTTGGTACTCGGGGGAGGGACATCTCACGCGCCCTTTTGGGAAGTCGGTGGCCAAACCCCAACACTCAGGTGAAATCCGCTAAGGCTTGCTTGGTCTCGAAGCCAAGTGCCGGTCCCGGGAGAACCCGTCAGCGTCTGACGACGGTTTACCCGTGACAAAAGTGGTATCAGAACTGTAACGATCTTGCTGCCTCATGCCATCAAACTCTTTTGCGATGGATCTCAAGTTTGGAAGAAGTCCCGCCCCATCACAGGACCAAGAAACGGACAAGGGCCGCAGGAGGGACCGCTCGGCCGAAAATGCCACTATTGACAACCGGCTGCGTAGACTGGAGAATGATGTAGCCAACGTTGAAGTCAGCCTCGAAACCTTGAGGGACGACGTACTCAGCATCCGAACTTTCGTAACACAAGAGTTCGAGTTGATGCGTGGCGCCATCAGCCTCTTCAAGGAAAACTGGGGCAAAATACTAACGAATCTGGAAGATCGGTGGAAGAACTCTCTACCCGCTCTGTTAGCCGCGAGGAACAATACGACCATTGAACAAAGGCTGGAAGCCCTCGAGACGCACTGCGGGACACTCGATCGTGCTGTTACAAGTGGGGCCTTAGCAACCCCCTTGCATGATGACATTACCCCGAAGCCTGATCCGTACTCATGAGACCGGAGTACCAAGGACCTCGACAACTTCCTTTGGCAAGTGGAAGAGTACATCAAGGCACGGGACATTTGACGAGAGGACAGAAGGATCGGTGTAGCAACATCGTTCATAAAGGGAGATGCCCTTCTTTGGTGGAGACGACTCTCCACAGACGTCGATCAGGGACTCTGCACCATCGACACATTTGAGGACTTTAAACGGGAGATACAGAAGCAGTTCCTTCCCGAGGATCTGGAGTACTTGGCTAGGAAAGACCTCATGCGGTTGAAACACAAGAAGTCCATCCGCGACTAAATCAACAAGTTCACCTCTCTCATGCTGAACATCGTGACCATGGCAGAAGCAGATCGTTTCTTCTTCTTCATGAACGGGCTGACACGTGAGGCGGAGCGTGAGCTGCGACAGATGCGGGTGAAGGACTTGGCCTCGACAATCAGTGCGGCAGAATGGAGGGAACGAACGCAGGCCGCCCTAAAATGAACAAGCAGGAGGTCAGCCACAACGTGACAAAGGCAAGGCCACCCTCCGATGTTATATTTGCCAGGAAAACCACTATACGTGGGATTGCCCCACAGCATCATCCTCCCAGCGGGTGAACGCACTGGTTGTGGCGGATCCGCAGAAAGTGGAAAACAAGGGTGAGGACCACGTGCATTTTTGTGGTGCACTCCAAGTCTTCAAAGGAAAAGACCAGCGCAACTGGGTGCCAATGCTGAGGGAACAGGATGGATTGTTCTACGTCAGGGCGCGACTGAAGGGGATAGAGGCCCGGGTCATGATCGACTCGGGAGCTTCGCAAAACTTCGTGTCTCCAACAGAAGCAAAGCGGTTAGGACTTCACATTACTAGGACCAATGCCTACATCAAGGACGCGCTGGGCAAGGTAAATGACGTCAAGGGGGAGGCAAACAAAGTCATCCTCATGATTGGAGATCGATGCACTAGAGTGGACCTCTTTGTGGCAAACGTTGAACATCCCATGATATTGGGTTCGGCATTCCTTAAGGCAGAAGATGCGCGCCCTAACCTCAAGGAGCAACGCCTGTACTTCGACGCAGACAGTGACCGATACAGCACCTCATCTTCAACGTCAGGCGAGTCAAAGGAGCTACGACTCTTTGGCCTCAGGATCTTCCGACCCTGCATGACCCCAACAGGCAACAGAGGGACAACGCTCACTGCGGCTGCCTCAACAACTCGTACAAAAGGGACAACGTTAACTGCGGCTGCCCCACCAACTAGCTCCAAAGGGACAGCGATCACTGCGGCTGCCCCATCATCTTGCAGGAAGGGTACACTCCATTCACCGACATTGTCCCAAGCCCCACGGAAGGTGCAAAGTTACCGCGATGCATTGATGCGGCACACCACACGCCCTGAAGTGGAACAGGCACGATCAAGCCCCCACTGACGCGGGGGATGGCGAGGACGTTGCTGTTGCCGAGGGCGGCAACGATTTTGGGTGGGGGAAAATGCAACCCGTTAAACTGCGAACTGTACATAGCCTTTTTGGCTCCCTTGTAAAAACTCTCATTTTGAGGAAAGACACCCCAACTAAGTAAATTTCGCGTGTGGGTGCACGCACTCTCGTCTCTGCTATCAAAATTCTCATTGCCTTTAAGTTTCCGTGCACTTGTGATCAAACCGCCTTCTTGCCTTTGCCGTTCGTGTGAGTGAGTCTCTGAGTGCCAAGACGTCGGCACACTTGGTACTCGAGGGAGGGACATCTCACGCACCCTTTTGGGAAGTCGGTGACCAAACCCCAACACTCAGGTGAAATCCGCTAAGGCTTGCTTGGTCCCGAGGCCAAGCACCGGTCCCGAGAGAGCCCGTCAGCATCTGGCGACGGTTTACCCGTGACATCAAGACTTTTGTTGCTCGACGAGCTCGACCTATCGGGCATTACAACTTGCGGCACGCCTGCATCAATTCGATCTCGATCTATGTCACTGCAGGCGTGTCAAGCAACACCCAAGCTCCCCAATTATGCAATTCCAAGAGTTAGTCCATCCGCCACGACCTAAGCTGAGCCGAACGGCAAGCATCTCATACTCATTTCACAACTCTAACATGAAGGAAATGAACTCAAGTGAGGTTGCCACAAGCCAAGCCCCAGCCGAACTATGAGCAGCTCATATCACTTGGCAGCCCCAGGCATACGAGGAAAGGTAGTTATCATATCATACCACATATAAGCATTTCACAGGATTCGATCAACTAAAGATTCTCTTCAGTGGTTGCTATCAAGAACTTCAAATTCCTGAAAATGGACAGATCCGAATGCCCATACTCAATATCCACAACCAGTTGCCACACAGCTGGAGCATTTAAATCACGGAGAACCATCAATCCCTCTAAAGAAGGTTCACCTGCTCCTGGCCCTGGTGCCAACCCTTCTTATACACCAAAATACATACTACACACGAAACTTGACACAACGAAGTCAACTTAAATATAGAAAATTTAATTTAACAAAATGTTTGGTCACGTGAAAACCCACATAAACCGTCTCGTCCCTCTATATATATATATATATATCGGGTGGAGATTTAATATAACCAAATACATGGGGGTGCACATGATGACTTTATCTGCTCCTTCTTCCATATCCATGTCCTCACTGACATGGCTACTATCTAAAGTTAACCTGTTGATCAGCTTCAACTAAGAGGAAAACAAAAACCTCTTTCCATATTAAGTGAGATCTGCTATACGGATTATTAGTTGTTATTGAACTCGATCTTGTGCCATATTGGCATTTAACTCTACAAAGAAAGATAGGATTTTGAAAAAAAATCAGGTAAATTTTCAATTTTCAATTTTTGTTACAATGAAATTCGTTAATGAGAAGGAAAGGAAGAAAGCCTTAAGAAAGAAGATGCAGTAGGGACCCGACCCAAAACCTGCACGACCTCCTTCATTGCTGGCCGTTTCTGCGGATTAGGGGAGACGCAGGCGAAGCCCAGCCTGAGGCAGACGAGGAGCATCTCCTCATTCTCCTCCACTTCTGTTCGGAGCCCCGGATCCACCATCCTCAAGGCTCGGTTTCTCTCCTCCGGTGGCCCTTGGTCGAGTTCGGACTCGCATACGGGCCGACCCGTAATAAGCTCCAAAAGGAGCACACCGTAGGAGTAGACATCCCACTTAGGGGTGGGCTTGAGGGTGCGCAATGCTTCAGGTGCCTGGTAAGGTGAGACATGGTTGGCTGATGCGCCTAGCGGGCTGCTGCTGCTGAGTGGCGGCACCGGGGAGGTTTCGGGAGGAAGGCTATCCCGAGAAAGTGTGGACCTCGTGCTGCCACCGATGCCAAAGTAGATGGCCGAGCTGCTGCCGCCCCTGCCATGGACCAGGCGGTCGAGGCCCAAGTCCCCAATCTGGGGCTCCATGTCTTTGCCCAGCAACACATTGCTGGGCTTCAGGTTCCCATGCACATACTTCTTCTCGTGAAGGTAGGCGAGCCCGCGGGCGACTCCTTGGCCGATGCGCAGCCGGATTTCCCACTTCAAGTGGATCGGAGACGAGCTCGGCTTTCCTGTTTTCCGACAACAAACAAGAAGGAGCGACTATTCAGTCCATAGCCTCTGGAATTCTATTTATGTAAGCCTAGAAAGTGAGGTGAATGCAGTTCAGTGAAGAAGCCTCGTCCCGTTCTAAGTGCAATTGGCTAATAATCTTTTATTTCTACATGAAAGCCGTATACAAATAAAATTTGAACACACACACTAGAGAGAGAGAGAGAGAGAGAGAGAGAGAGAGAGACTGGTACGAGAGAATGTGGCGAGGCTGCCGCTGGGGGCATAGTCGTAGATGATGAGCTTCTCATCTGTGCCCCAGTAGAACCCTCGGATTCGGGCCAGGTTGGGGTGCCTGAGCTTGGCTATAGTCCTAACCCGGTTCTCGAAGTCTTTCATCCGATACACCGCGCTCTCTCCGATCCGGCGCACCGCCAGGATCGTCCCGTCTTCCAGAACCGCTTTGTACACGATGGTCGTCCCGTTCGCTCCCAAAATATACGCCGACGCCTTCAGCAGCCGCTCCACCTCGAGCTGCTCCCCCGGTTCGCTGTCCACCATCACGAGTCGTCCCGGTTTCTGTTCGTCCCGGTACGAGTCGGACGTCGATGAGTTCTCCTCCGAGACACTCTCGTTCTCGTCGTCCTTCTTTTTGCCGGCCGGCAACCACCAACACCTTCTCTCATTCTCATCCTCCTTCTTCGCCACGTCGTTTCCGGTGGTTGTCGAACCGTCGGCCTTCTTTTTCCTAACTTGATACCTGTAGATGAAGATCATGAACACGAAGCTCAGAGCGACGAAGTTCCCGACGACGATTCCGGCGATGGTCCCCGGCGCTAGGCTGACCCCGTTTCTTCTTGGCCGTGGATCGTCTGGTTTAGTTTCGTTTCCCGGCTGCGAGTTCTCATTGTCTGTCGGCTGCTGCGGCAGGAGCCCCGGTATGGCCGCAATCGCCGGCGGCGAAGTAGTCGTCGTCGTGTCGTTCGGCGGGTCGGAGGGCGTCGAGGGGATATTACAGACGGTCTTGACGGGGCTACCACAGAGGTCCGGGTTCCCGACGAAGCACTGGGGTTTCTGGTAGAGTAACGCCCCGATTTCCGGCACCGGACCGGAGAGGTTGTTGTAGGATAGGTCGAGCGTCGCGTTGGCGGGGACCCTCCGGCCGATTTCCGGCGATATCTGGCCGGTTAAGCGGTTGGACGAAAGGTTGAGGTACTGAACCCCGTCGATCTCCGACGTCACCGAGCCATTGAGCAGGTTCGACGACAGATCCAGAGCCTCCAGAGGCTGGGATTTCCCGAAACCCGGCGGAATCTCGCCGGAGAAGTAATTGTTGCTCAACGAAAGGAACCGGAGAGCTGGGGCTGAAGTGAGCGACGGCGGAATGGCTCCAGAGAGGGCGTTGAACGATAAGTTAACGCACTGGAGCTTCTGGAGCGCGCCAATATTCTCCGGAATCCCGCCGGAAAGCTCGTTATCGGCGAGGGCGAGAATTCTAAGCTCGGTGGCATTGAACAGCGAGGGAGGAATAGTTCCATTCACTAAGTTGCGAGAAAGGTCAAGGTGTCGGAGATGCTGGACGGAGCCGAGCTGGTCCGGGATCGAGGAGAGCAACTTTGCTGCGGGGAGCACAAGCCCGACTACCCTCGACTCGTTCTCGCCGGCAACCTGGGCGCATACGACCCCGTTCCACCCGCACGGGCTCGCGTCGTTCTCGTTCCACCCCCCTAACACCGATAGCGGATCGCTGAGCGCAGCGTGCTTGAGCGAAACCAGCGCAACCCCGTCGGCATTCAATCCCAACCCCAGACCCATCACGCCGAAGAGCACGAGCACCGCTAGAACGGCCGGCATCATCTTTCCGCCGATTCAATCCCGTCGAGCATTGCTCAGACGACAGAGAGAAACAGTGGCAGCAGAATTACGGCCTCCTGGACCGTTTGCTTCATTCGGTAAAGCCAAAGAGACAAAGCAAATTCAGAAAAGCCTCAACTTGAAGGTTTTCTAGTCGACCACTTGGTCAGAATAGTCGTAGTTTTTTGTGCTTTCTTCGCCTTTCTGCCGAAGGAGAAGAAATGGGGGTCTGAAAACTTCGAACTTCAAACTTCAGAGGCTTTCGAGTATATTCTTTTGTGGGGAGAGTCGAAGCTCCATGTGCTTACTTCGTCTTCTCTGCGAAAGAGAAAATACTTGGAAATGCAGATCCTTGTGCTCACGTCGTCCTTTTACAAAAGAGGAAGGCAAAGAAATGGAGGTAAGCTCTGCTCCGCCTTTTCATACAAAGAGAGAAAGATGCTTCGGGAAGCTTAATTCATCTAACCTGAGAGGAACAAAACGTGAAAGGGTTGAAGACGAAGGGATCAAAAGGGAAAGGAAAGGAACAAAACGAGAAAGATGTTCCTTTCGGATTGCTTATCTCATCCTTTCTCAGAAAGAATAACTCGGAGAGAAGCTAGAGGGTGCGCTGATTCACTGCTTTGAGAGCGAAACAGAGAAAAAGAAAGGAAAGGGAAGATGTTCCTTTATCATTTGCAGAAGATAAATTATGGATGAATAGGAAATGGGAGATTAGCCAGTTGTACCAAGCGAGAGGGAGGGTCCTTGAAGAGAGAGAGTCTCAGGTGTGCTTGAAGAGAGAGGGAGAGAGGGAGGGTGTCGCAATATTGCGTGACAGCACCAGCTCACACCTCTTTTTTAAGGGCCTCCCTCGCCTGCGGTTTAATTATTATTTGTAATTCTTCGGATGACTATTTTGCCCGCCTTTTCAGGAACGTGGCAAGTCTCATTGTTTCCATTGTGTTTCGTGTCGTGTTGACACAGAACCACAGGATTCTTTTTTATAATTTTAAAAAGAACACAACAACTCTTATAAATTGTGATCAATTTAGTTTTAAGTTAGTTACTGATTAAGCTGAACGCTTGTTTTGTCATATAAGAACATTTATCCAACTTAACTTTAAAAGTAGTGATATTAGGGTATGATCATCGTTATCACTTTCTTTTAATAAAGCTAAGATAATGATTGTCATAAATTTCTTGAATTATCCAGATTTCCAATCGAATTCATTCCAGTTGCAACTCAATTAATGCTTCATATAGGACAGATAGTGAATAAAAACTAAACCACAAAAGCATAAAAGTAATAGAAAACTTACAAGCAATTAATCTAGTCTTGTATCAGGGTCCATCTCAACCCGAGTCACCTTCCACCGTGTTTCTTCGGGTTGACATGAAACGGAACTGAGGTATGCTGAATCCCGTAATGATATTTCTTGTTCGGGTTGTCGGGTCGTGTCCGAAATTACCAAGAAAAGTAACACGGTAATCTACCGTCCATCAAAGTCTATAGACATGATCCTCAGGGATACCACCGTAATTTGGAACTGTTGGTGCGTGGAACTCGTTGAGAATTTCAGGTTGGGTGACGATATATCCCCTACCAAGCTCCAGTGAAATGTCAAATTCACCTTAATCTTTCTGATTAATACCTGTTGCAATAATAAGCTTCTCTAACGTCGCTATTACCTGTGCGTGGAATTAGTTTTCCCCTTCGTACATGAAGCTTTTCAACCGGGTGGGTTCCGTTGGTGAACCGGCTTGGACTTAAATCGCCTGGATCATGCCGGAAAGTGTCACACATCTTTACTATTATAAAGTCTAACCAAGTCCGGTGAAAGTGGGACTGGTAAATGAGTTCAACAAACCGGCTGCTTATGGATGACTCTTTCGTATACGTTCTAGCTCGTGTTGGTAGAATTACGAATGCTTGGTTGATGTTTAAACGGTTCAAGAACTGCATGAAATTTCATAACGATCTGAGCTCGAACACGAATGAGCCAAATTCGAACTCCTTATAACTCATTTGTGCTTGCTTAAGCTTGTGTTTGAGTTTTCTGTACACTTGTTCTTGTGCTCGTCTTAGCTCATTTTGGTATTGCTTAATGGGTTATGGCCCGAGTCTAATGCCTGCCTATAACTTGGCAATAAAGTATACTACACAAACAGTTTTAGGTTTGAGTTAAATTGGAATGGTTGTACTAATAATCAACACAGGCTTGACCTCACTTTTTACTGATTTATGAAGCCTACCAGCGGCCCAACCCCGGAATGGGCTGTATCAACTAGAGTTGAGTGACAGTTCTCTAGACCGGGCCTCATATTCAAACATCCTTTAAAGGGTCAGGGGAACATGGAACGATTGAAGAACAAGCAAGAGAAAGAAGGTTCAGCTCATAATTGAATTGGATCTTGAACCAGCTCAAACCTTGAACTGCCAAACCATATAGGGTGCCGCAACCAAAACCGGAGGTTTGTAACCAACTAAATCTTTTAGGTGGACCAGAAACCAGGCAAACCGGTGGTTCTGAAACCATAAGTAAAGTCGGAGAGATACCTGTTTAGTACAATTTTCAGTTTTGAGTGAATCGAAACCGGTGGTTTGGAACTATGGGTCATGCTTTACCCGAAACTGGTGATATCCACATACGATGTTGTTTTAGTGTTAAAAATAAAAAATTAGAAACCAGGTTGAAGGCTAATTATTCATGTCAATTTGTAATTCCGTAAGCATTTAATGTTGTAAGCACCTAAAAGCAGCAGCGAAGTTAGGGAGGGAGAAACATGCCACAGGACCCGAGAACATACCTCCAGAGACACGAACACCGAAAGGATTGGGCTTTATCAAGGTGACCAATTAGGTTGACAGGTCTAGTCAAAACGAGATTGACCCAGACTTGACCGGCTTCATCCTTTTATATATATATATATATATATATATATATATATATATATATATATATATATATATATATATATATATATATATATATATACCCGTGTATGTATAGAGTGTTTTGATTATGTTTGCCATCAGTGGTGGTCATTCATGTTTGATCGTTACTTTTTGAGATCATAAGTATAATGATGAACTCTTAAAACTTTTAAATTAGATTCATGAAAAAGTAACAAATCAATATATTACTAATAAGCATCATCCAATATTTATATATATAAGTAAAAAGAGAGAGGAAGAGAATGTATCCAAAACTACCTTAATTTGAAAGATGTTAGTAAAGAAGATTTGAAGGAAGAAAATCATGAAACACTATGGGTCCATATAGCATACTTCACCAGGTGTGGACAAAATCTTGATTTTGGGTGACCTATTACGAAGACAACTTATTGGCATGCTACCTTTTTTTTTTTATAATGGAGAGTCGGAAGCCAGATGTATGTCAAGCATATTGAATTCATGACCTTCAACTGGTGACTTAAATGCGTAGCCGGTGTAACTTGCTAGTATGTTCACATTGTAAACAAGTTTCACAAGTGTCTCTTACTAAAAGCAACTGTAAGTGTCCCCTGGGTGTAAGTCAGATTGGACGCAAATGCCTAAATAACTACTTTTGAAATTGGACAACTGGTCTAGGACTATTGTTTACTGCCATATAAAAGATATAGTGGCATTATGGCATGTTCAATCGATAGTTGATCACCCAAAGAAAAACGGGATCCATAATAAAGTTATTAGAGAAAGCTCCGGCAGTAAACACATTCAATATAAAATAAAAAATATATAGTTAAGGTGGTTTAGTTATTTCAGAGGCAGCCACATAAAGCCAATGAAAAAAAAAGATTAAGAAATTAGAACGTGAACATTTTTAAAAGAGTTTGGGTGAGGCCTAAAAAAATGTTAGAAAGTAATGTTAGCGGTCTTTTCTTTTTGGAGAAGCTATTGGTCTGTATTTAAATACTAACAAAACGCAAAACAATGCATGATATCAACTAAATCCATATAGTGAACACCACTTAGTGTGAGATATACATGTCAAATTAGAAATCTTAGTGTTACCTAGATGCTATAAGAGTGTTTTATGTACAAGTGTTGGCCTTCTAGGTCTGCCCTATGATAGAAGGCGACCTATATATCAAATCTCATCTTGTCAATTAATGCTTCTTGTTAATGTGAGCTAGCATGAGACACAACCTTTTATTGGGGTATTTAGGGGGCGTTCGCTTGGTACAAGTTGAAATTGGAGACCCAGTTTTTTGTGTAATTAAACATATGTTTTAATATGTAATAAAAAGTGAGATCGTACAATTCTGCTTTTGTATTGATTATAAGGCCACAACAACCTATCCTTAGGGTAGGCCACTCGAACCCGGTGAGAAGCACTAGCTTTACCGGCCCACCTCGTAATCATACACCACCTTGTCCCTAGTATTCGTGTTAGTACTTTGGATCACCTTGGTTTTGGGATGTACCTAGATCATGAACCCTCAGTTTTTCTTGAGGAAAAAATCTATTTGTCAAATCCAAGATGATATTCAGAGGGAGATCCAAAGATGATATTTTTATTAAATATCATTACTCTTGACTATAAATGTCTATGAGTAATAGCTTGTACATTATCAGGCTTTGAGGTTTTTACATGCCGTAGCTCAGTGATGTGCTTCTAGCTTGAAGTTCATTTGTAAGCTCATCAACACTCTTGAGTCGGACTCAACTGGACCATACGAGGACAAGGAATTTCATAGTAATGTGATAATTATATGAAAAATAAAATGAGAGACATGACTGATGTAAATCATTCAGTCCTATAGAGACACAAAGGACATGGGACTCAACATTGGTGACCTCGGAAGATGTTGGCTTCAGTTGCTAAAGCTATAGTATTTTCCAAAGCAGTGTGTATCGTAAAATATAACTCGAGTTACTAGGGACATGCGCATTCATACAATTGACTGAGTTGGCATGGTCTTTATATACATACATATATATATATATATACACACACACCAATGAGCTACATGAGAGTGTGGTTCATCTCCTTTTGCAGCTCTAACTAATATGTCAAATATAGGCGTCCTTTACTGAATAGCATAAAAGGATGGAAGCATCTGGATTGCCTCTTTAAATAGCACTGAAGCCAAACCACATTATTTGAGCCACATCTTGCCTAGTGAGATTCACAGCGCCAAACGAAAAAACTGCAGCCTAAAGCCGTGGTCCAGAATCCAGATAATACACACATATAAGAGAAGTGCAGAAAAAACAGATAGTATAATTTGTCCTCGGGGGATGAAAAGAAAGGATAATATAATAACCATAAAATTCAACCCCATCATACCGAACATGACATAAGGACGATGTCATGATGGTGATGCTGACAGCGTGCATGATGCGAGAAGAAGAAGAAGGAAGGAATCCATGAGGCTCAGCTACATGACACCAATGCGACGAAATATGCATCCCTTTGCCACCACCTGCGGCTCTTGTACCGTCTCTCACTAGTCGACACCATCTACCACTGACAAAGCGAAATGACACACACATGGAGAGAGAACTTGTCTCTAAAGACTATAATTCTATGTGGGATATGTTGATCAAACTTTGGTCAATATATCCATATACACTTGATTTGATCATGCGATACCCACCTGTAAATGGTACCATCTTACATCAATCTTCATTGGCCCAATTGCCAGTTTACAGAAGACCAACAATCCAAAGCACATCTTCGTGATCGAATTTAAAACTTGCAGCCCTCTATGCGTGTGTGTGTCTGTGTCTCTGCGGCTCGCATGTGTGTGTGAGAGAGATGTTTGTGTGTGTTGCCTTGTGTTTGTTTGTCTTTTGATCTCATGTGCCCACAAATTAACAAATGCTGCTTTATATCTTCCCTTTTTCCTCAGTTCCTTACTTTAATCCACAAACGACCAAGATTACGGACAGAGGTCCTCTCTGTAAAGGGCCCCTGGTGGTGCTTAGGTCATTTCATTTCATGGGGTCAAGTGACCTTGTGCACACCCCGCTGCGGGAGGGGGAGTTTGGATCACAAATGGGTTGGCCAGAAACCTCAGGTTGGCCCCTTCTAGTCAATAGGTGTGTCGTTACTCAAATTCTCGCGTTTTCACTGGATTTCACCTGGAGGAAAGGGCACTCGTCATCAAAAAGCTTAAAGGATATGAATGTCTACGTTTAATCGATTCGCACACATTCAAACAGAAGATGTCTGGTTCAGATTCAATATAACCAACTATTTGGTTATGTAGAAGATGACCAGTATTCTCGTCTGCAAGCCTGACGCAGGAGTGTAAAGTTTTGAGTACAAATCTGTTATCGAACCCCCCTCCCACTCTCCCTCCCCCCCCCCCCCCCCCTCTCTCTCTCACTCTCTCCACACACACATATAATATGTAAAATTGTTAGATTAAGCGATGGGGTTCTATTTATTTTGATTGATGCTCTTCAATTTAATAATTGGTCCTCCTTTTCTTCGGTAATTGCAGTGTGTTTTTTGCTTTGTACTTCCTTTCTGGTTCTAGCTACTCCACTGCACACATTTTAAAACAGAGGGAGCGAGCCAAAGGCAATTTGATACGAGTGGCGGATCAAGAAAGTTTTCGGGGGTGAGGCGGACTCCAACGTTCTCTCTCTCTCTCACACACACATCACACATTTACCCACACACACATTTTTGGAATTTTCATATAATAGACACACAAGGTAGCTCGTACAAGAAATGATCTGAACACTGGAAGCCTGTAGTTAAAGGGTAGGAGTTCGATACCCAGGGTGTTAAGTTTGTGGTTGAAGTTGGGAGGATCATGTTGCACCAATTCAGTGAGTACTAACAAGCATTGCCTCTTATAATTTGCTTTACAGCAACTAGAGGTCTAGTTTTTTCGGCGCCTGTTCAGTGTTTTAAGCCACTTTCGGGTTGTGCCATTATGTGCACACAAAAAAGACAGGTCAAGCTGACACAACCCACTTGCTTTTAGTTAAATTCGCACGTAGGTAGACATGCTTTTCAGGTTATATTCCTGTGAAGTTCATGTGTCTTCTCTGTTTTGTTCATGTCGTGTCATTTCATGTTGGTATTTCAAACAAGTCATCCAATCGTCATTGTCGTACATGCTTCACCTTGGGAAGACCCATACAAACCTTTATGGTGCAATTCGTGTCAAACTGGTGGTGTGTCGTGTTAAAAATTGCAACCCCCATTTCTCGGACTTAAAAACACGAGAGACCTATATGAATCTTTTCATAGAACAAGCATACTCACTAAACCATGTCAATTGAAGCATATGCTGATCAAGTGTTTGTTTTATTACTTGTCATGTTTGCACGTGCTCTTGGAGGATTCATTGGGTAGGGATCTGCTTAACCCCAGCTTGCCTAATAAAAAAATATAAAGAATACGAAAACATTGTCAATTAATTAATTTAATTGTTTAATTGCAAATTAAAATTTTTTATTTTAAAATAATTAATGTAATATCATCCATTTGTCTTGATACTGACTTGTATCGTTCCAAGTAGAAAGCAACCCTGCAGCATAACTAAGATCGCTAGACTTGATGCACTTGGGCATGATGTCCCTCCTTACAGAGCTCAACTAGTTGTTGGACCTTGGCCCACCAACAGTGATCATGTTGACAAAAGCTTAAGCATCACATTTATTAAGAAGAAGTTGGCAGTCAGGCTATTTATTTACATGTTTATCACAAATAAATGCTGTGAATTGCGTGGATCCTACACCCTAAGGTCAGGTCCCGCTTTTCTCCTTGAAAGTTTTGTTTGTTTATATTTTTGTGAGAATATAAGTTCGTATTGCGTGGGACATGTATATGATGACTTTTAAATTATTATTTTTTGAAAATTCATGAGAAACGTAGAATTTTTTTAGAAAACATGAAAAATTTCTATAATATGCACCACACCAAGAAATGGATTCAACGAAGTAAAACCAAGTTACATGTATACATCACTGATCTCATTTTGGAACTTAAGAGTAGGAGTTATGAGTATTAATGAATGTAGAATACATATCAAATTTTTAGAGAGAAAGGAGTCGGCCTTGAAGGAAGATAGAGATAAACATGAAAGAAGAGCCAAAGCTGGCATAAACAGGAACTAAACACACCTAATCTTTGATTTAGAAAAAAACATCATTTTTGAAACTTATAAACTATCATGCGATGCATGGTGTACCGTATGATACTATACCTGTAACATAACATATCGTATGATGCATGCTGATACGATACAATAAATGGTCTTTTGTGATACAAGTACTTAAATCATATCAGTTTAGGTAGAGATACATACAATACAGGTATCATATCGTATGAATGGTATGATTTTTACAATGTGCTCAAGACTTGTGAGAAACATGCTTTCTTGCCTCTAAGATGGGGGCTTGGTCATAATCTGGTTGATCAGACCGAAAATTACAGTTATTTTATTATCTTCTTTGATCAAATTATATATTGTTAATTTTAATAAGTTCTAAAGGCATGACAAAGATTGAAAGTAAACACCCAACAAAGCTATGTAGTACATAGTATTGGGCAGTCGATGTTCATGTTAGAAATGAAGATGTTGAGATGGGTACAGAATCATATAAGGGAACACAAAATCCTAAGATTAGTAGAGAAAGAATTAGTGCATTTCTATGAATTGATGATAAAACAAAAGAAACATACTTGAAGTGGTTCACAAAAGTGAGAAGGTATGAGAATACAAATATTAGATATCATAAAAGACGTGAAGAAGGCCTCCAAAATGTTCGAAGAAAGCATGATCTTGCATTTCTAAAGTTAAGTGCTAAGAAGGAGCTCAATGGCATTTTGAATCCACGTAGATGACCTCACTTAAGGTGGAAAATGCCTGGCTTTGTTTGATATGTTTTCAATTCTGATGATTCGTGGGTCATTATTAGACTGTTCTAATGTGGGACAAGTATATCGGGAATTAAGAAAAAGAATAAAAGGCATCAGAATAGAGAATATTATTATTGGGAAATAAGTTGAAAGTGTAGTGCAGTTACCACATTGTCAATGTCGAATGTAGAGAGAGAGAGAGAGAGATGCCCAATTGGGTGCCTGGATTGCTGCCGTTATTCTCTAGTTAAAGCTAAAGTTCTTTAAAGTGGGATTTACAGCCAAATTCTCCTTTGACACATATTTGAGGAGTTATGCACTAGTCGAACTGCACCGGCTTAATGGGACTTTTGTTATAAACTTATATATATATATATATATATATATATATATATATAAAAATCAAATCTTGCTCACTTTTGATATATTCGTTCATTGATTTTTTGTAGTATGAATGTAATTTAAAAAGCTTTAACAATTTTTACAAAACACCAAAGACAACATATTATACTCATGTCAAGCATGATTCAACATCATAAGTATATCTTGAAAACTTTTAAATATGTATATTTATATATTTCTTCTTTTAGATTAAAAAGTTACAAGGGTATTCAAAAATATATATGAGACAATCCTAAAAAGTAAAGAAATGTATGTACGTATATATATATGTTTATAACTTAATGCATTTATAGTGCTCTACCATCAATACACATGATAAATCGATTACACATTACATTTTTTGATTTGTTAATACTCTTTTGTACCAGTCTCTCTATCTATAAACCAACTTGTAATGATGAAAACACTTACAAAGCGAGCATGTGAAGGCTTGTGAGCAGGGAAAGGAAAGCCTGCCAACTAAATTGTATAGCAGAATCTCAGAAAAGGAGCCACGCAAACATTATTTATTGGCAGAGTGATTTTATCTAACCACGCCAATCTAAAAGGTGGGTTCGGGACTGGGTCAACTCTGCCTCACTGACGAGTTAGAGTGATATGACTACGGTGAAATGACTACGATCATGCGGGTTTTGAAATGACTACGACCTCTCATATGGGGGTGTCCAATGCTTCAACTCAGACCATGCTCTAGCTGCATCAGACTCGGTCTAGCAAGCTTAATGAGTTAAGTCACTTGGGTCCGAGACGCATGACGAGATCTATGATAAAAGAATATGCAACAAATATAAAAATGATACGTAACAACAGCTGTAGATCCAAAGTATGCTACAAACAAACCGTACCGAGAATAATAGTGAAAGCAATAATAAAAAGAACTTAATTATGTGAGTTGCTCTTATAAACTTGCCACAAAGAAATCAATGCTCTAATATAAGTAATTACGGGTACCTACACTTTCCTCTAATGATAAAACCCACATACAACTTGAAACACAAATACCTAGCTTCGAGTCGATCTTGACCATGTTTCAGTAGCGTATGAGTGGAGGGAAGGACGATTCAAAACAGTCACACCGCAAGGAATACTACGAGCAAAGGAAAGTAGAGGATGAAGGTGGAAGAAGAGACTGTGTTACCACAAAACATTGTGATTACAGAGCCCTAATAACGTCATTATAGGCATGTTGGATCACCGACCAAACGACACACCTCTCCATTCCCACATAAGCACTCTTGACCGTTATATTAAAAGATTTTCATACAAAAAGATAGACCAAAAACAATTCCTAGGACCATGCTCAGCCTGACACACGAGTGAGTACATGTGGTCTAGCATTTTCTTTGTAAGTTCTTTGAATTAAGGTTCATGAACTACCAACTATATAAAATGATATGTGGGTTTGTCTCAATCTTTAATATATGACTAAACTTTGTCTCCTTTGTCTCCTCTTTGTCGTCACATTGCACAAGTTCCTCACATGTGACTTTTTACACTTGACTTTCACATATATATCAATAATACATCAATTAAATATTTGGGATATCAACATGAATTAAATATTATTAATGAGCATGAGTTTAACTAACCCAACTTAATTAACATTAAATCCACCGTAGTGAATTTACCTAACCACATCAATCTAAAAAGTTGGTTCGCGACATGGTCAACTCTGCCTCACTGACCTGTTAGAATGATATGACTACGGTGAGCAGAGAAAGCGTGCCATGCGGGTTTTGAAATGACTACGCCGATGACCTCTCATATGGGTGTGTCCAATGCTTCAAATCAGACCATGCTTAGCTGCATCAGACTCAGTCTAGCGAGCTTAATGAGTTAAGTCACTTGGGTCCGAGTCCGACGGGATGTATGGCCAATTGCAGTCCGGATTCGAACCCATTTCACAGTGAGCCCTCCCTGGTGCTTGTTTTTATTCATCTGACCGGGCCAGTGAACCACATGCCAAACCAAGCTCACGGCAGTGACCTATCTTCTAAGAGTCTGGACAATCGACCCATCAAATCCTCACACCGAATACAGGCGTACGGCAGGTCTTATTGAGGTCAGGACTGGCACGATCAAATCCTAACGCAATCTATTTTGAACAGACCCGGTAATATCCAAGTTTCACTGGGTTCAGGTCCGGAAACCCGGATTCGTTTCTTTCACCAAGTATAGGAGTAGTAGGTATAGTTATATTCTTGTGACAGGATGAGGCGAGTTCGAATCTCCACAGGGTTGGGTGTGAGACCTTTTTTCCTTAACCAGGTTTTGAAAGATAAGAAAAGTTAAGTTTGTGAACTATGTGTTTGTTTCTGCAAAGTGACTAAAAAAAGTTTAGGCTGCTCTTGGCTGAACTGCTTTGATACACAGGCACAAAATGACACGATAGGAAATACTCTTGCCAGTTCCAATTCCAAACACAAACAGACCCAAAAAGTTCTTGTTTGTGTCAACCTGAAGTGACATGGGAAAGATTGGGTCTTGTGTGGGTCCATCTGATGTTGACACGAATGCTAAATGACATGACATGAAAAAATGAAGGTCTCTCCCCTGCTTTGCATTTTCCATCAGAATTTCCTCTCTTTCATTTGCAACGTTAGAATCATGAAGGAGAGCAACACTCACAAGACAGAACCGCACCTACTTGACTTCACCATCTTACTTCTCTAAGATTGGGCTGTGAACACTAACTACTCTTGCATCAAGAAGTTGTTCTTCACCCATTCTATGAAGAACATAAACTGGGTACGATCTACAATCTTGACGCAATTCTTACGGAGTCGAAAGTGCATGATACAAGACTGAGTGATACAAACTGGTCCTCTTTGTAGCTTTACTTCACTGTATGGGCTAAATTCATCTCAGGACAAGCAGTGATCATCGAAAGCAACATGCGCTTGCCGGTATTTAACTACTTATTTAGCAAATTCTTGATCACTTTGAGACACACACACACACACACAGCAATCCTTGTCCGAATTGAATTATCAGAGAACTATTATGCGTTGATCATAACTGGGTGGGTACATGCAAATTAGACCATTGCATCTTTCTAGAAAACGAAATAGTTATGAAGGTGCACAACGAACACTTCGCTCACCTGGCAAAGGGGTCAACCCACAAGTTGAAGATGGTGAATTCGATACCCGGGGGTGGGCTGCTTCGGCCTCCTCATTATACCAAAAAGAAATAAAAGAAATCACGATTCAACCAGTAGGCTATAAGAATAGTCTACGACTTAAGTTTGGCAAATGAAAGGACCAAGCAACAGGTTTGAATTGGGTTTGATCAGTTCAATCGGTTTGGATCTGTTCTTTGAACACCCCTGCTCCAAAGCAGGCTGTACAACGGGAGCACATCTTTGAACTGTTTTAAATGGTTCCAACCTTCTGATATATTTATAGACCCGATTCATGCAATCGCGAGATGCATCTCCCGGCTCCGCTATGGATCTTTTGTCGTGGAACTTATATAGTCGAGCATGTTCAGAAATATGATAATGGATATTCAACTTATCGGGGAGGCATTATTAAATGCATGAATGCTTTTCAACTTTGAAAGAGCATACTACTGTAATGTCTCTCGGTGTTATAATCATCCAATGATTCGAAACTCGTGACAACGGTAGGTTGAGTCCAACCAAGCAAACCTTTCACCAATGATACAGCAGTTCAGGGGGACTGAATTATAAAGGGTTGATTGAGTGTAATAAAAAAATTTAAAGAAAGCAATGTAATTTGTTTTGGTAGCATAAAAGGTTCGTGGCCCGTGATGTGCTTATTACATATGCGAAACTCTTATTAAGTATGAAAGAAAAATGTACCCTATCTAGAACAGGAGCTCAAACTAAGCATTAAAGTTGCCACATGATTCCTATATAGGAGCTTGATTACACAACCATCAATAATATCCACGGTCGATGGATCACACTCTGCTCCCTTCTTTGCTTGATTTTCTCTCTTGCTCACTTCTCATGAAGGTTGGTTTTGGCTTTAAGGGAGGAATCGATGGCTGATACCAGTTCTAACCAGTAGCGGATCTAGAAACTCTTTTGGAGTGGGGCGAATAGCTACTTGAATGGTTTAGGGTGGGATCAACTATGTATTATAGCCCATGGATTCTACCGTAGGCTATAGACTTTAAGTTGATTTTCCAAATTTGACGTTCGGCAGTGATTCTAACCTTCAATGATGTTGCACTAAAACCGTGAAGGGGTACAGTTGAGCTGCAGTGTGTAAAGAAGAAACGTTGTTCGGATCACTACAAAGCATCAATTTCAACTATCTCCTTGTCCAGAATGTTGATCTCAGACCTTTGGAAAATCTTTCGTATCATGCTGCAATTCGTGTTCGTTAATGTTGACTCAAACCTTTTAATTACCCTATATATATATAACAGTCCGTTTTAAAAAAGTAGATGATTGAGTTTAAAAGAAAAAAGTACACCATCTGAATCAATTACACCTAAAAAGTACATTAAGACAAATGTGTATACATACATATAAATAATCATTTTCTAATTTAATAATATAAATTCCATAGAGTAGATTTGGTATCTAATGTAAAAGACAAACGATATTAACTCATAATTTTTAATATTACTTTTGTGGGTTGACGTTGAGCAAGACGGGTTATATCAGGGTAGACGCGGGTCCAGTGCAGGGCCCGTCCACCCACCCCGCCCCATTGCCGTCCTGGTTCTCCTGTCTTAGTCTGGAGACGTTAAGTTCTTTTACAGCAGGAGCCAACAGAGAAACATCATACGACATTGACGTCCTGGTTCTCCTGTTTTAGCCAATCGTTATTGGAGACTTTAACTTCTTTTACGCATCGCCCCGTGGAGTGAGTGATGGCCAACAGGAGCCAACAGAGAGAAACACCATATTGCATGCGGCTGCTTGGTTGTTCGATCGGAAGGCCATTCCTTAGATCTTCATCTGCCACCAAATGTAATGACATGGTGGTGCATGCGTTGTTAAGCCCATCCCACTGAGAGGACGTTCCTCGAAGTGGATCGAGTCTCTCTCTCTCTCTCTCTCTCTCTCTCTCTCTCTCTCTCTCTGTGATATATAGGTATATGTATGTATACATGTATACATGCATATTGGCATCAATTAGGGAAGAATTAACTTTGTAATTTCCAAATCCGTTCCATGATTTTTTTTTTTACAATTTAAGGAAATTAACAGCTTGGAAAACTCGATCCCTAACTCCATTTTGCTTAAGCTCGTCTTGACTTATACAGAGTTCTTGTATTTGTCCCGCTTGATTGATTGAGCTCAACCGAGCACGATCGTAGGCTTGAGCTTACTTGTTGCAATGATTTTTCAATTAGAAAGCACAAATCTTGGTCACTTAATGCCAACAGTCAGTTCTGTTGTATAATTTTTATTATTGCAAGAATTCTTTTGCCAATTGGAGTACATGCATACCAGCTCAATCAGTGTGTCTACCATAGTTTAGGCACTCGCTCACACCACTAAAGCATACCACTTGTTCATAGTTAGCTATTGAAACTAGTTCCTCATGCTCAGGTTACCAATCTAATGAATCAAACAAAACACGAATGGAACATGCCAAACCAAGCCAGTCCATCATATGATCGGTTAAACGAGGGAGGCTTTAAGAATAAGTCACATGCATAAATACACATATCACACATGGGTTTTGCACAAAAATACTTGTGCTAAATCATTGTTAATAATTTTCAACTTTTCAATATAAAAAGAATGGTTTAGATTAAAAAAGCAAAAAGCATAGTTACATTCGATTAAAAAATAAATTTTCACTTTTCCATCTTTTATTTTAACCTTCGATTAGTGGACACATACATACATACATGCATACATATATATATATATATATATATATTAGGTAGTGTTAATGTATAATATTTTCGGCATATTCATCTTTTCAATTGTTTAGATTAATGATAGAGATTTAAAAATAATCTGTGTTTACATATAAAGTATAAAAATAAAACGATATATTTGGATTTTTTTTGCAAAATTACGTACCTCATATATATATAAAGCTATGTGGACGTTTGATGAGGTTGGCACGTAGAGCTAGCAGGAAGCTCGTTGCTTCTCTCCGTCTCACCAGCAAAACACATAATTGATCAGATAAGAGAGAGCAGTTCAGATGGCATCCTTTCTATCACAGTTTCTCTCTCCCACTCCTTCCGCAAGCCTAAGACCATCATCTTCACACACCTTCCTCCTTCTCTCCACTCATTCGCGCACTCTGACAAGAGGAAGAAGAAAAAGATGCGTTGCGAAGGCAATCGCGGAGAAACCCACCATTTTGGTCGCAGAGAAGCTGGGGCAGGCGGGGTTCGACCTTTTGAGGGACTTCGCCAATGTGGATTGCTCCTACGACCTCACGCAAGAGGAGCTGTGGGCGAAAATTTCCCTCTGCGACTCTCATCGTCCGGAGCGGCACGCAAGTCGGCCGGGAAGTGTTCGAGTCGTCCGGCGGGCGGCTCAAGGTCGTGGGGAGGGCCGGCGTCGGCATTGATAACGTCGATGTTGCGGCAGCGACCGAGCACGGGTGCCTCGTCGTCAACGCCCCCTCAGCCAACACCATCGCCGCCGCCGAGCATGCCGTCGCTCTCCTGGCTGCCATGGCTCGCAACGTTCCGCAAGCCAATGCTTCCGTGAAATCCGGTCAGCGTGACGGTTTGCTTTTCTTGTTTTCTTAAAATATTCAGCGGTTTTATGATTTTCAGTATTCTTGGTTTGATCTTGGTGATTGCGATTAGGATGAAATTGCTGATTCCTGTCGTCATTTTCGAGAATTTGATGAACAACTGCGAGGTGTTTGGATAAATTCTCAAGGATTGAGTTTGGGGATAGGAATTCTTGATGCTAGAATTGTTTTTCCATCTTATAGAGAGGAAAACGTTCATTTATTCAGGCGCATTCCTCTCACCGGAATTTGATTTCGTTTCCCACCAACTTTTGAGAATTCAAATAAAATTCGAACCATTAGAACCCAAAGCAAATGAGAATTGAATTCTCTCAACTTAGAGAGTTGGAATCCGACTGTTCTGTTAAGGAGTTTGAATTCCCTTCGATGGGAGAAGCCAGCGTGTCCAACTGTCGCCAACTCTTGGAAGTTTTGACAGTGCATGAATTAGAATTCCGACCTGAGGTGGGAACTCTAAACCAAGAATGTGAACGTCTGAGAATTCAAACCAGCATTGGTAATTTGAATCCAAAAACGAGATTTTGACATAGGTAACGAGAATTCTCTTTCCTTCAAATTCCCTTCAATTGAAATGCAACCATGATTTGGTTTTGTTGATTTCCAATTGACATTAAGCAAAATCATTACTATGCAACAAGGCATGTTAGAGTCTGGAGACAGGTGTGTAACGAATGCCGTTGAAAATGTTTATGGAGCATAATTAGTGCATCCAATTAAGACGCAGCAGTGAGAACGACTGTGAAACAACTTAAACAGAAAAAGAAAAAGAGTATATGAGTTATTCGCATATAAATCCCTGTGAGAAGCCAACTTTGAGTACGTACCCTTCTTAAAGTTCACGTTTTTTATATGCACTGTGATAACTTTGCATGTTTACTCTTCTGTCAACATTGTCTCTTAATTTTGCTCAACTAAGATGGTTAACCTTCCATTGACTTTCCTTAGTCGATGGTTGAGAACCACCTGGATCTAGTAAAGTAGGTTAATAGATGTGATGTTGATGGAAGGGTATTCTTGCAAAGAATTGTTTATGCATAGAATCCGAGTTTGAAGAGGGGTACATACACAAATCAGCTTGTAGTGGGATTTAACGTGCAAACAACTCGGGAAATATTGACTAAACTTGTTTGCTATTATGCACATCATAAAGGAATCTTGAAACTGTCTTCATCTAAAAGAACTGTTGATAGATAATTTTAATGCTTCAGTAAAATTTTCATGAATCCTGATGTGAATTTCTAACATGGTCACCGAGTGTTACTGCTTTGACACGATTCTGGTCTCAATTCCTCATGATTCGGTTTCACCAATGGCAAAAGGGAAAGTTTGTTGGTGTTTCCTTAATTGGGAAGATACTGGCAGTGATGGGCTTCGGAAAGGTCGGGTCTGAAGTTGTCCGGCGTGCTAAGATTCTGGGGATGGATGTCATTGCGAATGAGCTCCCGTAGATCGGGCTCGTGCCATTGGCGTGGAGTTTGTTACCTTTGATAAGGACCTGGAAACAGCAGACTTCATCTCACTTCATATGCCTCTTACGCCCATGACATCAATGGTAGACATTCCAATTTAGATAGCGAAAAGTGTCATTTACTTTTAATATTTGTTATTTTAAATTCAAATCTTCATTATTGATCATGCCGTTTAAATAATGAAAATGTTTAAGTGGATTTAAGCAGGTATAGGTGTGCACTTAGACTATGTTCTCTCTCTTTATATATATATAATGGTTCAATTTGGTTGTCATGGTTCAGTTCCAATGTGGAACAGTGAACCAAACCACCAGTCCTTTTCCTCTTTGAATTGAACCAAGCCAAACCACTAGTTTGGTTCAATTCTGGCGGTTCCATGAACACCCCTACTCATCACAAGAGGCTGGGTCTTAGCTCCATTCCTGGCTTCGGCGTCCCGGTTGTAACAAAAAAGACGTCATTAAAAACAACCACCACATCATAGCACATATCTCTTTTCTGCCCGTGTGGTTATCATAAAGCCCATCTTTGTGTTTATCATGCAAATTTCGGTCACTTCTAAAGCTCGGTTGGCTTTATGAATTATGAGCTATTGATTAATCATCATCTCAAAAATCAAATCTTTTAGTGCTGATCATTATGCATGTTCCCATTAAAACCTTCCAAGTTTGATCGCAGAAGTTTGACTCACATATTCAAACCCATCCAGCCTTCTTATTCCTTGTTGAACTAAGATGAAAATCAAGGACGGTCCCGTGACCTCCGGCGACTGATCTGTTGTCATGGTTCCCGACCATGCTAAAGTTTCGGCCCTGAGTCGTGTGCCGCCTCTTTCAATTGAATACTTGGGTAATGTATCTGCTCTAAATGAGCTGATCAGAGCTGACATGAGCCCACATATTTTGCAGCTTATGCGAGGGGAGCCCAACCCATCTCATTAGGTTCCCAAGCCAAACCAAAACGAGCAGATGTTATTCTTTGCCAGCCCAACCTCATGAACTTAATTAAGTTTTATACTCGAACCAACTCACACTGTGTCCTTTGCCCAAGGCAGCTCATAAACGGGGAATGGTTGTGCTGGCTTGACTTTCAGGTCCAATTAGCTGTGATCCAACCTCAGCGTATCTTTTTGACCCAAGGCTTGCATCTACACTTGGACTCTTTAACTTGCCTCTGCTTAAAAGCACGTGCAAGACACAACTGTTTTCGAAAATCATGACTATAAGCGTGCGTGCACACACACTTGCATATATATATATATATATATATGAAAATTGGATCCTCCCCATCCACAAAGTGATTTTAGATAATGAGTTTAATTTTAAAAATTTTAAAGGTTTTTAAAATAATATTATTATATTTAATTAAAAAACAATGATTGAACATGAATGAATAACGTTAGTAGTCGATAGGATTCAAACACTTTAAATATATAAATAAATAAATATAGACACAGATTAGTATAATTTATATGATATTATTAGATAAATTGATAGTATCTAATAGAATCGTTGGCTACTAGAAACTGTCATATGTGAATCAATTGAGATTCATAAGTTGCCTCACTAGTAGAATAATAAACAATTAATAGTTGTGAAGTATCTTAGTGACACAGTACTAAAAAATACTTAACATAAAACAGTATTTAGTCAAACACGAAAGAAATACGGGTATCGACGTAAGTTTCTACATGACATTAGCAGTCAAAGGTTCGTAACAACGAGGTCTCTGCTATAAATGACGATGATGATAATTAAGTGTTATAATGGGAGCATCTCTTCCACAGTAAATTCTTGTAAAACGTCTCTCCACAGTAAAATTTTGCATGCATCTAATTTGTTCATAAGTTTTATAAGCAGGGAAGCTGGGAAGGTTTCTTTAACTGTTCTTTTAGCAGCTTCTAATGGAAGGTTTCATCATACCAAGGGTTGACAAGACAGGTTGTGCCCCTTTTCCATGAGAGACGTTGATATAAATTGTCATAAAGGCATATCTCGAGGGACCCTGCACATAATATCTATAAAGAAAACGTTTACGAATCCTTCCTTTATGATGTAGCATTATTTCAATTATATCCTTATTTATACAACCCCAGTTCAATTCTTACAAGGCTAGTCAATAGTTGGAGTTTTGGAACAATAAAGCACCAAATTGGCACTCAGAGCGTTAGCTTAACGGCAGGGCACTCTAACGACGTTGCTGCTTGTGGGGAGTTCGACTCCCGGAGGGCTTCAACCTCCTCTTATAACCCCCCCCCCCCCCCCCCCCAAAAAAAAGAACACCAAGTTGGCATTATCAATAACCCATAAATCCAGTCTGTCACTATATTTTGGTAAGGCTTCTCTTCAATTACAGCTCAAGCAATATTGAAGACCAAAAAGGGCTGCATTAGCTTCTGTTGGACACTAAACATTTAGTGTATGCATTGAAAAAGGCTGGTGGAAAACTCATTAAACCACAGGTCCCATGTGGAAAACACGAGTGTGCATGCTCATGCATGCCACAACCCAACCAAAACCAAAACTAAGCCTTATTCCAGCAAGTGCGCAAGTATACGCACATGCACACGCATGCATGCGCGCACACACTAACAAAATAGTCCATGAAATGCCTGAATAGCATTCAAGAAGACTATATATGCACATAATCTTGATCGTTCAGATTCACAATCTTTCAGACTATATACGTACACACACCTATGCTGCCCTGGTGCTATGAAATAATTCTTCTATTTGGCGATGCCACCAACTTAAGGACACGCACTTAAATGGAGACCAGGCCGGCCCCCAGTCCAATCCAACGGCAGTCCCTCGACCTTTTTTCACAACAATCGAGAGGCCTTTGATTGGGACCTTGCCATGCATGTAGGTCCGCTGTCCTATATCGCGCATGCTGTGCCCTAATGTATCAAAAAAGAAAAAACAGGTAATAGCAGAACAGGTACACACTGCTTTTCTGATTTCACTCTTTCTGTGTCCGAGGGTTCTCCCTAAACAAGCTCTTTAAGAAAGGACATTACTCTCATTACAGCTTCATGATTAGAGGAAAAACGCTGCCAAGAAGCTCTCACCCTCTCTCTCTCTATATATATATACACACACGCACACATGCAGGCTCGCACATATTACTCTCATTATAACTCAGAGATATTGAGAGAGAGAAACTTGTAATGCGTGCGTGACACATACATACACACACACACACACACATATATATATATATATACATCTCTCTCTCTCTATATATATATATATATACATCTATATATATACATATATATATATATATATATATATATATATACACACACGCAGACATGCAGGCTCGCACATATTACTCTCATTATAACTCGGAGATATTGAGAGAGAGAAACTTGTAATGCGTGCATGACACAGACACAGACACACACACACACACACATATATATATATATACATCCTCTCTCTCTCTCTATATATATATATACACACACGCACACATGCAGGCTCGCACATATTACTCTCATTATAACTCAGAGATATTGAGAGAGAGAAACTTGTAATGCGTGCGTGACACATACACACATATATATATATATATATATATATATATATATATATATATATATATATATATATATACATACACATATATACATACACATATACATACATACATATATATAAACAACAACAACAACTAAGCCTTTTCCCATACTAGACGGGGTCAGCTACATAGATTCTTTGTTTTCACATATCCCTATCATGTGTCATGTTAGCAGTTAACTCCCAATAAGCTAGATCATTCTTTATTGTTTCTTTCCAACACTTTTGTAGTTGTCCTCTACCTCTTTTAATACTTTCCAAATTTAGTTTTTCTAACATTCTTACAGGTTCTTCTTTTGATCTTCTTTCTATATGTCCAAACCATCTTAAATGATGTTCTCTCATTTTATCCTCTATTGGTGTCACTCCTAATTTGTTTCTAATAACCTCATTATGTATACGATCTTTTTTTGTATGACCACTCATCTATCTCAACATCTTCATTTCTGTCACAGAAATCTTTTGTACATGTTGATGATTAACTTCCCAACACTGAGAACCATAAAACATGGCATGCCTAATTGCTGCTCTATAATATTTACCTTTTAACTTTAATGGTATCTTCTTATCACAAAGAATACCTGATGCTCCTCTCCATTTTAACCAACGAGCATTAATTTTATGTGTAACATCTCCATCAATTCTTCCATCACTCTGAAAAATTGACCCTAGATATTTAAAACTTTCCTTTTGGGGAATGCAATGTGTGCCAATTTTAATTTTCATGTCCTCTGAAGTAACCAAATGATCAAACTTACATTCCATATATTCTGTCTTTGTTCTACTAAGTCGGAGGCCTTTGCTTTCTAATGTATCTCTCCATAGTTCCAATTTTCTATTAACTTTTTCCTTAGATTCCTCTACTAATACAATGTCATCTGCAAATAACATACACCAAGGTACTTCATCTTGAATATGTTTTGTTAACTCATCCATCACCATTATAAATAAGTATGGACTTAAAGTTTATCCTTGATGTAACCCAATATTAACTTCAAAGAATTCGGTCGTTCCTTCATGAGTCCTCACACATGTTTTTGCACCATCATACATGTCTCTTATAAGGTTAATATATGTCAATGAGATACTTCTTTTTTCCAAAGTTCTCCAAAGAACCTCCCTCGGTACCCTATTATAAGCTTTTTCTAGATCAATAAATATCATGTGAAGGTCTTTCTTTTTTGCTCTAAAATGTTTTATAAGACGTCTCAAAAGGTGAATCGCTTCAATAGTAGATCTGCCTGGCATGAATCCAAATTGGTTCTCTATTGTACTTGATACTTGTCTTAACCTACGTTAGATTATTATTTCCCATAATTTCATAGTATGACTCATTAACTTGATACCTCGATAATTCGCACAATTTTGAATGTCTCCCTTGTTCTTATATATGGGTATAAGTGTACTTGCTCTCCATTTCTCGAGCATCTTTTGGTTTTTTCATATTTGATTAAATAGTTTTGTGAGCCAAGTGATTCATATTTCTCTTAGTATTTTCCAAACTTCTATAGGAATATTATGAGGTCCTACCGATTTACCACCCTTTATATGTTTAAGAGCCTCTTTGACTTCATTCTTTTGAATATGTCGGTAGAAATTATGGTTTATATACTTTTCTGACTTGGCTAAATCTCCTAAACTAATACTAACATCTTTATTTTCATTAAAAAGATTATAAAAATAGTTTTTTCATCTATTTCTTATATCATCATTTGCCACTAGAATTTTTTCATTCTCGTCTTTTATGCATCTAACAGAATTAAGATCTTTAGTTTTCTTATCTCTAACCCTAGCTATCCTAAAAATATCTCTTTCACCCTCTTTTGAGTTGAGTTTTTTATATAAGTCCTCCCAAATCTTAGTTTTTGCTTCACTAACGGCCTTTTTCGCTTCCTTCTTTGCTTTCTTATAAACTTCTAAAGTTTCACTAGTTTTCTTTCCATAATGTAATTTGTAGCATGCCCTCTTTGTCTTGATTTTATTTTGCACTACTTCACTCCACCACCAAGCTTCTTTTTGTGCCGGCACACCTCCCTTAGATACCCCTAACACATCTTTCGCCACTTTCCTAATATGTATAGCCATATTATTTCACATATCATAGGGTATGCCAACATAATTCCAAACATCTCCTTGAATGACTTTCTGTTTAAATATATCTTCTTTCTCGCTTTTGAGGTTCCACCATTTAGTCCGAATAGCTCGATGCACTCTTTTCTTCTTTGTCCATGTTTTTATTTGTAAATCCATTACTAAAAGTCGATGTTGGGCGGTTAAGCTTTCTCCTGGAATTACCTTACAATCTTTACAACACGCTCTATCTTTTTTTCTACAAATAAAATAATCAATTTGTGTTTGTGATAAGCCACTCTTATAAGTAATTAAATGTTCATCTCATTTTTTGAAGATTGTATTGACTATAAAGAGATCAAATGCCATAGCAAAATTTAAAATCTCCCTACCTTCCTCATTTATATCCCCAAAACCAAAGTTTCCATGAATCCCTTGATATTCTTATGCCTTTTTACCGACATGTACATTTAAATCTCCTCCTAAACAAATCATCTCTCTTTGTGGAATCTTTTGAAACACCTTATCTAACTCTTCCAAAAAATCTGTCTTTATACTATCTTCTAGTCCTACTTGGGGTGCGTAAGCACAAACTATATTCAAAACCTTTGCTCCTAACACTAATTTCATTGTCATGATTCGGTCACCATATCGTACATACATATATATATATATATATATATATATATATATATATATATATATATATATATATATATATATATATATATATATATATATATATATATATATATATATATATATATATATATATAAAGTTATGCTAGAGAGAGGACAAAGACATGTTCGGTCATTGTTTTCACAAATATTGTGTAGAAGCAGGATTTCCTAATTGAAGTTTGAATGAGAGTGAAAAGAAAATCATTCTCTTTCATTTTTTCCCTACTATTCTAAGCTTTTTCTCTTTTTCTTTTGAAGAAAAGGAGATCATAAAAGAGGAATGTAGGCAGTCAGACCGGAAGGATGCAAACTCCCGTCTTTGGTGCAGCTGGTGGACGGTGACTCTACGAATCATATATTCACAAAAGGCAGCTTCATTTTTTCAGTTATTACGTTTGACCGCTTGCTTTTTGAGCTACCACATCAAAGACTCTGTCACCTCGCCGTGTCCACGCTCCGACTAAAGGGAGGCTTCTGCGTCGGTGATAGCAAGTAGATGCGTCGTTTACTTCAGCTCCTTCAGTGAGAGCGTGCGAGTCTCTTCGCGCGTCGGCAGCTCCAGCTACGTCACTCGATCTCACTCCACCATACACCTTGTTTATCTAGACCTAGGCTCACGGAACACACACGACAGCAGGTTGGCCGTCAGAACAGTCTAGAAGAGAATCCTAAATTCTTTGTTTCCATATAACTTGATTCCATGCCGTGTTAATATTTAACTTAATATAAGTTAGATCATTCTTTATTATCATTATTTGTAATTGCATTTAGAGGTTATGTAAGGATTTGATATAAAACCATATCATGTGTGAGCTGAGGCTCAACATAAGCCTTAAGCCGAGGATCTTAGCCTTGAAATTTTAGGTTGCACGAGCCATTCTGACCCCGGAGATGATCGTCATTTCGAGTTAGAATTAGACGTGATCTAATTAAACCAAATGAAAAGGAAAGAGAGGGACGGAGCTAAAGAACATACCAGGAAGAACCAAAGAGGATCCATTCCCACAACACAGTTCCTCTTTTCTCGAGCTCACTTTTCTCTTTCGAGTTATTTTCATGGGCCCGGGCTTGGTCCGCGTGCCGTTTAAGTTCCTGACCGCCATTGCAGGACAAAAGGCAGACTCCAACCTCTTTTCTAATTTTATATCACATGAACTATCATTGTTTAGCTTATTATGATGAACTGTAATCCACACGTATGCTGTTGTTTACTACTTGCTTATCATCTTCATATGTGAAACAGGAAGGTCTGCAGGCCCATGGGTGTCATCCATACATAAGGTATCGAAGGAGCCAATTCGAATGCATACCGAGCGATAGGTCCCTGGCTAGGGCGTCGACTCCCGAGTTGAAGGTCATGAGTTCAACAGCAGAGGCGTGCATCAGGCTTCAGTCTCCCTATTGTAAAGGCAGTATTGTAGGGGTAGAAGTTGCTGTTTATATGTGCGATAGTTGAAGTCTCAATGCTGAAAAATATGACAATCTAGATTATAATTGTCAATATAGCTTTTGTATAGTGGTAAATATGATTGTTTTATTCCATAATTCACCAAGTTTACTAGTCGTATGATTAATAATATATGATACACCATAAGTGTCATATATTAACATAACCTGGGCTGGGAACCGAATTGAAGTGGATGATGGTGTGGTTTCTTTCAGCTTTATGACTTATAGTGGTTTGGTCTAATTCAAAAACTTGAAGAACTGACTTGGTTTGATCCATTGAACCGAACCAGATCCGACCACGCCCCCATAAAACAATCTGTGCATAAGTAGGCGAGTACATGGTGGATTTACATTGAGACATCCCCGCGATCCAAATCTCAAAAGACAGAAAAAATGCAACTTGGGACCAAGTTGTAGACCTTAGAGATGGTCCATGATTAAACCATAACTATAATAAACTGCCCGAAAGAAACAAGCTAAATACGCGATAAAACAGCGAACCTGCTTCGCTGTAAAAAAAAAATCTATATCCACCACAAGAGACCAAGCAACATATATATATATATATATATATATATATATATATATATATATATATGATTAGTTTGAAATTTATAAAGCTAGCTTGCATTCCTATGCGCATGGATTCTGTGACATTGCGTACATGGTCAAAAGCTTTCGAGTTATTTATTGTGGTCTGTTCAATATTAGTGATTTGCATTGATAAATTGCCGGGAACTTAATTGGAGAGGAGCTTATATTAATGGTTTCTTTTGGAATTTGATCCTCCCTTTGTAGACATCTTTGAAATACCGGCTCACTTTAGGTAATATCACAGGAAGTACCTAGCTTTTACCTACCCTTTCCAAATAGAGTCCCAGCAATGACTTTGATTTCAAAACGACGCAAAAGCACATATCTGTATTTTGTTTTATGCTAATATACTTACCTTAGGCACCTAACTTTAAACTCATTATAATATCAATCTTGTAGCCCCTAAAAAATTTTCTCTCATAATTTTAGGTGCAAAATTGTAAGTCACGTATTGTAACAACTTTCGTTTTAGGCCTCAACTTGTGTTGAGCCACTTTTCTTCTAAACGACAGGGGATAATATAACTGTATAAATAGAATTATAGAACCATGCCCATGATTCCACTGTAATTGACTCTTGGATCACCTTCTTATGATTCATATCAAGATAATATTTAAAAATAAATATAAAGATCATTTTTGAACATCAATAAATGCATATTATGCATAAAAACCTAATGACCTTAAAGGAATACTCGACCTCATAGAGCCGGTGATACTACTTTGGGTTAGCTCGTAGCAAGAGGAAGGAAGTTGATTGTCTACTCTTGCAGTACTAACTCATGGGCTAACCCTCGAGATGGATAGAATGAAAGGTTCTTTGGATCCATCAAGAGCAACAATGTTATGGCAACAATATTCTCTTTGGAAATATCTTTCTTCTGAAAATAGTCACCGTTCTTATTATTACATAGAAGATTCGATTGATGTATCATTCTCTTTGTTCTATCAAACTTTCATATTTTCATCATTATTCTTTTCGGCGATCTTGTCTTGCTTCTCCGAATTACCTAACAATGTTGTCAAGCAAGCATTCCACTTGAATAGCTTATCCTGTGCTATCATCCGAATGGCTAATTAGGTCGGGCTTAGAACTCTCTGACAAGAGATCATGAGTTCAAATCACTCAAGAGGCAGCCAGATTCCTTCATTTGAACTCAGGGTCTCTCCATAGTCAAGCTTGCCACTTAAAAATAAGGTGCTCTGATGAGAAAGTTGCTAAGAATAGCAGTACCATATTAAGAAACAGCAAGAATGGAGGGGATATCTTGGAAAAAGAGGTACCGGCCTATATCTTATCTGTCATGTTCCCGTTGTAATGAAGTCGAAAAGGATGTTTGAGACTAATAACTCTGGAAATTAAAACCAGCTCAAATAAAACTCGCGCTTTATTATTATATTATTATTCTTTTGCATGGTTCGGAGTGCTGACTTTTCCTCCCTCCCTTTTTGCGTTATTTAATTCTCTCTGGTGGGAAGCCGGAGATAAAGAGCAGCGGCAATGCCTTAAAAACCAGCTCTCCCCTCCTCTCCAAAGAGGAATCGCCATGATGGCTCAGCTCAATCTCTACTGCGCAGAAGATTGTTGGGACGATGCAGATGGTCTCTTCACACAGCAAGAAGAGAGTTTGAGTTTTTGTCATAGCAGCCAAGTCCCTCATCATCTCCTTCCTCACGACTCCTCTAGCTTTGGTCTAGAAGATGATCAGCTTGTCTGGGATCACCGTGAGTTGGTCTCTCTCTTAACGAAAGAGAAGACCCAAAAGATGGTAACCAAAGATTACCTCGAATCACTGACGAATGACCCCATTTTGGCGTCGGCTCGCAGAGAAGCGGTTGAATGGATATTGTCTGTGACTGCCCATTACAGTTTCACGGCACACACTGCCGTCCTCTCCGTCGATTTTCTAGACCGGTTTCTTTCTAGCCTCCAGTTTCAGGTCTTGATCAATTCCATAGACTATTTTTCTTTTTCATCTTCAAATTTCAGCAAGTAAAGCCTCAAAAGTATCGAAAGGAAACCATAACATGTTATGCTATGTTATCTTTGAGTTTAAAGCCAAGATGGTATTCTGTTTATGCGCTAATAATCCGTCTATTGATCTGACTTAGAGTGAGAAAGACTTTGTTTTGTTTTGGTTGGATTGATGAAGTAACTAAATGATTGTTTTCCTTTGTTTCTTTCAGAAGGAGAAGCCATGGACGACACAGTTAGCTGCTGTGGCGTGCCTCTCTTTGGCCGCTAAGGTGGAAGAGACGCAAGTTCCTCTCCTTTTGGACTTGCAGGTCGAATATACCAAGTTTGTATTTGAAGCCAAAACCATTCAGCGAATGGAGCTCCTGGTTCTCTCTGCACTAGATTGGAAAATGCACCCTTTTACCCCTCTCTCCTTCATCGATCATATCGTGAGAAGGTTGGGCCTAAAGACTCATCGGCATTGGGAGTTCTTTAGGAGATGCGAGCAACTTATGCTTTATTTACTGAGAGGTAAGCGGCCCTTTTTACTTCTTCTTTGGTCTGTTATCTCTTATAAATTTTTATTTGCTTATATACTTTTACTTTTTTCCTTTCTTTCTTGGTCAGATTCGAGATTCGTCTGCTATATGCCATCAGTTGCAGCAGCATCTGTTATGCTTTATGTGATCAATCAGCTGGAGCCTTTCAATCCACTGGAATACGAGAACCAGCTTCTTAGTGTAATGGAAATGAGCCAGGTAATGAGTTTGTACATTTGCATTGTGTGTGAGTATGTACTAAGCGACTCTGTGACCCTGCTGACACTAGTATAACTCTAGCAAAAGAGATGCAATGCAAATGTTTTTTTTGTTTAGAAATAATTGTATTAGAGTGGCATTTATGCCGAAAATCATGGAGTGAACTATTAAATTAATAGTTCAAATGGCATCCATATTTTCTTAGATTAAAAGATACAGCTTCCTTGATGCGGTGAGTCCCTCTAAGCCTTTCTCTGTTGGTATTTTGACAGGAGGATGTCAAAGACTGCCTTCGACTCATCAAGGAGTCATCAATGGTGGCAGGGCAGAAACGTAAGGCCCTTTCACCGCCAAGCAGCCCTAGAGGAGTTTTCGATGCATCATTTGACTCCGATATTTCAAATAGTTCGTGGGTTTCTTCTTCTTCGTCCTTATCTTCACCCTCCTCCTCCATGGATTTACGGGAGAAAGTATCAAAGAAAGGCAGGCTGGCCGATGATGGGCAACGACGTGCTTCGCCGTTCAACCAAGTATCTGTCGACATTTTTCGGAGCCCATGAGCACCAACAAAATGGGGAGACTAATTTTATCATGTTAAGCATCGATCCGCACACTGTGTTTATCCAATATATGCTTGTGTTTTCCATTTAGGAAAAGAGGAAAAAAAGAGCTTCGTAGCTTTATAAAGCTACGTACGAAACGTTTATAATCTCTATGATTCCATTGTCTAAAGGCCGTTGCGTAGTTATATATAACTTAATACATAAGCCTTCTTTATCTCTGTTCTGTTGTTTTGTAATATAATGCACGCGTTTGCTGCTATTGCTTTCCAATTCAATCGAAAATGCACAAGGAGCCTACATCTCTCTTGGCGTCAAGTTGAAGATCAGGACTTCGATGCCAGGGGGTGCACATTTATCTTGCTAACCAAGCTTGCTGATCGAAAAGGAAATATGGGAACCATTATATTCATTACTACCATCTTTTCCAGTTTTCTCTTTGACAGCAAAATTTTATCAGTTAATTCTAATTAGTTCAAGTGGTTTGGCACTTGCTCTCCTTAAGCAAGTTCTTGAATTCGAGTCTTGTAAGTGCAATTACTAACAAAGAAGAATGCAGGATTCTCACGTTTTGCAACTAAGTTGCCATTCAGAATCTAGGATGTCTTGAGAACGAGAAAAATCTTACAACTAAGTTGCCATTCAGAATCAGTCGTTTCTTTAATGTGCAGATCATATTTTGCAAGTGGAAGAAGCTAAGGCTGGTGACTTTTAATTTTTACAGAATTTGGACTAGTTTAACAAAAAGTGTTAATATTTAACTGTACAAATAAACGACCGATTCCTATAGTTTCACACATAAGGCCAGTTTTGCATAAAGTGCAAAGTGCAATCTGTTCTTTGGTTGTGCACTAGAGTGTATTGCACTCATTGCCTATGATAGTATTTTCCTATATATAATAATACAATATAAAATACTGAGGGAAAGAGTGTTTGGAAACCCCGACCATCTTCGTGAAATGAGAAAGGCACCTCCACTATTCCCAACTCTCTCTCTTTATATAATATATATAACGAGAGATTATACCTGCCACATGGATGAAGAGCTGATGGCAATAGAAAATCAAGAGCTTGTTTTAATGTGCAGGGTGAAGGGGGTTTCCATACACGGGGCCACTCTTGCTTACCATTTCTCACACACTCACTCATTCTCCGGCTCTCCCTCATCAGTACCCTCAAACACTATCTCCATTCACACACATGTATTGAAAAGAACACCTTCCTTTAACGGTACCCTGTCTGGTACCAATCCTTATCCTCACCGGAAAGTTACAGTGCCATCTTCCAAGTTCTGCTTCACGCCATTGGAGGTGTGACCAAGTCTCACTGTTAAGGTTGGTTCCTTGAGATACTAATCCTTAAGATCTCAAAGTCAGAGCTCTCTCCTTGCGTTCAAGTTCTGTGTGGCGCTGCCACTTTAGGGAAAAGATAACATGTCACCCCAAATCTAAGTAATTATTGGGTTGATCATTGTATATAAAGAAATACAAGTGTTTTGTGGACATGAAATACATGTACCTGAGGATTTGTTTTCCTCGAGTTACATAATCAAAATTTGAAAAGGTTCTCTGTTCTAAAGTTGCAATATTCTTGTATATGGTTCATGACATTCCTTGAGCTATTCTTTTCTTTCTCCTTACATGATTTCCAATTAAATGCTGGTTTTTGAAGGTCTCTTATTATATATTCGCATCATTAAGTATTTAGATGGCACAGCATTGTGCAGCACACAAAGATTTACCTGCTCTCTAAAATTGCAGACTTTTCTTTTCCCATTTCGGTTCCGGTTTCTGGATTCGAGCCCGTTTCCGATCTTGATGAGTACGATCATGATCCCTCAACTTTGCTTTGCAAAGTCAGACCAGGCTAGTGTGTGGGGTTCGGGTTTGGTTGCATGCAAAATTTCAAATGTGTTGTGTCTTTTATCAAGAGATTCAACAAGGACAAGATTTCATGGCCCGCTTAGTAATTGTCAGATAATATGATGGCAAGCTCCTTTTTTGACCGAAGGGACCCTTTTATCTTTGAAAAGTAGAGGAGTATCAATCAATGGGGGCATAAAGAAATCACGCTGCCGAGATGTGGTAGCGCATTACAAGACCGGAACCGGCGGTTCGGCGTTCTGGTTAGTTCAGAACATGGAACCATAAGTGAACCGGTGGTTTAGTAATCATGATGAAATGAACCCTTTTATTTTTGAGTTTGGAATCGGTAATTTTATTAAAAATTTCTAAAAATTATAGCGAAAATAAAAAAATGAAACCAGCAGTTTGGAGCAGTTGATTCCAATTCCGGTTTTATAAAAAGTAAAACCGAAACCGAACAGGTGGTCTTTGGTTTCGATTTTGGTTTCAGTAGTTCTGGGTTCAGCCAATTCCTGCCCCAGTTCGGTGTCGATTGAAACCGTCGAACCGGTTAGGAACTGACCATGCCTACATACATGCACCCGTAATAGAAAATCTTATTGTTTCTCACTAAAAATATGTTGAGGCATAAAATGGTTACATGCCCCCAAGATCAGAGCATATCGAATTATTTATTAAATAAATATTACAAGTTGAATAAATCATATTATGAGCCCGGGTACCCGTATATTGACTTGGGTCATATACGGATTTTCTTGTATATAATTTGGCTCGTGAATGAAGGGGTTATTGTGCAAGCATTTAAGGAGGCAGAGATATATATACCATGAATCGGTCTTTAAATTAAAACTATTAATATGGCCACCTCTTTCCTAGGGCCTCACTGCTCTCTGACTTGCCCTGCTACTGTAATATCTAATATATGTGAAGAGGGATGGACTTGCCCAAGTGAATACTAATAGCAACTCTTGCTGAGATGAGCCCCTTCAACAGGAAATAGCCAAGCATCTTAATGAGTTGGATTCCCCAACTCTGATTTGAATTTGAAAACCCAAATAAAATTGGGTTGGGTCGATTCAGTTTCCAATCCATAAACCCGCACCCAGTAATTCGAGTACACCATACCTAACTGGTGAGGCTTGGTCGCATCCCGGTCGGCCGAATGCACCAAGTCTCTCAACTCTTACCTCTAGTAAATGTGCAAAAGACTTGGCGTTTGTGTGAATCGTACCTGTAACATCTCATCTATGCTGATCCTTTGTGGCTTAAATAGATTAGGTTAATTACATGTAAAGATCCGATCCGATTTGGATCCAATAATGCAAAGAACTAACCCAAATCTAACTGCTCCTCCATCAACTCTAGCCGGTGTCAACTTCTTCAATCCCTACTCCAACGTGGACAAGATTTTCAAGAAGGGGGCTGAGAACAGCCATCCATATTAAGGAGGATCTGACATTGTCCAGAAGCAAAGCAGGGTACCACACAAGTGGGTCCAGCAAAATTCATGCACTATTGAACTGTCATTGAAGCAAAACAGGCAATGCCTTCCTTGGGTTCTGCTACTTCACCAACAATGAGGCTGGCAATGTTACCAAGCAACACGAAACTCGCGTGAACACGATCCCAGTAATCCATGATTTTGTCTGAGAACTCGTCTTCTGCATCCTGCTCATGTCCACCCGAAGTAACGGGTCTGTGCTCAGGTTGACCTGCTTATGACGAAACACAAAACATGAACAAATTGCAGGGTGTCCCACACACCAAATGCAACAGACAGCTTAAAGATCTTCTGGGTATTCAAGCTCATCCAATGATAGCATATAAAGGCCTGAAATCAACTTGGCATATGCATTATAAAGCAATCAAAGATAATAACATCTCATCCTCACCTCATTGAACGCAGCCAGTTCATCACTTTGACCTACTCGAAGCCAAATGACATTAGCATAAGTAAATGCAGTCACCATAAGAACTTAATTCATATAAAGGGCCCCAATTTATAAAGATGTTTCCAATTTGGGGAGGACTACAAAAAAAATATAGAACTAGGTTTTTGTGACGCTAATCCCATAAAAAGGAATTTGGTTTTAGTGTGTCTAAATAGTTTAGTGGCTTAATCAAGCCCCTTCGAGCTTGAGTACAAGCAAGATAGCCTTGAGCCTCTAAGAAAATGCCTGGCTCGAGCCCAAGCTCAATCGAGTTTCATGTTCAAGCTTGCGCTCAAGGTCGAGTTACTTCTGAAAACTCGAGAGCTTGGTCACTAGGCTCATTGAGGCTTGGTTCAACCAAGATTGACTCGATTAAGGTAGCCTAGAAGTTGAGCTCGATGAGCTCAATCCGATCAACTTGCGAATATATACATAAATACACACACACACACATCTCTCTCTCTCTCTCTCTATATATATATATGAAAACCGGATCTTGCCTTGACACTTCTTGCGACAATCTTATTAAACTTATAATACCAAAAAGCAATCTTCAAGTATCAATGCACAACATCACGGTGGGTAAGATCCCGTCACACACACTCTCTACATACATATATATATTATGGCGAGCTCTAACTTGCCTTAGCTTTACAAAGTCCAGTCAAGTTCAAGTTTTTCTTTTTTCCAACTCAAGCTTGTGAGCAAATGTGCCGTGTTAGATCCCATTAAACTTTGAAATCAAGATTTAATATTGGACGCGGGAGTACTAATAAGATTTTGAAGTGATAACCTTAGGAAGTCTGCATTTTACGCTGTTGACGATGCCACCTTGTGCAGGAAATAGGTTTGACGAAGAATTCGGCAAGACATGGGAATCCCTGGAATCAAAACTCCTGTGATCAACCAAACAAGGAAGCGTGTGTCGGGCATGTAGCATCTGCCATTACAGTACAGTCGACACCCTGGCTTCAGTAATGCCAATCTGAAGCTCCAAACAATCACAAATTTTAAACGAGAGAGAGAGAGAGAGAGAGAGAGAGAGAGAGAGAGAGAGAGAGAGAGAGAGAGAGAGAAGGTAGGTGGCTGATTTTATTACTGCTTATTATCACTGGTTGGAGAGTTTGACCATTGTCCTGGAGGATGCGTTTTGTTGCAGTAAATGCCTTTGATTGGGCCTCCCTCCCTCTCTCTCTCTCGATTTTTGGCTCTATTTGTTTGCCATTGAAAACCTACCGTAATCTTGTTAACTGTAGACAGAACACACATCTCAACTAGAGCATTGTCCCTATACGAGCATGCAGATTGCCTAAAACCCTCTTGTCCACACTCCATATTGAAGCGTTTGTCTTTGCTTGCCGTCCCCTCTTAGCAATCAATTACTTGCATGCATGCAGCCATTCAAAAATTCCATTTTGTAGATATGTGATTATTTTGTCTCATTTATGTCTAGACGGCCGAATGAATGAGGATGTTGCACATTATTTGTCACCAGTCTGCTTGGTTACAAGCTCGTCGAGGCTTAGACCAAGAAGTTGGTTTGCTTAGGTTACTTAAGTGAGCTATTGTTGAGTTTGATGTGTGGCCATATAAAAAAAAGGAACATCCATTGTGGTTATTATTAAAAAATTTGATATTACACCAATCGAGAATAAGATAAAAACACCTAAAAACACGGCCGAAATGAATCAAGGTGTGAGAAATTAGGAGGGAGAATGATTTTAATTAAATGAGGTATAAGAAATCTCGAAATTGTTCAATAGGAATGTAAAATATGATGCTGCTTTCTGAGTTAAATGCTAATATAGCAGTAGTTAGAGCAGAGACAAGGGAAACCATGTAGCCAGCCTCAGTGCTGGATTTTGTTTTGGTAAGGGAGTGAGCTGAGCTGCAAACAAGGGCAGCTTGGAAGCTTGTATGGCTGATGTAGCTGTGTGTGTGTGTTTGTGTGTGTATGCTTGCAAGCTTGTATGGCTGATCTAATTGTTGACTTAAATGAGTATAATTAATGTTGTAAATGAAATATTTACAAAATTGTAAGACTTAGTTTAATTAGAAAACTAGCTTGTCTTGACTTCTACACTGATCACGCAAGAGAAGCTGACAAGCCTAGCCATGGAGTCGCGCAGCCTGGTTCGTCCCGAAGCCCTATTTATGATATTGCCATGGGATTGCGATAGCCATAAATGGTTTCCAGGGGTCGTTTATGATCATTCCCACATTGATTTCTCTGGTCGTGAAAGGATGGGGGCAATATTTCGTGGCCTTCAATTGAAAGCTAAACCAGAGAAGGCAGCATCATTCAATGGTCAGAAACATGGGTTTCTGTACCTTCAATTTTCTTTTATTAATTCAGAGTCGCCTGGTTCACGAGTTTTAGGTTCTTCTTCTTCTGATTTTGATGGGGTTTCGTAGTTATGAGGCGGATATGGATATTTAAAAGATATGATTTTTAACAAAAAAAAAAGACTGAGATTTCGTAGAACATAGCAAGATCATCAATATCCACCAAACCCAAAATCAAAACCAGGTGTATACAAAGTTAAGTGGCATTCATTACCTATATGATTTTATTTTCAGTGAGAAAATGGCTGCAAGCCCAATAGCAAGAGACGTTCACCCTTTCGAAAGAATGGGTTCTCTTCTCCCCAATTCAGTGCTTCTCTCAACGAAAGAAGAGTTCTCCTCAAAGTTGGTCTGACCACTCCGTGGGTTGGGCTCCTTGGATTTAGTTAGAAATCATTCTTGTTGAGGAAAAGAGATGATGACCAATGCCAATAATAAGCTACAGATTATCGTTCCCTATGCCCCCTCAAACCAATGTCCAATCAAAGCTCAGAGAACATAATACGTGCGTGTTTTTTTACTGACAAAAGGTGAGACGTTTTATCGAGTGCCGAAATAACAAAATAAAATGGATGTAAATAATACATGTTACAAATTACATTATGTTAAGAAAACTAACAAAAACTACAATTTGAGAGAATTTATATAAAAAAACTCAACTCAAAAGAGGGTGAAAGAGATATTTTAGGATAGCAATGGCTAGAGATAAAAAAAAACTAAGGATCTTAATTTTGTTAGATGATAAAAGACGAGGATGAGAAAATTCTAATAAAAGTGATGATATAAAAATAGATAAAAAATCTATTTTTATAAGTTTTTTAATAAAAATAAAGATGTTAGTATTAACTTATGAGAATTAGTTAAATTAAAAAGTATATAAACCACAATTCTTACCGACATATTGAAAAGAATAAAGTCAAAGAGCCTCTTAAACATATGAAGGATGATAAATCAGTAGGACTACATAATATTTTTATATTAGTTTGAAAAATCTTAGAAAAGAAAATAACTTGGCTCACAAGACTATTTAATGAAATACAAAGAAACCAAAAGATGCTCGAAGAATAGAGAGTGAGTACACTTATACCCATATACAAGAACAAGAAAGACATTGAGAATTGTACGAATTATCGAGATATCAAGTTAATGAGCCATACTATAAAATTATGGGAAAGAACGATCGAACGTAGGTTAAGAAAAGTATCGAGTACAACAAAGAACTAATTTAGATTCATGCAAGATAGATTTACCGGTGAAGCGATTCATCTTTTGAGACGTCTTATAAAATACTTTAGAGCAAAAAAGAAAGACCTTCACATGATATTTATTAATATAGAAAAACTTACGATAGGGTACTAAGGGATGTTCTTTGAAAAATCTTGAAAAAAAGAGGTATCCCATTGACATACATAAACCTTATAAGAGACATATACGATGATGCAAAAATATGTGTGAGAACTCATGAAAGAATGACAGACTTTTTCGAAGTTAATATTGGGTTACATCAAGGATCAACTTTATGTCCACACTTATTTATAATGGTGATTGACGAGTTAACAAAACATATTTAAGATGAAGTACCTTGGTGTATGTTATTTGCAGATGACATTGTATTAGTGGATGAGTCTAAGAAAAAAGTAATAGAAAATTAGAACTATAGAGATAAACATTAGAAAGTAAAAGCTTCCGACTTAGTAGAATAAAGACAAAATATATGGAATGTAAGTTTGATCATTTGATTATTTTAGAGGACATAAAAATTAAAAATAGCATATATTGCATCCCCAAAAGGAAAGTTTTAAATACCTAGGGTCAATTTTTCAAAGTGATAAAAGAATTGATGGAGATGTTATGCATAAAATTAATGCAAGTTGGTTAAAATGAAGAGGAACATGAGATATTCTTTGTGATAAAAAGATCATTAAAGTTAAAAGGTAAATATTATAGAGCAACAATTAGACCTACCATGTTTTATGATTCTCAGTGTTACAGTTAATCATCAATATGTATAAAAGATGTTTGTTACAAAAATGAAGATGTTGAGATAGATGAGTGGTCATATAAGGAAAGATCGTATACATAATGAGGTTATTAGAAACAAATTAGGAGTGACACTAATAGAGGATCAAATGAGAGAATATAGTTTAAGATGATTTTGACATATAGAAAAAAGATCAAAAGAAGAACCTCTAAAAAAGTATGAAAAACTAAATTTTGAAAATATTAAAAGAGGTAGAGGATGATCATAAAAGTGTTGAAAAGAAACAATAAATAATATGACAGATGATAAGGTTATATTGAAACAAAGAATCTATGTAACCGACCCAGGCTTGGTTATTGTTGTTGAAATAGGTTTCACTTTAAAGAAGACAATGACTATAGAGAGAGAGAGAGAGACGACAAGCAACAGTAGCTAGAAAGCTGAAACAGAAATGCAGCACAAACTTTAATTCCATTTATATAAGGGGAAGAGTGGCATATTATTGACACCCCATATATAATTGCTATAGTTATGATGTCTTGGGATCGTAGGATGGCATTCAAAATCCCCGTGAAGAAACATATCTGACGGAAACAGACAGAAGGTTCTGGCCTTTCCAATTAATAATACCCCAGACTGAGAGGTTGCTAGAGTACAAAGCACTGTCACTCTTCATCAAACCCCCAATACTGGTCTCACAACCAGCACTTACAAGTATCCGTAATTGTATGGGAGAATTCGAATCATTAAGCTTCATTAAGGTAGATAACAATAAGGTAAACAGAGCATGAACTCATAGATCTTATTTTAGTTCCAGTTACAATGGGAGGCCCAAGCCAGATGCATGCCCGGGGCATCGAACCATGACCTTTAACTTGTGGGTTGACCCCTTACCCAGGTGAGCCATTGCTCTTTGAGCTGAATTCATACATCTTATTTTTAACAAATATAATGATGGAAATACATCTTATTTTTAACAGATATAGTGATGTGGATGTGATCTCTGGAATCAAATGTTTACATGCTCCCTCGGATAACACACACGCACATACACACAGTTTTATTTCTCTTGGCATATAAAAATATTTAAAAAGCGTGTATGTAGTTTGTTTGATCATTTGGTTATTTTAGGTGATAAAAATTAAAATTGACATGTATTACATTTTTCATAAAGAAAGTTTTAAATACTTAGGATCAATTTTTCAAAGCAATAAAAAATTGATGGAGATATTACACATGTTGGTTAAAATGAAAAGGTGTATAAGGTATTCTATGTGACAAGAAGATGCCATTAAAGCTAAAAGAAAAATATTATAGAGCAACAATTAGACCTGCTATGTTTTATAGTTTTGAGTCTTCGATAGTTAATCAACTTAGTACTAAAAATGTTCATGACATAAATGAAGATGTTGAGATGGATGAGTAAATACATTAAAAAAGACCGTATACGTAATGAGGTTATTAGAAACAAATCGGGAGTAGCATCCATAGATGATAAGACAAAAATGAAAACGTTGAGATGAATGAGTGACTACATTAAGAAAGACCGTATACGTAATGAGGTTATTAGAAACAAATTAGGAGTAACATTCATAGATGATAAAATGAGGAGAAACCATTTAAGATGGTTTGAGCACATAGATAGAAAGATGACTAAAGTAAGTTCAGATAAGGAGGTATGATAAACTAGATGTGAAAATGTTAAAAGAGGAAGAGGAAGAGGAAGACCATAAAAAAAATAGAAGAAAACAATAAAGAATGATCTAACTTATGTTAACTGTTACCATGACATATGATTGAACTCTATCAAAACAAAGAATCTATGTAGCTGACGCCATTTAGTATTGTAAAAGGGTTAGTTGTTGTTATAGTTTTATTTGGTACTTTGGAGATTTCGAGAACATATACACTTTATATTTTGGAAAAGAAAGTATGAAAGTCATATAACTCATTGATGTACTTGCCAACAGGCTATTTTTCCTTTTATTTCGTTTGAAGCTACCTCAATACACCTGCTGTGAATTACAAGTAACCTGTTAAAAAATAGAACAACTCTTTGCCTAAAAAATTATTAGAGTAAGTCACAATCGCCATTACCTATTTTGGTATGTTAGTATTTTATTAGTATAACAATTTCCTTTGCGTGTTATATATCTTGTAGTTGGCATGTGAATAACTAGCACTTTGTAATGAAAAGTGCTAAAATAACCGAAGGAAGCAATGAAACATTATTTTGCTCCTTTGTAGTGAAATGCTAATGGACAAAAGATTGAGTTGAATGGCAACTTAGACTTAAACAACAAAGCCATTTCCCATATTAGACAGGGTATGCTACTGAACGACAACTTAAACTATATGTAGAATACCCCACTTATATATATATATATATATATATATATATATATATATATATATATATATATATATATATATATATATATATATATATATATATATATATACGGAGAGAAAATGAGAGTTGTTATACTCTCATTCATGTCAGATCATGTATGTTAATTTCAATCTTCAATTAAAAATTAGATGACATAAACCAAAAGAAAAACAAATGAAAGTCTCTTCAATCCAACAGTCTTATTTCCTCCCTCTCTCCCTCTCCTTTCTTATATATATATATAAAATGTCACTCGGGATCTTGGAGTAGAATAGCTTGTAAATTGGAGTGATTTGACATTTGAATAAATGTAGGAATACAAACTGCAGAGGCCGGCCGGCGCATAACTTTCATAAAGGACAACGTTAACGTGAAACGTTCATTTATGAAGTTGCAGATTCTGGTGAATGTGCAGATATCTTTCATAGCATTATGAAAAGAGATCTTCATGCAGATCATGTATGCGAGTTGGGTGCAGCGAACTGGAAGATCCAAATGCTTGACAGTCGAAACTCATGCATTTCTCGTTCTCATTTAATTCATGCATCATCAACAGTTCGTTAAAATGCATGATGGTTTGCTGTTGTTTCAAGCAGTGCTACTCGAGTCTCCGGCTTGGCTTTCTTTCTCTTCTTTTTAATAAAGAGAGCAGATCAAAGTCATATTATTGCATATAAAGCATGCATGCAGAGTCGCATAAATACATGGAGGTGAGAGATGGGGCGTCTGCCGCACCCAAAATTTGGAAAAAGTTTACAAAAAGGTATCACACACTGTTGAATCAGTGGGCTATAACATTGAGCGTTATTGGGGCGTACTTTTCCCACCCAAAACAAGCTCAGAAAAAACACAGCCACCGTGACGCGACCCGTTTTTTCAGCATGTCGTGGTCACTGTCTTCATCTCAATTTACTCAAGTTGTAAAGTAACATCTAGCTAGATATATAAATGTTAAAATGAAGACAAATAAAACTTCGGGAGAACAGCGTTCACTGGACAAATCTGTTTCTGATATGGACTTCGTTATAGAACCCCAGAACTGACTCAGTTCTAGATGTCTGGTGGTTTGGTTTGGTTCAGTTCTAGCAGGAAAAATATCTGATGGTGTGGTTCATCGAACAGGACCAATATATACATACATATACATGTAGATATAAATCTTTAAAGTTTATATATATGATTTTTATAACCTTATATATATGTATATATATACTTATATGGATAGAAATCTTGACAAGTTTATAGGTGTGTGTGTATATATATGAGTTTTATAACCTCATATACATATAAAATGTGGACTGTAATACAAATAATTTGATGGCATAACACATTGTATTTAGCAAAACCCTTAAATAGGTAGAACTGTGGTTCAGAACTGACCCAAACTGGAACTAGGGTTTTGGTTTGGTATGGTTCTGGCCATAGCAAAGTTGGGTTCAATTATCTAAAAGTTAAGAATCAAGACTAGCAGTTTGGTTTGAGGTTGAGACTAGAACCAAACCAAATCCCAACCATGAACACCCCTATTCGTTTGTATCCAAGTATCTCCTTTAAGATCCATGTCCGATCCAATTGGTCACATGTGAATTGGATCGGACAAAAGGCATCTATTAGACCCAAAGTACGAGCCATTAGCAAGTATGTACCGTCTCTAGACTAGAGTACGAAATTATTTGACCTGCTTAAAAATTGAACCTTAACCATGTATGTTCTGTAGATTTTGCTGAGCTCTTCCAAGCACTTTTTCTAGTTTAAACATATAAGGAATCTAGACCGAACCCTAGATATACATTTCTATAAACTTGTCAGGCTGTGAGCCTTATTTTTAATTCAAACATGACAGAACGATCTTTAAAAGAAAAAAAATTGAAACAATTGATTCAGTAGAAAACAATATCAATTCATACACTGCTCACAACGGCGACAGACATTGGGTGAGAAAACTTCTTGATCGTTAAGAGAATCAGTTTTCCTCTAGACTGCATCTATACATAAGTAAATATGGCCTGTAGCTAACCAATTCAGACCCTACAGTAGCTAAGTTTCACTCATTATGGTGGTTCGCTCGCGTTCGTGAGCTCGCCGTTCAAAAAGTTTAAGACACCCAAACAAGAAGTATGGGATCAAGAGTAGGCAACACCCATCAGTTGCATAGAGGCGACAAAATCTGTACGCCTCTTGGCTTCTTAGTGCTGGAGGGTGAAACATGATAATTTCATACAAGGCATTCTTGTCCAAACATGCTTAACTTTTGAGTTGACGTTATACACGTTATTGGAAAGATCACACCCTTGTAAATATCAAAAAAGATTTTATGTCGACAGTCGGCTACCTAATGCAACCCTCCATGTAAGTGTAAAGAGAGGGGTTGATCCTTCTAGCAAAAGTATGAAATTTGGATTTGCCAATCTCCTTTATTTAGGTTCTTGACCAAGTATTGAAGGGTTAACACTTAAGCCATATGTAGTAGGGTGAATTGTCTGTAGGCAATACTGGCAGAGAAATGCACCGAGAGCATTAGCTCAACGGCAGGGTGCTCTCGTGCTGTTGCTGCTGGTGGGGAGTTCGACTGTCAGAGGGTGCATGTGTGGGTGGGCGTGTTAGGCTTTGGCCTCCTCTTGTAACCAAAAGAAAAAGAAAGGAAAAAATACTGGCAGAGAAACAGTTTCAAGGCATGGAACTATTAACTTGATTCCAGAAGAAGGGAGAGGGCTGACCTTGAGAATTTGAATTAGGAGACTGAGAAAAACGATGAGACACGCTGCCTGCTAGACTCAGAATAAAATAGCCTAGGGAAACCCTCGAGAGTCTACAACTACAGGAGACGCAAACAACATCCTCCAAAATTTGTAAAGCAGTCTTAAGAGTTTCAATGGAGTGAAGAATGTCATGTTATGGCATGGTCATCCAATGTCTCTAATATGTAGTCTCACTTTCATCATACTGTTCAAGGATGTGAATTGGAAAGATCGCTGTTTAGGGATGGCAAATCAGGTCAATGGATCAGATAGATTCGAGTTCAGGTCAAAAGCAGCGGACCTTCGGGTTGTCTCTTTTAAAAATACAGACCTTGGGACGGATACTTGTCCTCACACACACACACACACACACACACACACACATATATATATATATATATAGAGAGATATATAGAGAGAGAGAGAGAGAGAGAGAGAGAGAGAGAGAGAGAGAAATTGATATATGCACTCAACCATCTTGGTCAAAATCAACTCAAAGATCTCCATGATTTTACCGCCATCATAAAATATTGAAAAATAAAAAATATATAATTATATATATTTGTTTTCAAATTCAAATCTTCACTATTGATCATCCCAATCAAATTAAACATATTTAAGTATCAATAGGTATACACATGAACTAATCAATGGGGTGTGTGCATCAACTATGCTCTCTCTCTCTCTCTCTCTCCCTATGTGTATTAGTCCGGTTCATGTCATATACGGGTCATCCCAGACCTGACCTGCATTTTGTAGTGTTTGCTTCATGCCAACCCAGACCCTACCCAGGTACCCGTACCCCAACCCAGACAAGGACTTTCTAGATTCGGTCACCCAAATGCTGTTTGGCACTGAACACTTATGTTGAGCGCAGAAATGTTACAAAGACGACCATTCAAACCTACACTCTGATGCTACCAAACATTGGGAAAATAGTTGCTAGATTGCAGGAACGCCATCCATGGCAGTCATACAAATACTTCAATTACAAGAAGTCTAAGAGCAGCATGAAAGCCCACATTATATTCTACTACCGTTGCCGCTTTACTCGAGTACATGGCATAACCAAGAGACTAAATAATTCCTGTTCTTCATTTTTTAAACTTTACAGTAAAATGCCATGCTACAGGGAGTGCATCGAGCAAACCGTATCTGGCATACCAACAGAAAGCATCTCTAACCAGTATGGTGGATCAACAAAGCAACAGCAATCTAGAATCTCATAATAAGAGGCTTCGATCCAAATTTAAGCATCCATGCAGTCCCCTTTATGTTCTTTACATGCCACGGTTGAGCTTTCATCTTCTCCCCCGTCGCCTAGGAAAACCAAGCTATTGGTTCAAATTATAAGATACATTGCATGATCTGTCAGGTTCGTTCATTGCAGCTTATAATTAATCTACCAAGAATGCAGTTGTACCCAACCAAGAAGTGACTTATAGTATCAACTATCAACAGATGAAATTAAAAGATGAAACTTAAAAAGAAAAAAGACAGTAGAGCAAAGCTTGACCGGTTAGGTTTTAGCATGCTCTATTACGTGTAGATCCTTTTCAAGATGAAACTATACACAAATATCCAATTGAATCAATAAATTTATGCCATACAAATTTGAACAAGAATAACTCAACAGCAAACTGGAACTCACCTATCATAGTTACATCATCCTCTTAAAATGTCGCTGGATAAACTTTTCTGCACAAGTTGGATATTTCTCGTGAATATACCATTGGAGACATTTCTGATATGAAAAGTCTTCCCATGTCCCAACTGTCAGTACAACAAACAAGCACCTTGATTGTCCGAACGTAGGATGCCTCTCAACCTTCCAAAGGAAAGGAAAAAGATCAGCCGCCATAATGAATACCATTAAAGCCTAGAGTTCAATGGACACTTCCCAACTAAAACGCAAGTGTTAGTGAAACCAGTGTGAAATCCCATGATATCTGACACTTAGAAGAACGTTGGCTGCATATGAAAGGTACATGTACTATGGATTTCATCAATCACGAGATTCACAACTCATCTTCTAAAGGAATCTGGATCCAGGAAGTAAGCATTTCATTAAGTTTTTACGTCTGATGCTAAACCCAACAAAAGAAACGAAAACCCTTAGTGTTAACTACATATAAACTTCAATCTAAATCCAAGGGCTCCACAAAGTTCTTCCTTTACGTTTGGAAACAAAATCATTCCCAAATTGAAACAGAAACAGGACTAGCTTAATCATGCTGGCAAGAGGAAACTTTCCTTAAAACTAGAGACGACTACAAGGGAATACATAAAAAAAAACTTCATAATTCCTGGAACAGGCTCATTGCCATTGTCAAATTTCATAAACTGTTACAATTTATTGAAGCATATGACAGTTTTTCTTCTGCCAACTTGTACAAGTACAGTTTTTTCCCTTCATAAAATTAAACAAATTTACGCGGAATACATGGCTTCGAAGATTGCCAGAAAACTATTGAATGCAAAAAGACAGAAAAGAACAGATGGCTCCATATTGATGAAGGAAAATAAATCAGAAAATAGGCTAACAGGTTTCTGGTTACCGCAATTGAGTTTAGGCCACAGCCAATTTTATCACTTGCATTAGGATGCTATTCCAGAAGCTTTTCAATGACCTCTATCTCATCCTGACCAGTGAGGCATCCTCCATCCCCGTATCTGCACAAAGGGAAAAAAGGATGCATGGCTAATCCAATATATACAACTAATAACCACAGGTAGTCCAATATGTACAACTAAATGACCACATCTTATGATGTAATCATTACTCAAAGAGCACAACATTGGCAATCAACACCTCATTCGGTATTGCCTTATATCAGTCATTGAGTACCTGAAAGTGATGTGGATAAATATGGAGAGCATCTAGCAATAAGGTTGGAAGAACTGCCAAGAACCAACTATCAACTGCTTTTAATTCTCAAATCCATTTACTAAGAAGCCTGTGCGCAGAACCAAGTTGCCACTCCAACGGTGCATACTTGGTTGAACGTAGTACCAATGAGACAGAACTACCTTTTCATGTCTTTGGATGTGCCATGTTATTAAGTACGTGTTGCAGTAAGCCCCTAAGTTAAGACCCTAGTTTAGGGGATTGAGGAAGCGGTATGTGTTCTTGCTATCTAGTTTTCCATTTCATTTCTCCCAAACCTTACGTTCACTTTGTTTCCATCACCAGTATGTCTATCCTTCCAATTTCAATAGACTCTTTCTTTCTTTTCCAACTAACTCCATGACACTTGCCCCTTCCGACTTTTTAAAATGGAATATTAGTTTTCACACCCTAGATGAAATGTCCGCAATCTATGAATCATCAAGACATATCAGACTGTAATCCACCCCAGTATGTTGAACAGATCAAGAAGTAGAGAAGATGCCCCATCAAATCCCAAATCAGATGAACGAGTTTTGAATTTAGCCTATCAGTCTTGGATCAACCACGATAAAGTGCGGGTTTCTTGATGGCCACCTTGTCCCAGGAGGTTATCGCATTCAAGATGGCATGCACCTCAAGGAACTTTGGGAATTTCTTCAGCAAAACTATTCCCACGTTTCTAAACCATGAAATATCAACGAGATTTTCAAAATACAAAAAGATGGATCTATCTGTGATAGAGTACTTGAACAAAAAAAAAACTATAGTTGTTGAGTGGGTCCTCATTGGTCAGCCCACGAAAGCTAAGGAGAATGAAACAGTACCTGGACTTGGTCCAGAATAAGTCATGTTGGTGGTGCCAACAGCCAACCACAACTTCCAACATATGAAGCTCTGCAGCCGGTATTACAGAATGAGACATCTCATTTTCCCAAAATAATACTGAACCTATGGATGCATCGTCAAGGTAGAGGTACAAAATGGTGCAGGGCGTGGTCACCACAGTGGTAACTGTAGGCCTTCTTGCGATGGCCTAACAATCTGAATAATCAGCATCAAGCAACCAGCGGAGTTACTTGCAGCCATCGGCATCCAGTAGGAAACACTGTTCTACAAATGTATTAGTTATGCACAAATTCATCCCTTTGGAGAGGGTTTTGATACGTTGCAACCAATTTACAAAGTATCAGACTTGGGTTAAAGTCAGTGCCAGTCATCACCAGCAAAGGCAAGTGGAAAAATACGTGGTTCTTAGATTCTAAGGCCAGCAGTCATGACATATGTATGCCACTGAGCTTTTCAATGTCAGTGCATTTTATGCTCAGGTTAGTATCGTCACAGGGATGGCATACCTCATCCCATCATTCACACATTCAATCAGACCCATCTTCTTTAGCATTAAGTAAGTTTCCTTTTTCCTTGTATGAGCAGAATCTAGTTTATCAGTTTGTATGTTGCTTTTACTGCATCTTCTGCACAGGTTAAGGACATACAAACAAACAAATCACTCACTGAGGATGGCAAACATGGCCAGCTCTACAGAATCAAGGTGAATTGCTACAGAGAGTATCCTCTCGAGTTGCTTCCACATGTTGTTGTGGGTGCACATCTTTGGCATCATGTATTCGCATATTGTACAAACCCCCATCATGTAATCATTATTTTATAAGAGACAATTTTTTTCCAGTGATTATAATCCCTATTATTTCCAAGATAGCAAACTTGTAAGTCTTTAATTTCTTTCTACAGAAGAGCTTCCTTACCTTTTAATAACTATATATGATTTACTAGGATCAATTCTATGAAATACAAATAGGAATTCTTCCCCATTATAATATTGTCATGCCTTTGCCAAAACCGATATTAGGTGATCCATTGTGAACCGTCAAAGTGATGAAGGTGGCAAATACCCTTCTCATTCTTTCTGCGTCTACCCTTATGGTTGTGGCATTTATCATCACTTTATCTTGCCCACATACTCCTTGACAGAATGGAGTAGTAAGGTGCGAGCACCATTTTGTTGAGAACACTATCACCATTAAACACAACAACAAGGAACTCATTGGGTTGTGGTTGGAAGCCTTTCATATGGCTGTTCTATTATTAATCAGTTGCCAACAAAAGCTTGAAATGATAAGTCACTGTACTTCATGATGTATGGTATTCACCCACATACCCTCTTCTATGCACCTTGGGGATGACGCTATGTGGTGCATTTGATGATTCCTGTTGAAATAAGTTTGCACCAAAGGAAGTTGTTTGCAGATTTGTGGGATATCTAGATGGTTGTGAAGGTTATAGGTGCTGGGACCTTATACATATCAAGGCACCATTTGCAGAGAAAGGCAGGACATCTCATGAATGAGCATCTAAATATGTCCTAATTGCATGGTTATGGTGACCCAGGTTTATCAATCAACCAAAACCAAGGCTTATTCATCATTCAATTGGGGCCTGCTACATGCATTCTTTTTTGCTATTGTGTATGAACAAGTGTCATATGAGCATTTAAATCCAAGATCATGCTTTTTTATATCCCTTCATAACTTACAAGGTCTATCTCTACCTTGTTTAAAGTCTTCCCTTTTAATTTCTGAGACCTTACTGGGGATGCATTTTGGCTTCCTTTTCACATGTCCAAACTACCTTAGGTTATTTCTATCATTATGTCTTTTATTGGGTCCACTCCAGGCATTTCCTCTAATAATCTCATTATGGATCTGATTGTCTTCTAGCTTGCCCATGCATCAACTTAACATCTACAACAAACATCCGATGGTTGACTGCCTAGCATTTAGGCCCCTAAATTATTGCATGTCTTGTAATCGTTTATAATTTTTACCTTTCAATTTAAAGGTATCTTCTTGTCATACACAACGCCTACACACCTCTCTATTTTAGCAAGCCTGCTGTAATTTTATGAATGACATTTCTATCAATTCTCCTATCCTCTTGGAATAATGACCCTACGTATATAAGAGCATTTCTTGGGGATGCTATGGTATCACTGCATGCTGAATTGTTTTTGGAACCAGATTCTGGTCAGCTGGTTTGGAGATCAGAATTCAGAACCTAGTGAGGAAATAGTTTGAGACAGGGTGATTAGAACCAAACTACTGATGCAGAATGCAGAATGCAGAATACAGGTGCAGAATGCAGCTAGTACTGGCCAGTCATGCATTCCGACTATTCATCAGTCGTTATACTGATGCTTATGACCAGACTACTCAGCCACCACATGCAAAGACGTGCAGAACCAAATGACCAACAAATACCGTTAGTAGATAAGCCACCAGCACTATATGCAAACGCTACATCTGAGGGAATCTATGCAAGTCCCAAAAGCTGATGTCCCTATTCTCTGTATTTATCCTGAGAGAGAGAGAGAGAGAGAGAGAGAGAGAGAGAGAGAGAGAGAGAGAGAGAGAGAGAGAGAGAGAGAGAGAGGTTCGTGTGATAAGATATTTATTAGTACTCACTGCTCAGCATCATCCCATTTCCAAGTGCACGAAGAAGTTGAAGAATGCAACATTATGGTGAAAGAAAGGTTCCGTTCCGGATTCCATAGCAGCTCCTGATGAACTAGTGGCATTGCCACATATCCTAATTGCCTTCCCCCTACTCCTCGTCCAGTAGCGAAGGAGTAGACGGAAAGACCATGAGTGGTAAATGCTATGAATGAGGAGATGCAGCCTATAACTTGGGACCTTACAAGTTAACCTTTAAAAGAAAAATGTAAGCAGTTGTAACCATATACTCATTCCCTGATATGGAGATAACTTCTCTTCAAGCTCACAGTTTATAACAGCCTGACAATGTAAAGAGCAGTCCTTATCAACAGCTTTGCTTCTTGGACCTTCTTATGTTTAAAATCTCCAGCCAAAATTGATTGCAACCACTAGGTCTAGGTTAGGCTGCCTACGGTTCAGTGAAAACCTTCAAGTAAGTCAGCTCTTGACCTCTCAACAGGCTGATCTTTGCAATTTTGGTACTTATTTTGCAATGAACACTTCTCTGGACTATCACCAACATGTGTAATTGTTGATGATTGGCATCACCTTAAGTGAGATGCATAAATAGACATTTTTGAAGTGATGAGCATACTTATTGAATGAACCTACATGACTAAGATATATACTTGACCACTCATATCAATCAAAGAAGGATGCATGTGTCAGAGGGCACATGATGGACGTGCATTCACCACCACTGAAGAATTGTATCCATACACTAGAAACAAACAGACATTGTTTTCTGCTTTTCAGCATCCGTTTTAATTGTTACAACTCAAAGAAACTAACTTCAAAGGGTTGGAAGAGTCCACCGTGAGAATCTGACACTAGGATGCTTGCCCTTAAGGTCAATGATATGACAGGTCAGCATGCCAAGGCACTAGAGTTGAACGCCTGACTGACAACCAGTCTAACAGCTAAGGCCATTTCCACTACGCTAGCCCCTGTTGAGCATCCTATTTAAGATAACATAGTGGGGAACAAAAAGAGTTGCAGTTCAAAAACTCTTTGATTTCCTTCTGTGGTTCTCGGTTTTAGACGTTTCAACACATTTTTTGTGTTGCTGAAAATTCAGATCAACCCTCAATTTTGCAACTTGACTAATCATTAAATAAGGTGCAGGCCTTGGGCACATTGTTTACACTTTTGGGGATCATTAAATAAGTTAACGAAAGTACAGTAGAATGATTGCCACACTTTTTTACCACGGACATCTTTTGCATGGACTGCTGACTGCTTGACACCATATAAAATCGTCACATACATCCATGCTTGTTCGCGTGATCGTCTGTCAACAATTTACACCGTATAACATTGCTCGGCATAAAGCATGAGTAACCGTTTCGTTCTACTATGCATTTACAAAGGTTCATGCACCATTCTTAACATATATAACCCTAGCCTGGAACGTTTTACGCAACAGACCCGAAAAAAGCATCAAAGTGGTATAAGAGCGCCGCATTACAAGCAATCATTCTACTATAAATTTATAGAAGTTCATATACCATCCTTAACATTAAAAAAGAAAAAAATAACAGGCCCAAACTCTAAACATAAACAACTAATTGCCTAGAACGTTAAAGGCAACAGACCCCAAAAATCATCAAAGTGGCAGGCAGCTCCAAATGACATGCAATCATTCACTCGGGGCATCAAAGACCAAAATGGTGAATGGAGGACAGGTCGAAAGCAAGTAGGAGAAGTGGAGGTAGAATATTTTGAAACACTCTTTCTCATAATCAAGTTGCTAAGCCACAACGAGACTTTGAGCAAATTCCAGCAAAAGTGACGGCGATGATGAATGAGAGACTGATTGTGCCAGTTACTGATGGTGAGATTAACAGAGCAGTTCTTCAATAAAATCCGATATTTCCCTTGAAGCCGATAGAAACTCTGCTAAATTCTTCCAACATTGTTGGAGGACAGTGGGTTCCGACGTTTGCAAAGCCATCAAAAGGTTCCTTCAGGGGGGTAACTTTCTTAAGAGTTTCAACCATATTATAATTTGCATCACTTCAAAAATCTCTTATGCTTATACAAACATGATACCTATTAGATTATGGTCAATATTGTTTACGAATCCCTCGTTCAAAATTTGCAAGAACTTATCAACAAATTGATAAGTACCAACCGAAGTGCTTTTATATATACAAATTAGATTTTACTGATGTTTAGTGATCCCAAGTGCGTGAAAGATGGTTTTGAGATAGATAAAAATAGAGAAGGGTAATGATGAACAGTTAAATCAACAAAATCATGAGAAACTAAAGATCGAGCATCGTGCTCAATTTGAGAACGGATCACTTCTTTTTCTCTCTCTCTCTCTCTCTCTCTCTCTCTCTCTCTTTACATATTGTTCTATCTATATAACTTTCTCCCCTTCTTCCTTTTTTATATATTGTTTCTTTATATAATTTTCTCCTTATATTGTTTCTTTATATAACTTTCTCTTTTTGTTTTTCTCTTTATATATATATGATTTACCTATTATAAGTTATATATAAAGAGAAAGAAAATATGCAGAGAGAAAAAGAGAGTCTGTGAAAGACTTTGAAATTTGGACGATCTACGGTCAGAGCCATTGTTTGAATTGCCCTGCCAGATGCTGAACCGCCGCGGCTGCGAGTTGTCCATACTTGTCGTGTTGAATTCAGCCCAAACCAAATACATTAAATTATTGCAGATACTCGGTTCATGTGAAATTGGATCGGATCTTGGCCGATTCCTGTCGGCAGTTACAGCTCATGAAAAACAAAAAAATACGGCTTACAAATGAACCGGAATCGGATCCATAACAAATAGTGGTAGGTTCAATCGTATTCAAACACGAGGTGGACTTGGAGTCAGTCCAACCTGAACAAACCCACTAAATTTGACCGGTGTTTTGTAAGCCAAGTGTCACATAAATTCATCTCACTCCCCATCAGGAATCTCAGATGTGTTTTGGTCTGCGACCAAATCCAATTAAATCAGATCCAACAGAACAGTCGATCCATATGCGATACTAAAAGTATTATGCAAATGAATCAGATATGAGAATCATATCAAATTCTGACTTCCATTTTTTAACCTCAACCAAACCCAAACTGAATCCGATAGGACTACAACAACAACACCAAAGTCCTTTTTCATCCTAGATGGGTCGACTGCATGAATTCTTTGTTCTCATAGAGCTTGGTCTTGTAGCATGCTAACAGTTAACTCCCAAACCGAATGCAATGTTTGATGAATATATGGGACTAAATTGGAACTGGTAATACTGAGGTTCAACCCGAACCATACTCGTTAAAATATCTACCTAGATGTAGAGTTGGTAAATGAACCAAGTCACCCATGGTTTGACTCATCACAAGCTCGTTTTCGGTTCATTATGAGAATGAATAGAACATGAGTTGCTCCTTAACGTATACAAGTTGAACGTGAATCATGCATGCTTGGTTCACTTGTATGCTGGCTAATTATATGATTTGAACAAGGTTTGTTTTGGCGTTCTTGGCAACCAACTTGGAGTACAGATTTTACATTCAATTAGAATGAATTCTGAATCCACTTTGCAAATTCACTTATTATGGATCCTCAGTCAGGTCCAAGTCCAATAAAAGGTCCGATTTAGATCGATCTCCATCCAACTCTGATTCAAACCGACCCGACTCACATTCTGAAGCTACCTCATGAGTTCCAATGAAACGCCAAAAAGGAAAAGGAAAAAGAATCCCAGAAAAAGGTGGAAAAGAAATTTGCAGTTGAGAAAATTAGGGCGGTTTGCCTTTTGACCAAGAAAAGTAAAATCTTCGCCGTCGGAGATACTCTCGTTATGCGCACTGTAAACTGCCACGAGTCAAAAGTACCCTTTCCTATTTCCAGAAATACTCTCCAGTCCGACTCCCATTGACCCGATCGGGTCGATACGAGCAATTGTGGATTGACGGCACTGATCCAACCCGTTTCCGGAACAGATCTAACGGATCTGGATAATACGTTGTAGACTTTGTATCTGGGTCCTGATCCAATTCATGTCGGACCTGCTCTTGTTCATCCTTAGAAGAAATAGTATCATCAAGGTTTTTAGTTGGTTTGGTTTAGTGTCGTCTACCCTGATTACCAGGATATTTATTGAGCTCGTGTTTGTAAAACCAGTCATGAAAAACAGTGACGTGACCCATGATGGTTCCGTGTCGAGCACTGCCGATGTCACTGGCTACGGCATGGAAGCTAGATTCTGTCGTGTCACACAACACGAATCAAACGCATGGCCAGATTCGGAAAAGGTTAGGGTGACAATTTGAAATTACTGCAGGTACCCAACTTGACCCAACCCGCTCAACACGCTCTGTATACGGCGGATCGGGTTGCATGGTAGCTCCCGCAGAGTGGTTCTCACGATGAGAGGGTATCTCTGACATTTTAAACGTTTCAAGTGGCAAACTCGACCTTACACTGCATATAAACCTAAGCCTGAACTCTCCACAGATAGATAGATAGAGAGAGAGAGTGTTCGGTAACGAGAAATCGGTGGGCGAAAAGGTGAACACGTAAATGGGCCAAGCATCATCTTCGACCACCGGAATCTGGTGGTCTGATCGGCGGGATTCGGCCAATCGCCGATCGATTAGAAAGCGAGACAACACAGGGGCAGCAGTGACCACAACGCCGATTCCGGTGATGGATCTCGGCCACGCGGACGAGGAAGGGCCTCGGGACTACACCTTAGTTCTGCCCGACGAGTGCCTAGCGTGCATCTTCCACTCGCTTCCGTCTGGCGATCGGAAACGCTGCTCCCTCGTCTGCCGCCGGTGGCTTCGGGTCGAGGGTCAGAGCCGCCATCGCCTCTCTCTTGACGCCAGTGCCGATCTTCTCCCCTTCGTTCCGAAACTTTTCTCTCGCTTCGACTTCGTCGCGAAGCTGGCTCTCAAGTGTGACCGCCGATCCGTCAGTATCAATGACGAAGCGCTCCTCCTCGTCGCCATCCACTGCCGGAAACTCACGCGTTTGAAACTCCGGGCATGCCGCGAATTGACGGATTCTGGCATGGAAGCCTTTGCGAAAAACTGCCCTACCCTAAAGAGGGTCTCCTGTGGTTCGTGTACGTTCGGCGCCAACGGGATCAAGGCCCTCGTCGACTATTGCCCCGCTCTGGAGGAGCTTTCCATCAAGCGCCTTCGTGGCCTCGTCGATGCTGCTGCTGACGACGCGAACGGCCCCGGATTGGCCACAGGTAACCTCCGCAGCGTCTGCCTCAAAGAACTCTATAACGGGCAGTGCTTTGTCCCGATGCTCGCGGGGGCGAAGAAGCTCCAGACGCTCAAACTCTTCCGAAATTCCGGTGATTGGGATCTTGCTCTTGAGTCGATCGTAGCCGGAGCGAAGGGATTGACGGAGATTCACTTAGAGCGGCTTCAGGTGAGCGACCGTGGGTTGAAGGCTGTGTCGGAATTGGAGGATCTCGAAGCTCTGCACTTAGTAAAGACGCCGGAGTGCACAAACGCCGGCCTCATATCTGTTGCCGAGCACTGCCGGATCCTCCGGAAGCTCCACATCGATGGTTGGAAGACGAATCGGATCGGCGACGATGGTTTGATCGCTGTGGCGCGAAAATGTCCGAATTTGCAGGAGCTCGTTCTCATCGGGGTGAACCCAACGTCTCTGAGTTTGGGCATGCTGGGGAGCAATTGCCCGAATCTTGAAAGGTTGGCGTTGTGCGGGAGCGATACGATAGGGGATCCGGAACTCTGCTGCATCGCAATGAAATGCCTATCTCTAAAGAAGCTCTGCATCAAAGGCTGCCCGGTGACGGACCAGGGGTTCGCTGCTGTCGGCAGCGGATGCCCGAACTTGGTGAAGGTGAAGGTGAAGAAGTGCAGGATGGTGACAGTGGAAGGTGGAGAATTGTTGAGGGCTAGTAGACGGACAATTTCTGTGAATTTAGACGTCGCCCCAGGCGGAGAGAATGTCGATGCCGGCACTAGCGATGGTGGAGGCACCGTGACCGATAATGGTGAGCAGCCGATTCTGACTGTGCCCGAGACGGCACCCGGGAGCAGTCAGCGGGGACCGAAATCGAGGTTGGGGTTGCTCTCCGGCCGGGGTTTGGTCGCGTGTACGTTCATGAGGTGGTACAGTTCTCACGGTAACACGTCTTAGTGGAAGGGAAGGAGGAACGAGACCTGATTTTCAGTGATCAAGAGGCGACCGGTTACGCCTATAAACCATTTCTTTGTTGGTGCTTGGAAAGTCTGGTGCGTGGTTGTTTTTGGCCGTGAGCGGCAACGTAGAATTGGCAATGGTAGTGTTCTTATTTGTTCCAATTTAGTACAAACATGTGCAATCCATCTTTATCTATTTATTTAAGCTAATCATATACGTAATCCTTCTTTTTCCCCGTGATTTTGATGCTTGATTTTCTGTGTGTGTGTGTGAGAGAGAGAGAGAGAGCTAGTTTCTATGTTGGATGGTGTATATTTTTCTCACTTCCGAATTGCTTACGAATCTGTTCGCTCCCTTGATTTTTGTGTAGTAGTTTATATCAGAAACAGTAATGGTACAAAATTATGATATTGCTGATAAAGCGATATGAATCAATGTCTCGGAATATTGACAAAGAATCCATGTAGCTGATGTGGGTAAAGCTTGATTTTTGGTTTCTTTTTCAAAGAGAAATCCCTAATCCCTTCTATTTGATGATGAGGCTTGGCTGCGCCATTTTGTTTTGGTGCACTAGTTCTCTTATGAGCTGATTCTCTGTCATCTCTTGGATTTGGGATAGAATAACGAGAAACAAATGGATAGATGTATTAGGCATTGTGTTCATTCATAGTTGGTGGATGCATTCGTACAAAAGTGGACTTTTATTAGTCATTCTTGTCATTTAATCTAATTCTTTTAGTTTTGGATGCGTTTTGCTTCTTAAGACAAACGTCATAATGGTTGGGAGGAGACTTCTGAAGCTTTGATCACGTCGATAAAAGCTGTTTATCAGCAAAAGTGGTGTCACATTTAATTCGAAAGCATTCGTTGAATGAGTCTAACCTGCCACAAGCATATCCCAGTTGGGGAGGTTGTGCGTGAGAAACTGCCAACATTTGTTACTCTTGTACTATGAAGCCTCCATCTTGTTTTTCCTTTTCTCCTGGTTACTACTGCAACATAAGAGATCACATATGTTAATCTGCCGACTAATTCTCTACCCTGTCATAATCAAGTAATTAGGTATTATGTTGTTATTGTGGCATTTAGATGTAGGAGGAAGCTGCATATAAGTCCCAAGTATCTATGATGAATGCTTACAATGATACAGGTTGAAAGTCTGATCACATTCAGAGAAACCTCGGTAAAAATAATTAGTTGAGCAATGATCAGTTCTGTAATTAGTTGGCATTTTATATGAAAGCTAATTCTGTATTTGATATTGGTACTAGTTAAGTTCGTATCCCACCACAACTCAAACCACGCATTTCTCACGTTAGCCAGGACAGCTTCTTGGTTATTTTTGTGATTGTTCAAAAAATATAAAAGTATTCTTATTACATTCATTTGTTTAATATAAAAGCTATAAGAGCAGATGGAGGAAGCGTGGAAGATATCGTTAGCTTGTGGGTTTGTAGGTCTTGTCTATGGTTTGCACCAGATGATATGATAAATTATATTAACCAAATAAATGCTTGATAATTAAATGAATTCCAGCAGTTTTTAAGCTTATAAAATGAAGAAGAAAGTCAATCTTGAGATCATTGGAACTGCCAGATCTGAATACGTAATGGGATGCGTCAAACTATTGCTGGTTACAGGTATTGCTGTAAAATTGTCAGGCCCTTCATAGGATTAGAATCCGTGATCTGTCTGTCGGTAGCGTAGCGTACTGATACTGTGTATACAACTTCTATGGTTTCCTTGGTGAACTTCTTTATTACGAGCACGAACCTTCCTCGAGGTGATACTTTGAGCAGAGCATCATCCTCTTTACGCAAAATTTATTGAAAAGTATAGTGCTTTAAATGAAGCTTCTGCTTAGCACAACGACAGGGCTTTCTCTAAAGGTCGCCTGGAGGTGGCAAGTTCGATTCTCAGGAGGTGTGCGCTAGGCTTTGGCCTCCCATTATAACCCAAAAAAGATGGAGCTATTTTGGGCCGAGAGGTCCAGTCTGGAGGCAATGGCTGTTTGTAGGTCAGAGAGTGAGGCCCATGACAATGAACTCTTTCGCAAGTTTATCAAAGTCGAGGGAATATAAACAAGCCGTAACAACGACCCGCTCAAGATTTCGACGCCAGTTGAGTCCACATTGTGTTTTATGACTTGGGCAAAGTGTGCAAATGGTTTGTGGATTTGGGGCTATGATACAGGAAGAGCCACTTTGAGTCTGTTGAATACGGACTGGTTCAGCTGCTTTGTGGATTTGGACTTGGTCTTGGGTGAGAACTGAGTCTGATCCACTGACACGCTAAGTGGAGACTCTTCCATATCATCTTTAAATTGGATATTCTTTATAGTTAGGGTATATTTGGTTCTCTTGTGTAGTGTGGAAGGATCGATTCACTCCATGCTGTGAATCCGAATCACAAGCCCTCCCCATTAATTCGCATTCGTCTACGGGATCGAACCAAACATGCCCTTACGGAATGGAGGTTGGAAAATGAAAATCAACGTACTGGTTTTTTATTGTCTATGGAATGACATGCATATATGTTGAGTATGATGTAGCATCAAGAAAGCAAAATTAATTTTTGGCGTGCCAAACTCCTTGCACATGGTTCTCCAAACTGTGCAATTTCATAAGCTCGTAGACCACAAGAACTCCAGTAACAAGGCACCCAGAGCTTCAGCTCACCTCGGTAAGCCTGCTCCCAGGTGGTGAGTTCGATTCCCAGGGGGTGCATGTGTGTCCGCGTGTGTTAGGATTCAGCCTCACACTCAAGAAGTATAAATCGGTTCAACTAATAATATCGGGCACATTTAGTTGAACCGATTTATACTTCTGAGAAAGCTCCTATATAAAAGTGAACATCTACCTGCCCCAAAATGCACAACTTTTCAAATTTGGAGATGCAAAGTCATCCGAATCGAATAATGCCGACCTAATCGCAACCTCCCAAAGTGCGATTTCAAATGCATCAAATTTGGGACATCATATCGATCCAAATTGTGAGATTTGATTCAAATAGTTTGAAACGGATCCAAAGCTCTATTATGGATCCAAACTGGACCAGAAACAGAATTTAATTAAATCTGGGTACGGATCCAAATTCATATACCAACTATGCCCAGGTTGACACGTATGAAATTGGACAGAACACGTAGGCCGTCCAGGGTATGATCACACGTATGATTTGGTATCAGACGCTGCATTACCAACTAGTTAGCCTTGTCTGGATCATCCAAACCACTACCCGAATCGATACATGATCCAAATTTGAGATCCAAAACTTTATAGCTAGGATTGGTCTATTCTAGTTACATTGCGGATCCAGATTCATAGAAACCGATCAGTACGAAATACCGATTCAGCATCCGATCAAAATATTCATGCAGTGGTGGACTCAAAATTTTTTTTGGGTCGAGGCACACTTGAAATTCAAGTTCATAAAGCATTTGTATTTCTTCCTTACACGAATTTTTCAGATTTCGGGACCTCTCCCTAAAGTGAGTCTGCCACTGTATTCATGTCATTGATGATATGTTCTTGGTGGCACTGCCTAGCCAACTTCGTCATCGTACAAGGCTCTCGCCGGTGGCAAGTGTCGGACCACTTGCTCAGTGGCGGATCTAGAATTTCTCTAAGAAAGGGTGAATAGACAACGGAGCAGTTTTAGAATGGACGAAGTATGTTTGGAGCTACTGTTTTTCTTTTGGATTTTAAGATTTCGGGTCGTCTGCTCAATGTAGATTCGCTTCTGCACCTACTCATGGGCCAGGTGAGAAGGCCTTGTCACCCGTCATCCTCCAAAGTTTCAGTACAAGCAGTCGGATTTTAGAAAGAATTGTATAGACGGTCTGATCTGAATTTCATCCACATTGACTTCCCCTCAACTTGGAAAATTTTCTAGCTCCACCAGTGCCTTGTTCGATTTAACCTGCAGGCCTCCCACTATCTGTTTCTGTTGCTTCTTGTGCACTCCTATCATACGATAACAAGATGCCTGCTAATTATGCATCTGCCATGGTGTTATTCTTGGCATTCATGCTTTAGAAGTTGTGAATCTTTCAACCAGTTCCCAATTGTCAATATGCGGTTAGCCAAAACGATTCTTTGAACTTTTCGTGGCAGAAAGGTTCATTCACTTGCGTGAATCCTGTTGGAGTTTTGCACTTCGATGGAAAGCTTCGCTAGGAGATGGAGTTTCCTGGATGATTTTTCAGAACATCTACCCCTCTGCTCATTCTCTAGTTCTTTCCCGCCCCTATTTAATCATTGCCTCACCGAAATCGACTTTTCTAATAGAATTCTCCTGGCGGACGTTGAAGATGTGTGATGAGTGACTTCCTTTCTCATCTTTGCTTCAAATAAATCAAATTCAAAGGTGAACCAAACATGTCCTCTCTTCTGACATAACCATGCATCCATCGTTCATCATATCATGATCGCATCTGGATGGCTTGTATTAAACAACATCCTACTCATACAGATGCAATCAGTTGGACTGCTAGGACACGATGCAAAAGGAAGGAAATCTTTTATACCTAATAGAAAATATCAATGTAAATAGGAAATGGTTGAGAGAGAGATGCCCTTGAATGTGTAATAAAGACACAATTTTGAAAACTTTTATATACATATATATATATATATATATATACCGGATCCTTCACACTTTTCTCATGCCCACTCATGATCATAAATTGCTTTTGATAGCATTAGTGTAATTTGAAAAGATTTAAAAGTTTTTAGAAGAAAATGAACGACAAGTCTAGTCTCTCTCTCTATATGTGTTTCTTTTCAGATGATTCATGTAGAATGTTCATGAGTCAGCAAAGGTTCAGGGATCAAAGTCCCATCCCTATTCTCTGGTCCTCAATTCCGTTCGCATCTCCATGATTGGAACGAAAATGGTCTTCATCCTCATCCCCGTGTTCTTAGGGGTCCTTGTGAAAACTCGTTGAGAATGTTCAAAAACATGTTGGAGTTCATTTTTATATATGAAATAAAACTTTAATTTAGGTAAAGTGTATTTAAAGTAGAACATATTATTAGGGATGAAAGATAGGTAATTTAAAAAAACATGCGTTATTTGTTGCTTTATCACTTCAACCATTTATCTCAAAGATAAAACATTTGAGATGATAAAATAGATTTAAGCATGAATATGAGCATTTATCACAATCGCTCCTCTCTTTTTATATATATAAAAACTCATATATGCTAGCACCTTTAGATGCTAGCAAATTCAAAGAAATCTTAATCATCTATCTTTGGTGGTGGATGACTGAAATTTAAAATTTTAATCATTCATCACAAAAAATTGATGATTGAGATTTGTTTGAATTTTTAAGAATCATATATGAGAGTCTCTCTCCGTAATAATATATATATATATATATATATATATATATATATATATATATATATATATATATATATATATATATATATATATATATAGTGAGAGGGCGGTATATGTTCAAAAGAAAGTAACGGTTACCTGTCACGTTTGAGTGTGGGTCCCAGGCTGACCCTCGAAAGTAGAAATCACCTGGTTGGACATGGCAGCACCCTTCATCAAACGCGTAAATACTGTCACAAGGCTCCGCGGAAAAATCTGTTTCCCTTGGAAGGTAGCCTTTTCAAAATCTCAACGAGTGGTGAAGCGTCCCCCCACGAGGGCCACCGGCCCAGCTTTCTACGCAACCGCAGCCCGTGCCAACCGTTGGTGTCCTGTGAATCTTTCCCTCTTCCTCCTCCGGTTCAGTTCTGCACTCCTCCACCCACCCACCTACCCCCGCTTCATTGCTCTGCCTTGGGCTGCTGAATCTTCTTATGCTGTCATCGTCCACTCTATTATTAGTTCAGCAGAAATTCATAACAAAATTCAACGTACCATTTAATTTTTATATTATGATAGAAGGTCGGATGTAAAAGAAGGCTCAAATCGATAGCTGTAATGACACGATAAAAACATAAAATAATTTATTTTTTTGTATTTTATCTATCAACTTGATGAATTAATTTTAAGAAAAAATGTAAATAAATATTATATATTTGTATAGAAAAGTATTGTTATTAATTGTTATATAATTTATTCGAGTGAAAGAATTTAAAATCTCTTACTTGTATGTAATTTTGGAGTTCAGTACTTACAAAATTTATATGTATAAAAATAATATTAATGAGAGATTTTTTTCACTTAGGTGCTTTAAATATATATTAAGATATTAGTCTATCGGCTTATCAAGTAAATAAATATTTTCCCAAGAAAAAAAATAGATTTTTGAATTTTTTTATGTAACTGTAATCTTACTTTTTTTGTTAACCTATGTAGAGATTACAATCTATGCTGTAAAAAAAACTAAACCAAATATCAAATTCGGAGGCTTCAAGTTAGTGACGAACTCAAAGCTGTAAAACTAAACCAAATATCAAATTCGGAGGAGCTTCAAGTTAGTGACGAACTCAAGAAATTTTAACAGTGGGGGGTAAGTCAAAGAAGATAATATATACACCGTTTTTTAAAAAAAATTATATTTACTCATAAAATTAATTAAAGACTAATTAATATTTTTTTCTTGTATGTTTTCATATTTTGTAAGCAAAAAATAATTTTTCTCATTATTAATATTATCAAATATGTATCTCTATAAATATAATTAAATAAAAGTATCAAATCAATTATTTATTATAAGTGATAGTGGGTTTACCAAACATATATTTTTTAACTTGTAAAATTATATAAACATAAATAATAAAGAACTATATAATAATGATTCTTTTTTTAACTTAATGGGGACATGTGTCCCCATAATGTATAACTTGTGTCCGTTCCTGCTTCAAGTCATAGTTCAGTTGGTTTAACCAAATAAATTGATGGTTCAATCAAAAACTAGAACCAGATAATATAATAAGAAATGATCATAACTAGAAATATGATTAGTCCACGACTTACGACTAGTTGAACTAGCCAACCCGATTTGATTTTATAATATTAATTGTAGCTAATTTGTTAACTAAAAAAATAACGACTAGTTGAACTAGCCAACCCGTTGATTTTATAATATTAATTGTAGCTAATTTGTTAACTAAAAAAATAATAAAATATTTTAAAATATCCATTGAATTAAGATTAAAGCACAAGTTATGCAAATCTATTCTTATATAATAAATTAAAATATATTCTCTTGTAGAGTGATTTATTCTTTTTCTCTACTCTCCTTCTACAGGATTAAAAGCAGTGTCATTTTTTAATTTTTTTAAATTTTAGAATTCAAAATTTATTTTTAATTAATTATAAATATCTTTTTGATAATTTTAGAATATTGTTTTTTATTTTAATTAAATATTTTTTAAATTTCTTCTAACTAAATCAATTATGCATATATTTTTTATAATTTTAAATATTATTCTTTTTTATTTATTTTTAAATTATATCTGAATTTAAAAAAACACATACAATAAACAAGATAGTTACTAATTAATGTAAGTGACTAATACTTTTCTTATTATTGCGTGTGCCTAAAGATGACATATTAAATAATATTTTATTACATAAAAAATAGTTTAATATATTAAATATTCAAAAATATTAATAATGGTCACATATGAAATAATATTTTATTACATAAAAAATAGTTGTATATTAAATATTCCAATAATATTAATAATTTTTCCTTTGAATTATTAACTAATTTAATAAATAATAATAAATGCTTCTTAACATGTTCTACCTTAACCGACCCACAACTAAACATGGACTTTATTTTGGTAGAGTAGACATTACACACAGGATTTTAATTAGTCAATTTTTCTTTTCTAGGGTTATGGTAACGACCAAGATTGTCAATTTCTCGATTCTTGTTTTTCTCAATATCCCAAATTCTTACCTAATTAATTACGTTCCCAAGGATTAACACGTACTCCATCCTTAGAATCCTAACCACTTTTTAGATTATCAAACAACTTTAAAGCATCATTACTCGAAGAATTTCAAGCAGGTTCAAATAAATTTTGGCCGGAGATCATTTTCGAGAAAAAAGCGCATAAACATACATTCCTATAACTAGAACGACGAACTCTAAGCAGAAGATCCATTACTTTAATAATGTAATCAACTTAAGGTTACGTTTTGAGTGAAGAATGAATTTTATGGAATAAGAATAGGATTAGGAATGCAAATTAATAAATTGGAATGAAAATTTTATTTTTAATTCTATAATTTGAGTAGGATGTTATATATTATAAGGAATGAAAAACTATCCCACAATTTGGTGACGTGATATAATATAATATAAATCAAAAATTGATATAAATAACATAATTATTTTTGTGTAGGTTAAATTAAAATTTTGATCTTATAATTTGCAATCATTTTCAATTTAGTCTACATATATTTTTTTCAAATTAGTCATAACACTTACAAAATTTTTCAAAATAATTTCTATCACTAACTTCTATTTTAACATCATTAATTTAATCCTTTTATGAGGAAAAAGAGTATCTAAAATAACGTTATTAGATAAAGAGAGCGGCTTACTTAGAAGAAATAAGTATGAAGGAGTACCTTATTTGATATTTTACAAAGAAAATGAACACATAAATGAGTCTACTATTGGATAAAAAAATCTTTAACTTTAAAAAATACTTGCTTTGTTAGCTAGCGAAGGTATTATAACGGCGTTATAACAAAGTTAATGTTGGAGGAAATTTATTTTAAAAACTTTTTATAAGTATAAAGATTGATTTGAAAAGAACAAAGGAGTATAATGATTTGTGTTGAGAGTCACGCATCCAGCACTGCGCCGATCTTCTAGGGTCTTGGTTTAACATATATACATTGAGGCTGACTCACTGCTTATTGTCGATTGGTTTTTAGGTTGAAATCCTAACATTAGTGCTCAGTCGAGAACGCGTCTTCGCATTGTCGCTATTTTGTTAGGCTACTTTATTAATTGAGGCGTTTGTGGAGGGTGTTGAGAGTCGCGTCAGCGCCGCGCCAATTTTGGTCGCGGTTTATATATACGGTGTTGGGTCAGCTCGATATTAGTCTGCGATTGGTTTTTAAGTTAGAATCTAACAGATTGAATTGAAGCGAGTGGTATGTATATAGACTAAAACTTTAATTTAACCTAATAATTAAGATTAATTTTCTTGAAAAAAAATCCTGTAATATTTTTTTATCAATTTAGATGATTTTTCTTGAAAAAAATCACTATAATATTTTTATCAATTTCGATGATATTATTGTGCTCTCCTAGGTAGGTAGAAGTTTTTATTCTTTCCTTTCAAAAACGCTTACGGCGTCAAAACTTGAAGGCTGGAGTTGAGGTTAGATAGAGTTAAATAAATTAGTGTTGGGTGTATTATAAGAGGATAATCTTTGTCAATTTATTAATTAAACAAGAATATATTAAGTAAAAATTGTGGAATTTGATTTCACAAAAATATGGAATCTCATTTCCTTTTTTGTTTTTTAAATGAGATTCTATAGATTTGTGCAAAATAAATTTAGAATAGTAATACCATTTCGATGTGTTTTTTGTTATTAACAAGTGTAGAAATATATAATCTAATTTTAAGATTAAATATAAAATGATATTTTATTTCTTTACACCAACCAAACGTAACGTATTACCGTCACAAAGTTGAGAAATACTTAAATAAAATAAGTTTTACACAAGTTGTGTAGATTAAAATAATTAATAAGTGATATATTATCATTTTTAATGTAAACTAATTATACGTCATAAAAATTTATATAATTATTTAAATGTCAATTAATTCAGTTCACACAATTATATAGATAATATCTCTTACCTAAATGTTTATAAGCAGCTCAATTTTGGCCGAGGTTAAAAAAATTAAAAAAAAGAAAAAAGAAAAAAAATAATAATAATAATTTAATTAATTTAAGTTCGCATTGTTGACTTTTTTGAGTCGAACACATAGGCCACCTTGGTAAAAAAATAAAAGCAAAAAAAAAAAACAAAGAAAATGAAAAATAAAAAAAAAAAAGTTGAAAAAACACTAAAGTGTCTAAAATTACCGCGTTGGAGAAATCTTTATTGCTCTTTCTTTCCCCCCTTCTCTTATATATAGAAGTGGTTCTCAATTGTTTTAGAGCATCCAAAAATTACAGTGACTTGGACTTAATACAATGTATAAGAGTCCAAGAACTTTAAAACAATTTTTTTTACTTGGGTTTAATACTAAGTAAGTCAGGGGCTTGGGTTTATCTTAAGTATAAGAGTCGGGGTTTTAGTAAAATTTTTCCTCTCATGCAAGTGGGTTGCTTTTCAAGGTTCGATTTGAAGAGAAGGCAACGTGAAATTTCTATCGTAATTCTTTGAAGCGTAAAAACGTTTTTATACGCCTTTGAGGGTAGGCTTGCTCTCTCGCCTTTCTTTTTTTTGGTTTGTTTGTATTTTTATTATTTTATTTTTTATTTTGACAAAAAATCTAAAAACATATAAAAAAGAGAAAATTTTAAAAATAAAATAAAAAAAGTGAAAAAAAATGTTAAAGGATAAAAAAGAATTTGTTTTCATTGTTGTGTTTAATTTAATTTTTTATGTTATTTTATTTACTTAACATGATATGATAATGTGTTGTTTATGTATACTTCTTTTAGTTGTCTTTGTGCATGCCTTAAAATAAAATAAAAATCTTTTAATTCGTACAATGTACTTGATCAATGATGATTGAATGGCGAGATACTTATCTTTGATATCGGATTTAGATCATCTAAGGGTTTATTGAGTAAGCGCGGTGCTAACTTGAGCCGCCGATGCGAGAATGAATTTGTTTTGAACTGTGCAAGAATAGATTTGTTTTCAAAAAAAATCCTCTGAAAAATCCTAACGCCCAATTAAAATCAACCAATTCAGCGATTATTTTCTACAGGAAGGCTAGGTGAGCTTTGAGTTCTTCGTTGCCTTTAGAGAAGTGCGTAGGAGCAGAATTTCGTTTACTGTCGAGCCAAAATTAAATTTTCATAATTTTGTGGTTTCCTTTTTATATAATAGCCGTTACAATGTTTGCAAAAAAAGGATAAAATAAATATTTTTAAGGATTGTTGGGAATTTGCGCGATTAACTTAAGAGTCTGGTTTTAGAATGGGTGTGTTGGGGGTCTTTGTGGGATTAAATTTCATGCCTGCATACTAGCAGCATCCATAGCATAACTCAGAATCAATCGGTTCACGAATCATTTTGAAAGAAAGGTTTTCCAATTTTCACTAAGTCGAAATAAAATTGGTGGCGGCTCCAGATTTCTATTTTCTATTTTTATATTTTAAAATCTTATGAGTTGATTTTTTTTTACATAGCGATCTGGGTATGACAGTTAAGTAGCGATACCGGTCGCGACAGGATCGCGACTCCATTTCCATTTTCATATTTTCTAAAATCCCAATGAGTTCTTGTATTTTTTCGCGCGATCACGGTCGCGACAGGATGGCGACTTCCACTTAGGGATACTTAGAGAGTCGAAACCTGTTGTTGTTAGTTGCATGCAAATTGTTAATATACGAAATTTATTTATTTTACCCACTTTTGATCCTTGTTTTTGTTTTCTTTTTGTTTGTAAATGGATTTTATTTATTATTTTTATGTAAATATCTAGATGGCATTATCTGTATGTATGTTGTTTACACAATAAATATATTGTGCATAATTGTCGAAACCACAGGATAGATGATTCTTTGGTTGGTTGTTGTATATATGTTTTTTGCGGGTTGGGGGTAGTTTTATTTTTTAAATTTTTTTAAATGATGCACTTCTTAAAATTAAAAGGTGAACATGAGTATACATATATAAAGGTTTCACAATGTTGTTTCTCTTATATATATATATATATATATAGAGAGAGAGAGAGAGAGAGAATGATTCATAAGTGTTGTAATCTTCTTAAAGATTTCAATCATTGGATCAACGAAATCGACAATTGAGATCTTTAAATTAAAAGAAAATTATACGAGGTATATTTATTGAACTTCCAAAAGGTACCAATGCATTTTTTTCTTTTGAAATTTTAATTTCAATCATCGAGTTCGTGTTTTGGATGGTTGACATTGTTGAAGATGTTTAAACATAGATGCATATGCACATTTACCGTATTCTCTCTCGTCCGGCCACAGCAGTCCTATTTCAAATATACGTGGATAAGCTAAATTAAGTCTACCTGCTTCTGACATAACAACACGAAGTTGCTGTCAATATAATACCCGGTACTGACTTGACCCAAAACACCCTCTAGTTGAAAGTCACGAGTTTGATACCCAGATGCCGATCCGGTTGCTGCCTGTCCATCCCCAGCTTGCCTAAAAGAAGGAACAATAAGTAACCAGTTTCTAACACGAACACGAAATCGGTACCCCTGGAGATTAGCCCCTGCAATTCAATAATTTTGCGCCGACTCGTTCTGATAGAGTCCCATAAGGTACACCCGCACTTTTGATAATGAACACAGATTATGTTAGGACATGACCGACGGTAAAACCAAATATCCTATGCTTGGTTGGTTCAAGTGGTTGTGCACTTGTTTCTCTTTAAGTAAGATCTTGAATTTGTGTCTTCTGAACAGAGAAAACCAGCATCGAAGGAGCTTTACTCACGTAGCGGGTCGACTGGGCTCAAACTGGATCACTTGGGATCCTCATCGTGTTCCTGATAACACTGGTATGAATGGTTTAGCATTACAATGAAAGGTTGAAGCCAAACACACACATGGAGCCGAACTCCCCACCAGCAACCAGGGCATAAAACACCCTGCCGGTTGGGCTAATACTGTAGGTGAAAAACTGGCGATAGTTTCCTACATATATAGCAAGAAGCGGATCAACATTTAATCATTTCATCTAAAATTTTGAAAAATCAATAAAAAATTTATAGGGCACTATTGAATTCATAACTATTATATGTAGTTCACCCCCATCTTAAATGGTGGAAAAATAGACAGTTTGCTCTATTTTAAATGGTCGAATATGTGGTTCGCACCACCACCAAAATTTTTAGATCCACCGCTGTATATAGCTACCAACTTATTGGGTTAGCATGATTTTCCAACACACGAATACATGCATGCATGCACACGTACACACATACAAACGGGACAAACTTATATGAGTTAAGGTGAGGAAAATAACCACGGTGAGAAAAATATGGAGTGCCAATCCATAGCTGAAAAAACATAACTTAACCCGCGAATTTAATTAAGGTGAGAAAAATAACCACGGCCAATGTCAATGGGTCTTGTTTGTAATATAGAGAAAGAGAGAGAGAGAGAATGAAGTCAAGGTTAGAAAAAGTAACCATGGTCAATGTCAAAAGCTGAGATATATATATATATAGAGAGAGAGAGTCGTAGACGCTTTAAATAAGGGATAAGGGGTCCTGCAATTCAGATCCATTCCCCTCTCAAGGGTGTGTGTGGACTTTGCGTTGGGAGTCCGCCCCGTCCTTTCTCTTCTCTTGCCGTCCATTGGACGAAGACACCCTTCAGCAAGCAACAAAAGAAGCAGACGCGTGGATTTCTTCACTCCCCACCGCACCCTATCCTTTGGTACTCTCTCTCTCTAAAAAAAAGTGTTTGGGTTTGTGGCTGTGGCTTACAAGTTCTTTGATTTTAGCCATGAGAAAGACGGATTTGTAGTTGGTTTCCTTTACTTTTGCTTAAGAACGTAGTCTTCCTTTATAGGCCGAAGTTGTTAACCTGGGTCTTGTTTTAATCTCTTTGCGTTTCTTGGGATTTGTTGCAGCCATGGCGTCCAGGGCTTTGTTTGTGTTGTTGGTCTTGTTTATTTCGGTCGTCGTTGGCGAAGCCTTCGATATGTCGATCATCAGCTACGACGAGAAGCATCCGAGTGGGCGGAGTGACGCCGAGGTCAGGAAGATTTACGAGTCGTGGATGGCGAAACACGGCAAGGTCTACAACGATCTTGGAGAAAGGGACAGGAGATTCGAGATCTTCAAGGACAACTTGCTGTTTATCGATCAGCATAACGCTGGGAACCATTCGTTCAAGCTCGGGCTCAACAGGTTCGCCGATCTGAGCAACCAGGAGTACCGATCGATGTATTTGGGGACCAGGATCAACCGTAACCACCTGCGGTCACCGAATCCGCGGTACAGCGTTAAAGAAGGAGAAGAGCTCCCTGACGAGGTGGATTGGAGGGCGAAGGGTGCCGTTACACCGGTTAAGGATCAAGGAAGCTGCGGTAAAAATCTCTCTTTTTTACTGTTCTCTGTTTTTGTTTTTTGTAGGTAGTTAATTAGAATTGACGTTGAAGCAAATTCAATATTTTTGTAGGTAGTTTATTTGTGGTTGAAGGTTCGAGTCTTTTGAACTTATGGAAACTCATGCTGCATACCCAACTCATTGTACTATCAATCTTTATGGAAACTCATGCTGCATACCCAACTCATTGTACTATCAATCTTTTGTTATTGTTCTTATGCCATTTGAGAGAGAGAGAGAGGAGAGAGAGATTGTCAAGCAGAGAGAGAGAGAGAGAGAGAGAGAGAGAGAGAGAGAGAGAGAGAGAGAGAGAGAGAGAGAGAGAGAGAGAGAGAGAGAGAGAGCGAGAGGAGAGGGAGAGGGAGAGGGAGAGGGAGAGGGAGAGGGAGAGGGAGAGGGAGAGAGAGAGAGAGAGAGAGAGAGAGAGAGAGAGAGAGAGAGAGAGAGAGAGAGCTTGCTTGAGAGAGAGAGAGAGAGAGAGAGAGAGAGAGAGAGAGAGAGAGAGAGAGAGAGAGAGAGAGAGAGAGAGGGAGAGGGAGAGGGAGAGGGAGAGGGAGAGGGAGAGGAGAGAGAGAGAGAGAGAGAGAGAGAGAGAGAGAGAGAGAGAGAGAGAGCTTGCTTGCTTGCTCACATGGTCATGGTATATTTGCTTAATTAGACTATGTGCTTGCTTGCTCACATGTCATGGTATATTTGCTTAATTAGACTATGTGGTTCACATCCCTGACAAATATACCATGACCATGTGAGCCAGCAAGCTCTCTCTCTCTCCCTCCCTCCCTCCCTCTCTCTCTCCCTCCCTCCCTCATTCTTCATATTGGATGCTCTCTGCAATTCAATTTTCAAGCAAAGGGAGAGAGAGAGAGAGAGAAAGAGAGAGAGAGAGAGAGAGCTTGCTCACATGGTCAGAGAGAGAGAGCTTGCTCACATGGTCATGGTATATTTGTCAGGGATGTGAACCACATCCAACTATGGCATCTTTTGATGGCAGTCTAATTAAGTATTCTTCATATTGGATGCTCTCTGCAATTCAATTTTCAAGCAAATTACAATCAGATTAGAAGAGATTTTGAGGAAATTTTCAGGGTTTGCATTTGTAACTAATTAGTTGTGCTAGAGATTAGGTGTAATTTGTTGGTGTTCATCTTAAATTCTAGTGAAATTTTATGCTGAAGCAAAAAGACAATAAACTTAAACTTGCAATGCGTAATGTTTGTTGACTTTGTTTATAGGAAGTTGTGTGATTTTGCGATCAATTACATGTTCATATTGAAGATTTAGCGTAATTTGGATTTGAGGCCAAACATGTTGAGTTTGAATATAAAGTGACCGATAGATTTTGTTTAGGGAGTTGTTGGGCGTTTTCGACCATAGCTGCAGTGGAAGGAATAAACCAGATTGTCACGAATGAGCTTGTTTCTCTGTCGGAGCAAGAATTGGTGGACTGTGATACTTCTTACAACGAAGGCTGCAATGGAGGCCTCATGGATTATGCGTTCCAATTCATCATTAAAAATGGTGGAATCGACACTGAAGAAGATTATCCTTACACGAGCCGTGATGGCACCTGCGATCAATACAGGGTAACTAATTCATCTCTCTCATCTTTGTTCTTGAGTTCTTTGTTTAAATTAAAGGCTAATCTGTTCCTTTTCTCACTTTAAGAGGGGTTGACTTGCTTCATCATTTCTTAGTTGCCATTAAGCTCGATCATTCCTCAATCTTGTGTCATGTTCACACAAACAACAAAACAACAACTAAGCCTTTTCCCATACTAGATGGGGTCGGCTACATGGATTCTTTGTTTCCACGTAGCCCTACCATGTGACATGTAAGCAGTTAACTCACAAAATCTAGATCATTCTTTATTGTTTCTTTCCAACACTTTTGTGGTTGTCTTTTAATACTTTCAAAATCTAGTTTTTCATACCTTCTTAAAGGTTCTTCTTTTGATCTTCTTTCTATATGTCCAAACTACCTTAAACAATATTGTCTCATTTTATCCTCTATTGGTGCCACACATAATTTACTTCTAATAACCTCATTATGTATACAATCTTTTCTTGTATGACCACTCATCCATCTCAACATCTTCATTTCTGTCACTGACACCTTTTGTACATGTTGATGATTAATTGCCCAACGCTCATAACCATAAAACATGGCAGGTCTAATTGCTGCTCTATAATATTTACCTTTTAACTTTAATGATATCTTCTTATCACAAAAAACTTGATGTTCCTCTCCATTTTAATCAACCAGCATTAATTTTATGCGTAACATCTCCATCAATTCTTCCTCACTCTGAAAAATTGACCCTAGGTATTTAAAACTTTCCTTTTAAGGGATGCAATGTGTGTCAATTTTGATTTCTGTTGAAGTAACTAAATGATCAAACTTACGTTCCATATATTCTGTCTTTGTTCTACTAAGTTGGAAGCCTCTACTTGTAATGTTTCTTACCATAGTTCTAATTTTCTATTAACTTTTTCTATAGACTCCTCCACTAACACAATGTCATATGCAAATAACATACACAAGGTACTTCATCTTCAATATGTTTTGTTAACTCATCAATCACCATTATAAATAAGTATGGACTTAAAGTTGATCCTTGTGTCATGTTCACAATTAACTTGAAAAAGAAGTAACCGAGACCTTCTCTAATTTATCAAGCCTTCTCACCGGAACTTCATTTGGTTTCATCAAATGATTGCAGAAAAATGCTCATGTTGTTACCATCGATGAATACGAAGATGTGCCCGCAAACAATGAGAAGGGGCTGGAGAAAGCGGTTGCTAACCAACCTGTAAGCGTCTCCATTGAAGCTGGAGGCCGAGAGTTCCAACTGTATCAATCTGTGAGTCTCCTTGTTGACTCATGACTGTTTCCATCTTTCAGTTCTTTGATTGTTATGCGTCCTAAAGACTTGCATCCTATTTTTCGGGCTTTCTGCAGGGTGTCTTCACTGGAAGGTGTGGTACAGACCTGGACCATGGAGTTACCGCAGTTGGGTATGGTACAGACAATGGAATCGATTACTGGATTGTGAAGAACTCTTGGGGTGAAAGCTGGGGCGAGAATGGGTATGTTAGACTTCACCGGAATTCGGGATTGTCAACTGGAAAGTGTGGAATTGCGATGGAGGCATCATACCCAATTAAGTATGGACAGAACCCGCCTAATCCTGGCCCTTCCCCACCCTCTCCAGTGAAGCCACCAACAGTCTGTGATGACTACTACTCATGCCCACAGAGCGAGACCTGCTGCTGCATCTATGAGTATGGAAAGTACTGCTTCGCCTGGGGATGCTGCCCTCTTGAGTCGGCCACCTGCTGCGAGGATCACTACAGCTGCTGCCCGTCGGATTACCCCATCTGCAACGTCGATGCCGGCACCTGCCTGAAGGTAAGGAAACATAATCATTCATGAATCATGCATTTGGCTGCAAGCGGAGGCGAGATGTTCGTTTCAGCTTGTTTTGTTATAAAAGCTGGCCATGGCATTCCTTGTAAACCACCCCAAATGATCTATGGCTTATTAACTAACAAGTAAGCTCGTGAGAACTTGCAACCCAGCATGTGTTTATCCAAGCTGAGCTGGTTTCTCCTCAACTCAACTGTGAGGCAGTTATTCGTGAAGCAGAACCTTACTCAGCTTCATATGGATGCCTCATGGTCATCCATCATTTCTCGAGATGGATGTAGTGCACATCTCAAGAAACATAATATCCTATGCATATTATAAGCATATAATAAATTCTATATATAATCTTATGTTTAAAACCGTTGTAAATGAATGTTCATGAGAATTGACGAGCCGATGCTGAGGTGACCAGCTAACCTCAACTCTCTCTTTGATTCTTGTGTCTTATAACACATTTTATTCTTTGATTCTGTCGTTGCAGAGCAAGAACAACCCCTTCGGTGTGAAGGCATTGAAGCGCACCCCAGCCAAGCCATTCTGGGGTTTCAATGCTCGTCGAAGCAGCAACAGCGCTTAATAATTAGGGCGCACTCTTTTATTTCCTCTGATGCAGCACTCTGACCTTGTGATATAAGGAGAGATTGCTCTGTTGTGTTATTTTATTCAGATAAATAGGTCGACTGGTACTGCCCAAGAGGCAATAGTGAGCCTTTCGAGGACGATGGCTACTGTTATTGCTTTCCCAATTCATAAGATTGTAAATATATTGTATGAACTCATTTCACATTGCTATGTTGAACAACTTGGTTTATCTTGTTGGCGTCTCTCTCTGTTCATTCATGATGCTTTCTGTGCCACACAAACAGGGGGGAAGATGCTTTCGAAGCCATCTTTAATTTTTATGGGCAAGCGGGGTTAGGCAGAACAAAACCATATGCACGCCCCAGGTATCGAGCTCATGGCCTTCACTTGTGAGTCGACCCTCTAGCCAGGTGAGCTATTGCTCGTTGCCCTTATATGTAATCTAACCTGCGCATCAAATAATCGAGCTACCTGCCAAACTTACCAGCATCACAAGGCGTGTGATATTCAATTACAAAATAATGCAGAAGAGCTAGAATACTAATCACTTCACCACTAATCATGGTGTTTCAAATTTGAGCTTTCTGGATCCATACAAAAATATTATATATTGGGCTGACAAATATATATTTCTAACAAGATAGTATAGTTATTGGGCTTCCTACTCCGAATTTTAGACCATTTGACGAAATCTCGTCCAATTGCCAAACTGAAAAAATCTAATATTTGTTACCCTAATTTTCATTAATATACATAATTAAACTACTAATTTCAAAAAAATTCCGTTTACATGGATGTAATCAATTTAGTTAAGATTAGAAATACTTAATTTGAACAAGTGAAATATTATACCAACTAATTTAGATATGGGAGTAGAAAGAACTTGTTGGGTCAAAATCAAGACAACTCTCTTGCTGCTACTAGACCTGGCCAGTTCCAAAACCTAGAACTAGGACCGAACTGACTCCCCCAGGTCCAGGACCCCTTCAGTTCCTGATCCGGTTCCATGCACTTTTGTGGCAAATTTCTGATCCACTTCTGTTCGGAGTTTATTTGTGAACTTCAAGAAACGATGATAAAATTTAAAATTGAAGAAAAACACTAGTAGGAATGATGGTTCCAGTTCTCTTTCGGTTTGTCAATAGGTGAAACTGTAATTCAATTGCAGAGCACCCGATTTCGCTTTGGTTCTGGTTCCAGTTCCTCGCACAATTTTGATCCGATTCAACCCACTAGACTCGGTAGAAACCGGCCCCTCTAGCTGCTGCCACCATTCTGCAAGTGACATGCAACAAGCTATGTCAAAGTAAGTTTTGACAATATCTACACCTTACATATCAATCTCTGGACCTTCAACTTGAAGGTTTTCTAAGTTGGCCATACTTCAGCAGAAGTATCGGGTTGTGTTCCACTTTACTTGGTTTCCAACCCGATACTTCTGCTGAATTGAGAGCAGAAATTCAAATTCCTTGAATCTTCATTCAGTTCTTCATCGACTGGAACTTTAGATTAGGAAGAACATATTCAATGTAAAACTTGCTTGTGCCACATTTTTTTCAGGTAATGGACACTGTTTCGACCACAGATCGTACTACATAAAAACAATCAAGTTACACACAAGTATTATTACTCGTAAAATGTTAACCTACAGATGTTTATGTTCCGGTAATGATGGTGAGATGCAGGCTTGTGCTTGATCATCTTGAAGTGATTGATCATGGTAGACCATCAAATTTGCTGAGGGTAAGATCTGTAACAAGTCCGGCTGATGCTGGAGCATCGGCACTGGCTGACCTATTCGTGGGCATCATTGCTCAACCTTTAATTGCTCTATTCTAGCAACCTTCTGTTATTAGTACATTTATAAGAGGTGTTGAGTGCTAAACCAAAGTTGTACGCTCATATTGGGGGACAATGCTCCCTTCACGAATATGCATTTGTTAGCTAGTTAATTGCCTCCATTGAAACACTTAAATTACTGAATTCTTAAACTCGATTCGAGTTTTCTGATATGAATCTCGTTAGCACGAGTTTTTGGATATTAACAGTTCGAACAATTTTGTACTTGTTTTGTATTTCAATGGCGATCTGGGTGCCCCGCCAGCTTTATTTTTAAGGCATGTGACCTCTTTATATGTACTCACTGCTGTAGGAATAGGCGCCATATTTGTGCTAGTTATAGGAGAGCGTTACTCAGTTGCTGCTCTTTGCCACTATAGTCTACGCGCACTGCTTACTCAGGTTGCCAATCTTTGATATTCTTATTCCATCAGTTGCAAGTATCAATATCCCTGACATCAAACAGTTGTTTGCAATATGCAGCAGTGGTGGATTTATATGGAGCCACGAAATGTGGGGGCGTTCGGTCCACCCAAAAATCAGAAAAGACATATCCCACTGTTGGACCCGTGGGCTGTAATACACACAGTTTTGCACATTTCTTATTATCGTTAAAAATTGAAAAGGAATCCGAGGATCCACTAATTGTCCACTTTCTCATGTAGATGAAAGTAATGGACGTTAACAACCGCTTCTTAAAATTACACAAAGGGGTTACATCCTCTTAAAGTTATAGAAACCGATAGAGAGAAGTAGAAAAAGATCTCAAAACAATTCACTGTGACCCTTATTTCAATTCCCTTTTGTTCGTTTATCTTTCTTAGATGGTTTTTAGTAGTTGTAGCCCTTCTCTTCGTGATAATAGAATTTCCTTCCTGTTTCTCTTTGTTGCACTCATGAGTTTAGTCTTTCTATATTTAATTACATAATCAAACCCACTATTGTTCATCTGCCATAATTTGTTCTACGTTACAAAATTTACCAAAAATCCGTTTTTGAATGGATTTTCTTGAAATTGAACCAATCAAATCAAACCTATAATCAAGACCCACATTGTTCGATTCTGGTTTCACCTTTTATAGAAACGGAAATGGGTTGAAATCAGAACCAGTGTTCCAAACTGCTGGTTCCATATTTTTTAGTTATTTCTTTCTGAATTTTCAAAATTTTTAGTAACTTTTTACAGTTCTTGGTGGTTTAAGACTCGACTGGAACCAGTCCGGTCCTTGTTTGGTTCTAATTCCTGCTTTCAGAAAAGAGGGAAATGCCCATGTCTAGGTCCAGACCGTGGGACCTGATCGGGCCTTACTGGAAAAATGACTTCAGGCCTAGGTTTGCGGATTCAACCCGCAAAGTTGGTGCTGCACATACGTGGTCCATATGCCGTTTGACGCAAATACGGGTCGCGATATTTTTGGTTAAATATTGCAGCCCGCACGCACACTTCAGAGGGCGATGCGAGGGCCGGGCTTATGCAGCCGTGCACCCTTGCGCTCCGTGCAGGCCAATGAATCAAACAGCCACTTAGTTGCATGGGTTTGATTGGGATGGCTGGGCCCATTCGACCTCCCCCAATTTTCTTTTATAATATACATTTTATAAGCATCCATGTAAAAGATAATTGTAGCATGTATTTTCATTTTATTTATTGATTACCATAAATATTTAATATGATACATGACATAATAACTAAAATTAGTGAAATTGACATAAGTGGTAGGGGTGTTCTTCAGGTCTGGCCCGGACTCAATCTCAAATAAAACCAATATAATTACTTCTCAGTTTCGGAGGACTAATATAATCGATTCTTAATTTTTGGGGAACCAAACCAAACCACTATAAGTCATAAAACTGAACCAAATGCGTGGTTCCAACTTGGTTTGGTCCGAATCCATGGCTCTTTCATGACAAATAAAGAGATAGGTTGTTCACTATCAAGTAGCATCATACAATCTATTTTTTCCCTTTCAATTATTGAGAAAATTGTAAATTGAGACAATGTGGAACTTTAAGAAGTTTTACTTTCATTACACGTACATGTATTTTACGTTGGATTAATTTTATTTGTAGATTTACGAGACCGTAATAGGGCAATGTACATTCTAATTATGTTATGAGAAGGTGCCTCTTGAATGCAGAGAACATATATTAATTGGCTATATTTCATTTAGCATTAAGAAGGATAGACCTGCCCACCAAGGTCAGATGCATGCGGTGGTATCGAACTCCTGCCCTTCAACTTTAGCATTAATTTCAACCATGATTTGATCACAGTTCTGGTTAAGATCTGCAAAAATGCACATATAAATATTTCAAACGTTTTTCTCTTTTCCGTAATATATTCATTGTATGAGTACGGTTTTCCTTATCATAGATCTGATAGGATACAGATCTGGATAATGTACTTGCATCCTAAAATGATTTCCAGGCAGACATGACCGATTTTGAACCGGAAAAAGAACCGGCTAGAATTAGAACCGTCAGAATTAGACCCAAGGAGGACTTGGTTCAGTTTCGGTTCCAGCTTCTATTGAATCAGAACTGTGTCAGAATCAGAACAGGTGGTTTGGAGCCGTCTTCTATAATTTTTTAATATTTTTTATCAAAATTTAATTTTTAAATATTTTTTGATTCCATATTATTTTATAACCTAAACCGAAACGACAGTTTCAATCAGCTCCAGAACCAACCCGATCTTAGGTCCAAGCAAACTGAAACCAGCAGTTTGGAACCATCAGTTCCGAGTACGACATGAGCTTGCCCATGATTGGAAGTCGGTCAAATCTCTTGGTTCCGATTTCTGTGTAGTTGTTGGATTACTGGGTCTGCTGGAGGCCCAAACTTAACTTTCTAGCGATTTGTCGGTGCGAAAGCCGAAAGGTGTTCCCAGAATCTGCTGAGCAGGTAAGCAACGTAAATGCGCACCCAAATTGACCCGGAATTAAGTCGGCCGATCCAGACGGTAGTAAGGCGAGGAATCAAAGGGTTTGGTCGTATGACTCCAACTGGGCAACACACACACACACACACACACATATATATATATATATAGAGAGAGAGAGAGAGAGAGAGAGAGTCATTGTCCATACAACCCTGCGATGGTCAGGTTTTCCCTTTCTTCGATCCAAATAGTGGACGAGGATTTGGGGTCCAGTCGAGAGGTCTGTCCTTCCCAGGTTTTCCAATCATCTTTCATCATACGGAGAATATGGGAGAGCCACCAATATTAGGCCCTGCAGCTTGTCGTACGCCTTAAATGAAATTACAGGCCTCCTTCGCGCAGAGACCGCTCGAAGTTTTTGTGTTTCGTGTTGTGATTGTGTCATGTCGTTTCCTGTTTTCTCAAAATAAGACACAAAAAGCTTGCTCCTCAATTCGACATCTTATTCATCTTCATCTTGTTGGCTTGTTTGAGCAAAGGCCAACATGAACCCAGCACCAGATGTGTTAAATTAGCTGCCAAAAATCTTATTGAGCCAGGTCGTCGTGTTCACCTTGTTTAGATCATGAAAGATTACGAATGTGTTTGTCATGGGAATACTCAAACAAGGCTGAACCATGAGCGGGCTTGGTTCACTTACCACCGCCATTAGAGGCGGAGTGGACCGGAGCCTGTCTCAAGCATTGAACTATTCAGTGAGGTCGCTGGCGGTAGTGGGCTCACCGATGAACCATCATAAAAACCGGGGCTCACCTTTAAAAGAGGCACACGTCTTTGAACAAAAGGTCAATAGTCGTAACCAAACAAAACAGCACAATGTTTCTTAATGACTTCAAACCGAGTCTGTCAAAACTTCTGGTTGAATTGTGTCTGCTAAAAGTTTCTTCCCTACGTAAAACTTCCCACTTTCAAAGCTTGTCCGGCCTCCCCGGAAAGTCCGATGGTAGTCATTTCCTTTGCGCACCATACGGCAGGTTCGAAGTTATCCAGAACCGACGGTTCTGGTTCTCTTGGAACCAGGAACCAGAACCTGACTGGGACTGGCCGGTAGAGGTTTCAATCCTGTTTCGGTTTGAGGACAGTACCATTCCAACCCATAAAAATATTTAAAATTAAAAATTAAAAAAATAAACGGACTTCCAATTCGATTATGGTTGAAACTGCTGGTTCGTTTCAAACAGGTCTTGCTTAATTATTTAGAGATCCGTAGTTATTGTGCTTAGGCATGGATGTTTACCATTGACAAGAATGGTCAGTTTGGCTCTCTGACAAGAGGTTAAGTGTTCAATCACCGAGAAGTTGGTACCAAGGTTCCTGGTTTTTCATGGTAGGGCCTGGCTAGTGCCCGTTTGCTGATAAGAAAAATGGAACCACAGACCCATTAGTTGGTGAACCTTTGAACACATGAAATTTATCCTTGATAAGCTAAATATAGGGGTTCTCAATCATTGTAACTCTAGGGCCTGACTAGTTCCAAATCCAAACCAAGCCACAAGCCCAAGCCCGGCTCAGTGTACGTGCGCATGTTATAACATGTCTTCTCGAAGCTCTTTGAATTAAGGTTCATGAACTACTAACTATACAAAATGACATATGGGTTAATCACATCCATCAATATGAGACTATACTTTGTCTCCTCTTGATCATCTATTACAAAAGTTACTCGTATTGTACTTTTTACATTTTAAGACTTTTACTTATATTAATTAAATATATAAAAATACTAACTCTACAAAACTAGAACCATTTCTTATGGATTTCACCACCCAGAGCACGGGGCAGCAGTTTATATTTAGGTCGATGGGCGTTGACAGTAGGTCAGAGGTTCAATCAACAGTAAAGAATAGTGTAATTGTGCAACTGCTTCACTGTAGAGAACGGAAACCAGCAACGCTTTGCCATTTTCATAGAAGCTGAGTTAAGCAAGGTAAAAGGAACCCACAAAGGATCACAATGCGGTTAAACCTCTCAATCAAGCGGTTTCATGAGCACCCTCAGCAGTCAATCTACTCAACCGCCGGCGGCCTTGTTCCGGCCTAAAAGCCATGGCTGACCGTCAACTTACTCAATGTATCGACATGCTTCTGCCTACAAACGGAGCTCTCAGGTTATGATACCGCATCATAGGATACTTGAAGACACTTTATATCTTCATTTAAGGAATCAAAATGATTAAATTTATAAAAAAACAAATTCATTTAATCACTAAGTTAAATGTTTTATAATATGTTAAGAAAAAAACATACAAATACAAAAATCGTATTGATTTGAGCACCAATATATGCATGTGATAGAATACAACCTGCAACAGTGCCACTGACCGCTAACAAGAGTCTTGTATTGTTGTTATTTATCACTTCTCTTGACACCTCAAGCTGGTCGCTCCTTGTAGGGAGGGGCAAAACAAAAGAATGAACAAACATTTTGCGTTGAATGTTCTTTATTCAGCAGAGAGAATGATTTTTTCTGCGAATAACTAGTTTTTTTTAGGTACATCCTTCAACTTGCAAGTCAACCCCCTAGCAAGCTGATCACTTAAATTAAAGGCACTTCTTTGTTTTCTTTTCTTTTCCTGAAATTTATCCCTCCTACATCTGGAGAACTCATTTCTTTGAGCAATTAAATGTTTGATCGACTGAAACGTTGGTTTGTAGGCATTCACCCATATATGTTGAAATTCTAAGGGTCAAGAGAGACTTATCTTGTGCATCACGCATCGGAACGGTGACGACCACATTTAAATCACCCCCGGATGCTCCCTTCCTCCTCATATTCGTATTTGAAAACCACCACTCTCGATCTTCTTCCATATCAGCCGTCTGCCTCACCATTCTCTCTCTCTCTCTCTCTCTCTCTCTCTCTCTCTCTCTCTCTCTCTAGCGCGGCCATGAACAACCATAAAACACTCATTTGCCTTTCTATCAACACCCTCTTCCTCCTGCTCCTCCTCATAATCTTCTTATCGGATTTGATCGGCGTGGAGTGCAGCCGGCCGCTCGGTGATCTACAAAGAGATGAGTTCATTAGGAGAAGAGCTCGTGAGGGGCCTAGTCCCGGAGCAGGGCACTAGTATGACCAAAACTTTGGATATTTTTCTTGCTTCTTTTCTTTTCTTCTATTAATTTGTTCTTTGGGAAGATCAGTTTGCTTGATCTTCATATTCAGTGGCGAACATATTCATGAGCGAGGTGAGTCGAGACGGTTCATCCGAAATTCAGGAAAAATCTAAAAGAAAATTCATGCAAGCCGTCGCACCACCTGAATTTCAGCATCATATACATCAGGTTGATGCAGAATCATAACCAACAACGTGTATATTATTTTCATACCTTTGATTTGTAAGAGAACTGTAAACCATGTAGTTTGCAGGTGTTTTATACAATCTGATTTGGATGGCAAGTGAATATATATGAATAAAACGATATATGCAATTCGATAATCTTCAGAGATTTGCTTGTGAGAAATGGATCAATTTGATGCCACTACTCATATCTATTCATCCATGGAGCTTGAATGTTGGGTATCATGTGGAATTTTACTCAACATTTTGTTCTCTAGGTTTTCTTAGCATTTAACTTCGAAAAACAAGATTGGTTTTCTCTCAATAGTACTTTCTCTTCGTAGAGAAAGCTGCAATTCTTCTTTTAGGTGCACAAGGAGAGCCCCCCCGCCCTCCTGCGTAGGGACTTGTCTTAGAACCTTCAACTTGAAAGTCACTAGTTTGAAACCCGGGAAGTGCATATCTGGTGGGGATCTGCATAACTTCAGCTTACCTATTTAAAGAAAAAGTCAACTTTTAGTTTTTTTTATGATTATAGTGTTTCGAACTAATTAAATGACGATGGTTCGAACAGAAGATTAACTGCTCATCCGAAGAGCAATATAGTTTGCATGCATATTCTTGTAGATCACGCTTTTCTTTCTTTATTTTTTTCTGAACAAATATTCTCACAGAAAATTAGCTGCTTCTCAAGCACGAGCTATTAATTAATTGAAGAAATTTACCGAGAGTTTGAGCTGGTTCCTTGTAAACCACGAAATAAATGTCAAAGTTTGGACGTGAGACATGGATGCGCAATTCTGGATTCGATTTGTGATTTACCATCATTTTCGCGACAGTCACGGCTTTCCATTGCCAAGTGAGAATGACACGAAGACCTACCTGTGGGTAGCCGTTCCGGTGACCCACAAACAAGGGTGCCCCATAGGTTTGGTTGGATTCTATTACCAACAAATTAAACTAGCAGTCGAACTTTAGTAAGGACCATGGAAAGAACCAGGTTGATCTGCGTCAACCTCTGATAATGCTTATATGGCAAACACGAATCTGGGTAGCCAAAACGGCGACCTGCAGGTGGTCGTGTATAGTGTAGCGATCTTGCCAAATACATGAAGTGAAAGTAATTAGTTCACAAGTTCCACCGTAGATGAATTCATGATGTAATGTTTTTGAGACTCACTTTCAACTCGTGAAGTTGGCAATAAGAGTGTTTGTCATGTATGTATATGCTAGAAAATTATGTAGTAGTTTGGTAAATTTTCCATTAAAAAAGTAGTTTGGCAATTAAAACTTCATTTCCACTTAAATAAACAAATTTACAGCATGATGGTACAGTCTGTTTGCCCAATAAAATGAAAAGTATCCTGTTCGTTCCCTTTGTCATGCACACACGCACGCAGACATACAGCCACACACACACACACACACAGAGTATTGTTGCTTTATGATGTTACTACATCGAGGCCAAGAAAGGGCATGTTTCAGCTTCATATGAGAGGCCAACTACTCCAATGGGTAATAGGTGGAAACAGTGGCTTTCACAAAGGTCCGTTTGGCCTTTACCACTGTAAGCAATTCCTCTTCCTAGCTAAAGCTGTAGCGCAACAAGGATTCCAAGTTAGTTCTATTTTTGGTGTCAATAGTCTTTTGAATGAAGTCGCAGAGCCAATCAATACATCATATGGAAACCATCATCCTTTTGCCACCTTTGACTTCTCGTTCGAGATTTTTGTATCTTATAGTAAATTTTTGTAGCCAAATCGTGCTTCCTGGATGACGGCAGACTACTGTGCTCTGCGGCATAAGGGTCTTCTTGGTGCCCATCTCTTTTCTTTTTCCTTTTGGGTAAAGAACAGGGAAGAAACCAATAACAAACTAAAAGAGCAGGGCCTCAGAAACATTGCCTCCGCTGAATTTCGACACAGAAGCATACACAGTCAGTTTAAAGAAAACATAAAGATGGGGAAGAAAGAAAACATAAGAATTTATGTGATTTGGAAAGAATTACAGCAAGAAGAGAAAGCAGATCTCCACCGTGACGAAAGAGGAGCTGCACACAATCAATTACCTTTCACAATCTCTTGAAAAACTCATCGTTTTACTCTTACGCAACATCCCTTTTATATGTTCTCTCTCGAGATACCTATAAAAGAAACTTCCCATTAATACCAAGTCTTCATTTACCATGAACAAACATGAGTCTTTAGTTTTGTGTCCATTTTGTATCGCACCATGAACTTTTCGGCTTGAATTACTTTCATGTCAACACGAATTAAGGCCACATCAATAGCCTCAACTAAGTGGTTTAGTGCTAAATGACAGACTTGAGCTCCCTGGCTTAAGGTTATGAGAGTTCAATCGTGCGCAGAGGCATTGAGGTACCTATTTATATCGGGAAGCTCCGCAACCCTAAATACTTCCACAGCACAAAGTCGTGCTACAAATGGCGTCTTTCCAAACACTGTTGAAAGCTGAACATGAGGTCATATAGAAAACTTGATTCTTTCCAAGTTCATCAACATGACCTTTCACAAATTCTGCAATAAGTGGTCCGATCACAGACTCACACTGATATATTTGTATTGGAAGGCCATGAGTGATGCCATGCACATGGTCTCCTGAAACCGTCTCCCCGAAATATTTGTGTAACCAAATCTAGAAATGGCGAAGCAGGTGATGCTTGCTGTAGCCATTATAGGTTAGTCTGTTTTGATAGCATGACTATACGTCTTATTAAGTGTACATGCTATATGTGTGTGTGCGTGTGCGAGTGCGTGCTTTTATGATAAAATGCGTTTAAAAATAGTTAATTCGTACCACCACAAGAAAAAGTAGTTAATTGGCAAGATTATCGCTTTAAAAAGTTTCTTTTGACATTAAATATGTCTACATGCTCTGTGTGTGTTGTGTGTGAGAGAGAGGGAGAGAGAGAGACTTCGGCCCGCTGTTATAACAAAATTATTTTTAATATGATATATTACTTTTGAAATTTCTTTTGACATTAAATGTGTCGACATGCTATGTTTGTGTGCGTATATTCACTAACATCATTTCGATCCAAAACCGAAGCCTCAAGACTTGTTTTTGTTAAGACATGCTGAGTGAGGCACTTCGGCCCCTACCAACTACAACCAGGAAGAGCCTATCAAGGATTCAACTCTTGACCTACCGTCGGAAGGCTCAACACCCTACCACCACGCTGTGCCCCTTGTGGGACAAAATATTAAGACTTACTTGGATCCCACTAGCATCCCTGCATCACAAAGTTTAGAGTGACTTGTGGATATAATGTGGATCGGTCCAAGTTTATATGACAAGATCAAGATCCAATACTAAACTTAATACAAATTTACAAAAGCACAGTTTTCCCAGTAATTCAATCCACGCCTAAAGAAAATTATAGGAACCCACAGGATCCATTTAATATATGTTGTTTTAACTGTTGAGTGAATTATTTAAGTCTACGGCATTTGGCTTAAAGTATGTTCATCGATCAATGGAAAAGCACTGTCGCAGATGTGTGTGTGAGAGAGAGAGCTATTCATGTTTGAATGAGTTACCAAGTTCACTAAACATTGCCTAAGAGGCATTCATGTAACTTTTTTTCCTGGAGGGAGGGCTGGAGCCCGGAATGAGTGGAATTAACTTTATCCGAATCATGTTCACCCCTCTTTTGATGTGGTTAAAGTGGATAATGTCCAGTTCCGGTGACCTTTCTTGATGTTTCCTGTAGCCTTTCAGTAGCCTTCTTTGTTGTTGCGCAGCTCTGATGATATGGGAAGAAGGACAGAAAGAACAAGTATGTTTGTTTTTGAGGTTTTCTCTCTATCAGTTTTGCCTTAGAGAGTTTATGTTTTTGTTGTGTTTGTTGTATTTCTTAATATCAATTTTACTGTGCGTTGCTCTATATTTATAAAACAACCCTTGTTCCACCCTCCCAGATTTTCTGATTGGGCTTTTCTTTTTGGAGTCCTTATCCGGTTAGTTACGGAGCTCATCCGAATATGACCGGCTGTTATGGATTATTTCCATAACCACCATACATTCCTTCCAAGTTTTATTGTCTGGTTAGCGAAAACCAAATGTATTTTTCTTCACATTCATACCTTCTTTTTGGTTATGGAGGGAGGCCGAAGTCTGACATGCCGACACACTCATGCACCCCCTGGGAATCGAACTCACACCTGCAGCATGGGAGTCGAGAGCCATACCGTGGAGCTAACATTCTGGGTGCATCAGATACAGAATGGACGCATTGGGGCTGGGTTTTGCTCAAGGGACTTTTACTAAACCAAAACAACAATACAGGGTAAATTTGCTTTGTTTTGATGTTTAAGGTTGGATATATATCGGCCAACCTTTTGAAACTAGATTTACCATGGTAAGTTCTAGACCCAGATAGACAAGGATTCTTTTGAAACTAAACTCCCAATGGATTCAAGCATGTCGATTTTCAAGAAGAAAACAGGTCAAAAGAATTCCATATTTCAGGTGCAAATGATCAGGGTATTTATTTTGAGTGTGTGTATATATGTGTGTGTGTGTCACTCAGAGTACTGCATGGCCACCTATATGGGGCTGTACCTTCAGACAGTTCGAAGTGGATGGCAGGGTCGATGCCAAACAGGGTTACAAAAGGAGGGCGAAGCCTAACACAGATGCGTGCACACCCGGGAGTCGAACTCCCGATCAGGAGCAAGGGCGTCAAAGGGCCCTGTCGTTAAGCTAACGCTGTGGGTGCAGTACTGGTTATAAAGTTTGTCCCTTGAATTAGCACTACTCAAAGATTGGGCGCTGCTACCTAACATAATTAAATAAACATAACATTATTCCTTCCTTGGTTCATTCATTAACGTAACAAAGTAAGCCAGGTTAACTATATGCACATAGTTATGCTTCCTTTTGTGTATCTGTTTCATGGAAAACATTTGCTTTTCATAATCTATTTTTCATTCTATTCTACTTTTTTTTTGTGACATTAATTCTTCCTCAATTGGAAGGAATGTTTTTGAAATGAATATCTGATCCACCAACTGATTGGATATCCGATCCACCAAATATCTACAATATCCGGTCAGTAATTGGGTTGAATCTGGTTTTAGGTTCCTAAATCCACTAACTGGATTCAAAACCAAATGGGATACTGTATTATCCAATCCATTGACATCCCTACACTTATGGTAGGTTAGTGATGTGCACATTTTCATCTAGAGATTGTTAACAAGAACCAAGAATTGAAATATGCACAACCATATCTAGGAACACCAGCATATATAATGACCATATATAGCTTTTATTTGCTTATTTATTCATATATTCGTATAGTAATATCTCTTTCATTACATCAAGTCTTAATTGTAGCCCTGTAATCAGCCCACAACTGATCCAGGGTCTTCCCTAAGGTCTCTTGGAAGAAGCCATCGCTGTAGCCTGCCCTGACTTTCCTGTTCAGTTCGAAGATGAACCCGTCCTTCAGACCATTGCAGTAGTTGAAGAAGTAGGCGGTCACATCGGAGCCATCGTCCCATCTTTTTCCCTCACTAGGCTTCCTCCAGTATGTTGGCACCAGCCCTGCCTTGAGCCTTACACAGTCGGCCATGCCCTCCAACACCCATTCTGGCCCCGGGCTACTGGGGTCCTTCCCTTCCCACTGCCAGACATGGGTGTCTTCATGGTACACCACACCCCTTATCTCCTTCTGGATGTTCCCATTGAAGCGCTGGATGTACCTTGCACTTATATTAATCTGATTGCCCTACGTCGACGCGATATCGTCTGTCATTGATGAATATTTCCACCGAGCCTAGCGGCTTCCGGTCAGCCTCACCTTGCCTGAGAATCTGCCATATGAAGCTGTTCGCGGCCGAGAGAGTCTGCAGAGTATACTGTGTGCCTATCTCACGCTCGAACCTCACTCCTCCTGGAGTGCTGGTTGCAGTGTTAGTGACATTCAGTCGGACCTCGGCTCGGGTCTGGTCTGCAGAAGATAAAAGGAGAAGCATAGAGATGAGTACGAAGAAAAGCTCCATTTATTGATAGGTTATGGTGTGTATTTGGCTGGTTGATATCGGTGTGCTTTATTAGCCTTTGAGTGGCCTTGTTTATATAGACAGTAGGGAGGGAAGGAGTTGGTGAAGAAAAAACTTGGACCATGACCTCCAGGTGAGGCTGGTGCATACAAAAGAGCAAAGAGCCATAGATGGGTATTGTCACTACTCACCAATTTCAGGCCAGTTTTTTTTATTAAAGATCAAGTGTACGTCACCAAACTAAGCCACTATATGACCCTGAACCTGACCCTTTCTGGACCGTCTTTAATTGCAGAGGTATTCGGTGTTTAACTAGACAAATTTGATGACTTAAACACACAACCTTCCGAAAAAGAACGAGAAAAGGTTGAACAAGCAAGGAAAGTAAGGAATCAAGGTCGGATAATGGCGGTGTAGAGCAGGTAAACGAACCGAGCTGAGGGTGGTTCAGTCAGGTCCATTTGGCACATGATCAGTACGTTGGTAATTTACACAACCGAATGCAGACGCCGTGTTTTCGGCTCAGCATGGCTTACATAAACTTGTTACGTATAGCATATATGACTTCTGTATGTTAGAAAACCATGTCAACCCAACTAATTGTGGGTGCACATGCAGTTTAATTTACAATCTAACCCTACAAAAGATATGGAATAAAATTTCAGAGAAATTGGTTTTAGCTACATTTATGTACTCAAAAAAGTAAATATTTTTTTTTACTTTAAACAGAGATTATTGTATAGATCATTTAACGCGACTTTGTTTTTCTTGGCTAAAAAACGAGCCAACAAGCTGAACATGCGATGGGATTTGACTTGGAGAATGAGCCGCGAACCGCCATGGCTCGCCCGTTTCTCTAGTATCCATGATAATCTATTAGCACTTCCAAGGTTAGGAAAGGGTCCAAGTGGCCTGGATCCAACACCAAAACATAAGATTTTGTTTCAATTCGGCTGAATGTGTTCGATGTTGCTCGGCTTTGTAACGTAAAATGGTCATTCTCATATTGTAAAATGTTACATAATGTTACAAAAATTAAATCAGAGAAACGGCAATGTTATAGAGATTAAACGGCTTGTAACGAAAAGCCCAGTTGTAAAAACCAAGAAGATGAAATCGTCTATAAATACTGTACAAAAAATACAGAAAAGAGTACTTAAAAAAACACTGAAATCTACAAACCATATGTAGGCTCGTGTAGTTGAGCATTCATAATATTACTTATATGTGTATTAGATGTTAGAAAATCGTGCTAACCACGTCAATTGGATAGGTTCACATATATTCAATGAGTCAGTTTTGTAGGTTTAACCACTAAGCTCGTGCCCTGCTCATTCAACTCGCAGATCGTCTTAGTATGATCTCTGCATGTCTCGTGTCGGTAAATCAAATATGAATTCTTAAATGAAACAAATGATACAAGCTGGTTACTCAACTCAACTTCAATCCATTAGGCGCATCCTTAGAGTCCACTTCTTCCCCATACTACGAGTGAAAGGGGAAACTAAATTAGGGCAGTTTCAGGAAAACGAGATTATGACTTCAATCCATTGATAAACCGATCTAGTGGATCTGCTTGCCGCAAGTTTCCACTTCTGGATTTGTGGTGAGGAAGAATACGGGCACGGATAACTGTATCCTTGAGTAATTCTGTCAAGACCCCGAGGCTCTGGGTTTTTTATTTTTTCTTTTATTCAATAAGGACACGGGAGTGCAATTCCTATTGGATCGAACACACTTAATTTGTTGGACTTAATGATAGAATTAAGTGTTATAAGGCCCAATTAAGCTCATATAACATTATTGTAGATATTTGGTGTGTTGGAAGAGCGTCTTTAGTCCCATATTGCTTGAGAAAAGAATTTCACATGTTCTTTATATATATATATATATATAGTAGCTTTGGCTTTGAATATGAGTTTAAAAGACCTTAGATAGGTTATGAATGACAACATGTGTATCGAGAGATTTCCTTTTGCAAAAGAAAGTTTTAGTCATGAACATGGTTGAAAAAAGGTGACAACATCTATGCGTGTATTGATAGTAGAGTGTTGCTTGAGGATGACTCAATCACATAAATGACTGTATATTTAGTCCTCATGTGGACATTCGTTGCATATATATATTCCTCTTTATTTTGGTGAGGGTTTTTTTGTATTTTTTCAAACACTTCTATAATTTTCTAAGAGAATCTCCCCAAAAGTAAAGACTAAAGAGGGTTATTTTTAGGATTCACTTTTTTATACACATATATACATATATATACATACATACACATATATACATACATACATACATATATATATACATATATACATATATACATATACATACATACATACATACATACATACATATATATATATACATACATACATACATACATATATATATACATACATATATATAAACAGTGATATCGTTATGTTCTCATTTAACAAATCGAATTACAATAAAAAGAGAAAGACAAACAGCTATACAATTGTAGAGAGAGAAGAAAAAGAAAGCTTGGTCGATGGCTTTGGATACATATATATATATATACATACATACATATATACATACATATATATATACATATATATACATATATATACATATATATACATATACATATATATATATATATATATATATATATATATATATAACAGTGATATCATTATGTTCTCATTTAACAAATCAAATTACAATAAAAAGAGAAAGACAAACTGCTATACAATTGTAGAGAGAGAAGAAAAAGAAAGCTTGGTCGATGGCTTTGGATCTTTGAGTCCAGAACCGAATCAAGATAAAATAATCTTCACCAAAATCCTGTTTCTCCCTCCTCCTAAAGAAGGCACAGTTGAACTGATCCTGATCGGTGCTTCGTAACCGTCCAATGGGCTTTCTGCCGATGACCTTCCTGTAAATTATATCGGGTAATGTTCGTTCCGTAGTCGAAACGGATCCCTTCGCATACTTCCTCCTCAACAATGTCTATCTCGGTCACGATCTTCAGCGCGGTGTTTTCCAGCGGTTGTATGATCGCCGTTGTCGATTGACGGACCCACTCATTGATTTGTTAGCGCATGTTTGGGCACATTTCGTATGTCAACTCATTGGAGGTATCCGTGAAAGAGTATATTGCATCAGAAACCATAAAAACCATCTCGCTGAGAAACTTTTTGATGCTCCAATCGTAAAAGAAGGCACCACTCCGTTCGCTTCCTGTGATTGTTTGTGCCTTTAAAACCTCTATTGCGGGATTTTGGTTTCGGCGTACATGCTTATGTAAGGTTGTGACCATTCTCGGCAACCCAACACGGTAGTAGTCGTTACCCGTAATCACGATTATTGAGAGAATGACCGTAACAATCATAGAATCAAAACTGTCAGTCCGTTATTGGATTGCACGTTAACTGTTCTGTTAAAGTGACTCCTGAACAAGAAAGCCCAGCGAGACAAACCTGAAAAGTCACGAGCATGCGCTCCTCTATAAATATAGAGCAGTGCACACAGTCCATATATGGGAAACACAGGAAAAACACCGAAAAGACTTCCAAGGCAAAATCCATTGTGTGAAAAACTCGAAACAAAAGGAAAATAAAACCACGTACCTTTATATTCTATTGCAGGCGTACCTGAAAAACCCTACGAGCAACAAATAGAAGGTCGACAACAATGAACCTGGAGGTAGACAGAAGTTAGACTCCGACAAAAAGGCAAGAGAATCGCCACATCTGGTATCAGAGGCTCGTTCTTCACCTTGTGAAATAGGTACGCGATTAGTGTTACAAAAAAAACGAAAGAGAGCTCAAAATGGATAAATGCAAGTATAAAGATCTGTTGTTACACCCGTTGCAAAAGGGATTAAACTAAGTAAGGCTAATAATTCTGGTGAAGGAAACGATAAGCGTGACGTTCCTTATGCATAAGCTATGGGTAGCTTGATGTATGTTATATTGTATACAAGACATAATATCAACTTTGTTGTTGGTCTTGTGAGTATATATCAAAGTAATCTTGGATGGCATGAACTGAAAATGGTAGGATAATTAGATGCTGACTTTGCTAGAAGCAAAGATGACAACAAAACTACCTCGGGGCAAATATTCTTTTTTCGAGGTAGTGTTGTTTCTTGGGCATGTAAGAAACAGGGTTGTGTAGCATTGCAAACAAAGGAAGCTGAGTATGTGGCTTGTTGTATGGCTATAACGAGTGTTGTTTGGATAAGTAGCTTTATACGTGATTTGAAGCTGAAAATAACCGACAAGCTAGTTGTTATTTACTATGATAACAACGTAATAATTACTCTTATCAAAAGTGAAGCTCAAAAAGCAAGCATATAATAGTTAAATACCACTATATTCATGATATGGTTATGAGAAAGGAAATATCCATCTCATGCATGCCAACAAATGATATGTTGGCAGACCCCTTTACTAAAGGCACAGTAGAAGAACTTTTCTCAAAACATTTTGTGAACATGAGTTTGAGATATGTTTGATTGTTGTGTAGGAAAATAACTATAAAACGGGTAGTGATTGCAGTAACAATAATGAAAGGACATTACTAGGTAAACCCCACAAAAGTGAGAGGAAAACCAGTATATCAGTACACTTAACTTGAATGGCCAAGTGGGAGATGTAAGGCTGTGACCATTCTTAGCAACCCAACACGGCGTGTTCACGGTTATAGAGAGAATGGTCGTAACGACCGTAGAATCAAAACTACTGGACCGTTATTGGGTTACACGATAACTGTCCGATTAAAGCTACTCTTGAAGAGGAAAGCCTAACGAGATAAACCGAGAAAGTCAGGAGCACGCGTTGTTCTATAAATACAGAGCAGGGCACACAATCCATATACGGGAAATAGAGGAAAAACACTGGAAAGACTTCTCAAGCAAAATCCGTTGTGTAGAAACCTCGAAACAAAAGGAAAACAAAACCACCTACCTTTCATTGCAAGGGTACTTTAAAAGTTCTATGAGTAACAAATAGAAGGTCGACGGCAACGAATCCGAAAGTCGACAGAAGCCGGACTCGAGCAAGAAGGCAAGAGAATCACCACAGCTTCAAGTAGAATTCACGGAGTACGACTATGGAAGTCGGGGGTTCCGGAGTTATGCTACCTGCCATGGGAGGGCGGAAAAGTAAGAAATTCCGCCTATAGTGGATTTATAGTTAGCAAGGCGATGTTCAGACGATATGCACTATCTTCCCATTTTTCAGCACTGGTTAAAACGCACGAAAATGGAAACTCCATTCTCTCTCTCCATATATATATATATATATATATATATATATATATATATATATATATATATATATATATATATATATATACTGAGTGGAGTCATACATTTAACTATGAACATATGAACCTTTTTATTTTGTTAGATGCCTTTTAGTGGATAAATTGGATTACCATATCATAAAAGATTTTTCTTTCGGTTCTTTTTTTTTCATATTACGAATGATTGGTTCTCCAAGAGTACATAGTTTTGAGACCAACAACGTATGATCCTTATCTCTTCGTTCATTAGGTTCACGAAGTGTCACCTTCTTCCATCTCCCTTTCTCTCTATAGTAAATGTTTAAACTCAACCCGTGTTCAAATTTATTCAAATGTTTTTACCGTTTAGTTGGTACGATCAACGATAAATTACCTTATGAAGCACTTACTTTTTAAGTATTTTTTGTTTTATTATTTCAATCGTTTATCTAAAAAATCAAACAGTAGAAATGATACGATAGATTTGAAGGGGACTGCATGCCATCCCAAAGATATTTGTCTGCCCCTATTTCTCTCTCATCAATAAGGGTAGGCCCCTTTGCTTGGCGGGTGGACCCCATGGGTCTGCCTATCAAGCCCAAAAGTAGCTTCTTATTTGGCTTTGGCCTTGTGAGAAAACCAAGCTCACCCAATTGAGCTTGTGTGTGACTCGTGTAGCTCGCAGCTCGACTGTTGCAGTATGTTTCTAGCATGTCTTCAATGAGCAAAAGAGAATATTAGCCTAATGGGACCAATATGACCAGGCCCAATTGAGCCTGTCTTAAACGAGGAAATGAGATAAGCAATAACCGGACGAGTAGCTCAGCTGTGCTCATCTTGGCTCGTTCAGCTTGTCTCACAAAACCGGTATATGATACCCATATATATCCCGTAGATCATTAAACTATGAGAACAGTTAGGGGTGAGCATTATTCGGATATAACTGAACCGAATCAAAATTTCTATTCGGTTCAGTTTGAACTTTTTAAAAAAATCGGTTATTCGATTAAGTTTGGATTTTAAGATTTGAAAACCGAATAACCGAATATGTATATATATATATATATATATATATATAATATATATATATATATATATATATATATATATATATATATATATATATATATATGTGTGTGTGTGTGTGTAATTAAGTTTGGTTTTTAAGATTTGAAAACCGAATAACCGAATATGTATATATATATATATATATATGTGTGTGTGTGTGTGTATGTATATATATACATATATATATATATATATATATATATATATATATATATATATATATACATGTATATATATACATATATATATACATATATATATATATATACATATACAGAGAGAGAGAGAGAATTCAGTCATAGAGGATAAACAGAATAAGAAAACTGAACCGAACCAAAATAATTCGGTTCAGTTCTGTTAGGGTACCTACTCAATTCAGTTCGGGTTCAGGTTTGGTTTTTAGAATAAAAAAAAGTTTGGTTTCGGTTATGTTGGTTCTGAACCGAAAACGGCTGATGCACACCCTTAGAAAAAGCAGCAAAAAATCGGCGTGATGTGCAGCTCCATTATCTGAAAAAGAATGTACGACATCCTTAGGATATCCAGAACCACCGGTTCTACACTGGTTTGGATTGAGGACCCAATGAGACCAGCTCATCCACAAACTCTTGGATATACTGATCCGACGAGCCACCATCAAGGCCGGCTTTCGTCACCACATCCTTCCATTTCAGAGCGTTCTGCCTCATCTCCGCCGCTCTTTCACCACCCATCAGCTCCCCAATGCATCTCTGAACTTCTTCTCTGGGTACGGTTCCGTGCGGACCCGCTTGAAGGCGCACCCCGACCCCGTATACATCAACCAGGAACTTGGCATTGGTAGGTTGGTCCGACCACTGTGGGAATGCAATGACAGGCACCCCAGCGCACAAAGTCTCAAGGGTCGAGTTCCACCCGCAGTGGGTCAAGAACCCAGCAATAGCTCGATGCTTCAGTACTGCGGTTTGTGGAGACCATGACACAACCCGACCCAGATCCGAAATCTCCTCAAGAAAGGTCTTTGGTAGAGCTGGTCCCGGCCCGTCCTGATTCACTTTGGCTACCCATAAGAACCGGGTCATACTGTTCTTCAAACCCCACGCCAACTCGGTGGCCTGATCAGCTTGGAGAAGTGTGTAGCTGCCGAGCGAAACATAGATGACTGACCCATCTGGTTGATGGTCAAGCCAGTCTAGGCAATCTGGCCCAGCTGCCCACATATCGACTCCGGCATCGGACCTTTCTGACCTGTCAAGAAGTTGAGATGGCACAAGCGGGCCAACAGGCTTAATGGGTTGAAGCTCAGCCATGGATTCGATTGCATCGAACTCGAGCTCTTTCACCGAGTTTGCGAAGACCCACTTCAAGTTTTTCATCTTCTCAAACTGTTCCGCCAACAAACGGCTGAAGACTGCGTAAGGGCAACTTGGAAGCACCAGGCTGGGAAGATCTTCCAACTTGAGAGGTGGTAGACCCAGTAATGTTATACACTGATCCTGACCCGTTTCAAAGAGCTGAACCAGCTTATGGTGGTGACGATAGTACAGAGCGTAGAGTGCGCAAGACTGTATCCATAGAGTGCCACACGGTAGCTGGAGCTGGGTGCCGACGTCCAGGACCCATGGTACAAACGGGTTATTAACTAGGCATGAGACAGGGCGGCCTTCATCAGCTAAACGCAGGATGAGCTCAGTCAGGCTCTTTGGGCCGGTGGTGCCAAGCGATTCCATATAATAAGTGATATCAACCTGCCGCTCGCCATCATGGTCGAGCCCATCGGAGAAGGACTCAATCTGGATTTGGCCATACCTGGCTGTGGCCATGGGATGATCCGACCGGGCCCTTAGAATCCGCTTGCGGGCATTGTGTGTCGAGGCTAGAGTGACAAAGAGCCCTTTCTTGGCGAGGCGCTCGGCGAACTGAAGCATGGGGTTCAGGTGACCCTGGGCCGCAAAAGCCACCACCATCACATGAATGGGTTTCTCCATTGCTGCTCAGTGGGTGTTCTTTGGTTCTCCTTTCACCACACCAAAATATATATAGAACCAGGAGACTTCATTATTGGAGACCACATGTTTTGTACAATTTAACTTTGAAGTTCCATTTACGAGAGAACCCCTCTTTATTTAATTAGTGGTTCTAAAGCGATTGGCCACTGCAGGCAACTTTCGAAGCGATTGACCACATGTTTGTCTTATTCATTCAAACAAGACAATTAGTGAGAGTCCAAGAAAGGGGGTTGCGTATCAAATTATCATGTTACTTCCGAAGAGGTTGCGTATCAAATTGGGATACCAAGAACCACAACTTGACACTGGTTCAGATTGTGGATCCAGTGAGACCAGCTCGTCCACAAACTCTTGGATAATGCAGTCCGAGGACCCACCTTCAAGGCCAGCCATCCTCACCGCATCCTTCCATTTCATTGCATTCTGCCTCATCTCCGCCGCTGTTTCGCCACCCAGCAGCTCCCTGATGCACCTCTGCACTTCATCTCGGGGCACAATTCCGTTCGGACCCGCCTGAAGACGCACCCCGACCCTGCATACATCAACCAGGAACTTGGCATTGGTAGGTTGGTCTGTCCAAAGTGGGAGTGCAATGACTGGCACCCCGGTGCACAACGTCTCGAGCATCGAGTTCCATCCACAGTGGGTCAGGAACCCAGCAACGGCCGGGTACTTCAGCACGTCTGTTTGCGGAGACCAAGACACAACCCGACCCAGATCCGAAGCCTCCTCAAGTAAGCCCACTGGGAAACCGGGGACCGATTCACCCTGTCTCGATTTGGCCACCCATAAAAACCGGGTCGCACTGTTCTTCAAACCCCATGCCAACTCGGCCATCTGGTCAGCGTGGAGAGTCGCGAGGCTGCCGAGGGAGATGTAGATGACGGACTTCTCCGGCTGATTGTCGAGCCACTTTAAGCATTCCTGTGCAGCTTCCCACATATCGACTCGGACGTCAGGCCCATCTATCGGTCCAAGAAGTGAAGATGGTACAAGCGGACCAACAGGTAGGATCTCACCCATGGATTCGATCGCGTCAAATTCTTTCACCGAGTTCGCGAAGACCCACTTGATGCTCTTCATCTTCTCAAACTGTTCTGTGACCGAGTCCAAGAAGACCGGGTATGGATTGTCAGGAAGCACCAGAGATGGAAGATCTTCCAACTTGAGAGGTGGTAGACCAGGTACTACCAGATCCGGTTCCAGTGAACCGACTCAGCTTACGGCAATGACGATAGTACAGAGCATACATTGCACAAGATTGTATCCATAGAGCGCCACAAGGGATGTGGAGCTGGGTGCCCACTTCAAGGACCCATGGTAGGATCGGGTTGTTGATGAGGCACGAAACAGGGCGACCTTCATCGGCTAGGCGCAGGATGAGCTCGGTCAAGCTCTTGGGGCGACGGTGCTAAGTTGTTCCATATAGAAGTTAAGGTCAATTGGCAGGTCCTTGTCGTAGTCCATCCCGTCGGAGAACGGCTAGATCCGAACTGGGACGTGCTTGGTTGTGGATGTGGGATGATCTGTCTGAGCTCGAAGAATCCGCTGGTGGGCGCTGTGTGTCGTCGCTAGAGTGGCGCATAGACCTTTCTCTGCAAGGCGTGCAAGGAACTGAAGCGTCGGGTTGAGGTGACCCTGTGCGCCAAAGGAGACCACCATCACATGAATGGGCTTCGCCATTGCTGCTAGTCTAGGCTTTCTGGTACTCCTTTCACTGCAGCCCGATGTAAAAAAAAGTACTCACCTTTCTAATAGGCAGAACCGTTCTTAATTATGATCATACTATAGCCTGACCATACTTTTGAATCATTCAGTTGGAGACATTATAAAAGTCCTCAAGTTGACAGACGTGAACGTCTGGTATTGGCTGGTAAAGTTCTGAAAACTTTGGACTCTTTCAGGTCACCGGAAATAAATAATTATTTTTATACTTGGTAAGATGGCCTGTTCCAAAATGAAATTCGGACTGTGTAGAAAATTCACAAAAGGCTAAAATTTGAGATGAGATTCTATAAAAGGAGAACCTCTTTAGAGAGAGAGTGGGACTTATTAAACTCTCGTTTACATTAGACCATTTATGCTAAACCGGATCATTAAATTGAACACGTATGGTTTAGATATGCAACGTACTTTATACCTTTTAGTTTTCTAAAAAGCTAACTTTCAAATTTTGCTTTTCTTATCTAAACTAATAATCTCTCCAATCTAATCCAAATGAGCAAAACGGTCTAACATGTAGCAATTCCCGTTCTTTATATATATGAAACTGCCCACAATAATCTCATTGATGTCTCTATTGTTTTTGAGTGATATGATTATGAGGATAATTTTAAAATTTTGAATTTTTTGTAAAAATACAAACAATATTTTTGTTACACTTATGTCACCCAAAAGCATACATGAATAAATAGGTGTCACCAATGGCGGATCTATATAGGGTGGGGAGGCGATGCCCCCTCATAAATTTTGAAAAATTACAGTAAAACTTATATTTTACAGTGAACATATGGTTGAGATGGATGCTTCCCCCCCTTCACCCCCAAGACAATGAAATATATATGTCATCTCCTCCAACGCTATTTTTTAGATCTGCCACTGGGTGTCACCGTGAAGAAGATCCGATCCCTCTATATATATATAAAGAAAGAGAGAGAAGTAAAAAACAAAAGGTAATTTGGCATTGGTTGGAGGCTCTAAGGTATCGGACTGGGAATTCAGAAGTTGGAGGCTTTTTCCGGCAAGCCCATAGCTGCGAGAGGCATAGCTCCTTGAGCAAGTCACATATTACTCATGGGACTAGAAAATAACATGAATATTCAAGATAATTTGGGTTCTTCACCAAATGAGATGAGTTCATCCACAAACTTCCGGATATTTTGATCCGAAGATCCACCGTCGGCAGCCCCCTTTCTCATCACATCCTTCAATTTCAGTGAATTTTGCCTAAGCTCTGTTGCTCTCTCCCCGGCCGTCATCAGCTCCTCAATGCACCTCTGCACTTCCTCTCTCGGCACGACGCCGTTCAGACCCGCAGGGAGCCGGATCCCAACCCGATATACATCAACCAAGAACTTAGCATTGGTTGGTTGGTCCGAGAACTGTGGGAAGGCTATGACCGGTACTCCTGCACTAAGAGCCTCCAGAGTTGAGTTCCATCCGCAGTGGGTTAGGAACCCACCGACAGCCCGATGCTTCAGCACCTCAGCTTGCGGACACCATGACACGACTCGACCCTGATCCAAAGTCTGATCCATAAAGCCCTCAGGTAGGTTTGTATCCGATTCACCCAATTTCGGTTTCGCTACCCATAGGAACCGGGTCGAGCTGTTCTTGAGACCCCATGCCAACTCGTCCATCTGCTCAGTATTAAGAGCTACAAGACTACCAGCCGAGACATAGATGACCGAGTCATCTGGCTGCGTATCGAGCCACTCTAAGCAATCCTCAGAGGCTACCCACATATCAGCACGAACATGGCACATATCGGACCGGTCCAAAAGAGTGAACGGAACTAGCGGACCAACCGGTTTTATGGCATGAATATCGGCCATGGACTCGATTACCTCGAACTCAAGTTCCTTGACCGAGTTCCCAAAGACCCACTTGACACTTTTCATCTTCTCAAACTGCTCTAATAAGCATTTTGTGACGCCTTTGTATGGGTTGTCAGGAAGAACCAAGGAGGGGAGATCTTCAAACTTAAGAGGTGGTAGACCCGGGATTTCATGGACTGAACCAGCTTTAGAGAACCGGATCGGATCAAGGTAGTGATGGTAGTACAGAGCATGCAGTGCACAAGGCTGGATGCACAGGGTACCACAAGGAATGCCGAGCTGAGTGCCGACGTCAATGATCCAAGGCATGAATGGACTATTGACCAGGCACGACACGGGCCGGCCTTCATCTGCTAGCCTGGATATCAGCTCAGTCAGGCTCACCGGCCCGACCATACCCAGCCGTTCCAAATACAAGTTGACATCCCCAATCCTCTCATCCTCGTAGTCCACCCCGTCCGAGAACGATTCGATGCTAACATGGCCATGATCAGCTGTGGCTGCAAAGGAAGAAGAACGATCATTGGTCCGAGCACGCTGCATCCTTTCCAAGGCATTGTGGGTTGAGACCAGGGTTGCATCAACCCCTTTCGCCGCGAGGCGGATGGCAAATTGAAGAAGAGGATTGAGATGACCTTGTGCACCGAAGGCTACCAACATAACATGTTTGCGCACTGTCGGGCTTGCCACCATGGCTGCAATTTCTGTTCTTTGGCAAGAAGACTGATAATTGAAATGAAGCGAACCGAATTGGGCTATATAATTGAAGCAGTCCAGCTACGAAGGTTGCAATAAGGCCACATAATCTTACGTAATGGATGACGGGACAAAGAGCTCTTGTATGGTATAAGAAGAAGTAGATAATGGAAGACGACGAACAACTAAAAGTTGGAAAGGAAGCATAGATGACCAAAAAAAAACTTTGAAATGAACAGAAATTGCCACCATGGCTATATAATTGAAGCAGTCCAGCTACAAAGAGCTCTTATTCAATCCTTTTGATTCACTGTCATATCAGGTATGTCATATATGAATCCTTTCGAATACATGTGTTGTTGCTTTTACATCATATGTAATTTCTCAGGTAGACTCATAATGTATTTTGGTGATAATCTTGCATAGACATTTTCATTTTTTGATCTTTGGAATGAACCATTGAAATAACAAAACAAAAAATATTTAATGATCGTTACTTTTAATTTAAATATTCATCATTAATAATATCAATCAAATTATAAAAGTGTTTATGAAGTAAAAGACATCATGTATTTAACACTATATGTGTGTGTATATATGTATGTATGAGTGTGTGTATGCGCCACTCTCATTAATAAGCAATTTACTTTATACAGCAAGTGATCTGATAGGCATATTCAACTGACCATGTCTACCTTACAAGACTCCTTTTGATATCTAATATTTTTTTCCCTCGTGTTGTTTTGTTGGTTCTTAAATAATTGGCTTTTAAGCTTGTGGGAGCCAGTGTTGCAAGTAGCGTATCATTGATTGTATCAACAAAGTGAATGGAAAGAAAATTTTAAAAAAACTTTTTGCAGACCTATTGGCACGTATTATGTAATATGATGGGCTATATTATCAGTATGTGCCATTCAGTGGTGGATCTACATTGAGCTGAGGTGAGAGTAAGCTCTATCCGAAATTTTGAAATTCAAAAAAACAACTGTTGCTTACATCTGATCTGTGAGCTTGAACTGTACTTCGCTCCACCCTAAACTGCTCTGGTGTTCTATTCGCATCACCCTAAAGGAATTCCTAGATCCGCCATTGCTGCCACTCATAATACAACCTTCATGAAGTCAGTACCTATACATCAAATACAACGGAGGCATATTCCTTTTTTAATTGAAAAGCTGAGAATGGGCATCACTTCAACTGTTGCACAGCAGATATCGACCATCGCCTTCACTTTCTTTCTTATCGGCAACACAGAACCTTGAGTTGCACGATTCTTTCTTCTTTTTCGTTAAGCTTTTAGGTTAAGAGACCCTGTCCTCAGTTTCCATACATCGGTAAGGAGAGCCGTGGCGACTTGTGCAATTGAGCCGTGCTAGAGTTAAGAAAGCAATCCTTATTATAATCAATCTCCAAAGATTTCATGATCAATATGGGCCACTTGATCTAATAAGAAGGGAAAATATATTATGGTTGATGGCAGTAGAGGACCTATTCATGGCCTGGTGAGGCGAGCGCCTTGCCCGAAGCCCCCAAAAGTCCAACAAATCGATACAAGCAGTCCGAATTTTTCGAAAATTACAGACAATCTCACATGAATATCAAACAATAAGGCTTCACTTTCACCCATACAAAATTCTAGTTGTGCGACTGGTTCATGGTGTCACTTGTATTGCTCTAACACCAATTGCTAGCTACACTTCATGGTGGCTATGTGTTCTCTTTTGTTTATTTAGCAACTTTCAGAAGAAAAGCTCAAAGTCACGTAAAAACCCAAAAATGGTGCAGCTACAACAACAAGAATTGAGCCTTTTCTTATATTAGACGGGTCGACTACATGGATTCTTTGTTTCATAGTGTGATTTTATGCCATGTTAGCAATTTAACTCAACCGAAGTACATTCATTCTTTATTACTTTCTTCTAATATTTTTGAGGTCTTTTCTTTGTGTTTTAACATATTCACTATCTAGTTTATCACACTTTCTTTACATGATACAATTGTTGCCTAAAGATGCTAATAAAACCCGACGGATTTCCTATGGTTTTTATGTTAATCAACATGAAACCGAGGAAAATTCCACCTAGAGAATTACAGTGATTAATCAACTCAGAAACCCAAAAACGGCAGTGATGTAGGATTTGATTTAGAACCTGGTACCAATCATAACCAATATGATCCAAATCCATTCTAGTACAGAAACTCATCTAACGTGTAGCCGACATACAAATACAAATAAGTGGCTATGGACTTTGGATTTTGGAGATCTCATGCTGGAATCCTGTTTTTTCGACACTTCAATTTCTGATTTAAGGATCCAAATTTAATCATATATTCCTCTTCAGAAACCCCCCCACTAGTCCGAATCTAAATGAACTTTTTCTCCTGAACTAATATCCAGCTCTAATCTTTAATTGGGTCTTATAATCGAATCTCGTTTTGTCCCTAGTGAATTACAGAAGGGTATTTGGCTTAGTGAAATCATTCTCAACGTGTGGAGCAAGGAAGAAGCTCCATCCATGTATATGTATATGTATACAAAAGTTGGTATATGTTAGCACACTTTGGAAGTAACATATTTAAATAATTTTCAATCATTTATCTTGTGTTGATAGATGGTTAAAATTTAAATTCAAAAATAAAAAGGTGAACATGTAAAAAACTATTCATAGTAATTATACATGTATTTTTAAAATTAAATTTCTAATCCTTCATTGTTTAAAATGAATGATTGAGATTTATTTGAATTTTCTAGTACCCAAATATTTTAGTATGTATTAATTATAAATATATATATATAGAAAAACCGGTATATGCTAGCACACTTAGGTGGTAATAAATTCAAACAAATCTTCAATCGTTTGTTTTTTTATGATGAATGGTTGAAGTGTAAAATTGAAAAATAAAAAATGTTGATACGAATAAAGTGAACCTAAAAAAAGTCTAGATGTACTTTTTACTTTTAAGATTAAAATTTCAATCATTCATTATTAAAGATGAATAATTATTTAGATTGACTGGTATCTAAGTGTGTTAGCATGTACCGATTCTCTTCTTTTGCTCTCTCTCTATATATAATACCATTACCTGACAAAGTAAGATCTAATAATTTGGAAGTAGCTGACTTATACCTGAAACAAGTTACTTTTAATTCACACGCGCCCGCGTAAGTATGTCTGTCTTTTCACAAGGTAAATATTAACATGAGATTTCCAGATAAAATCTATGAATAACGTTCGAATCAGCATATTCTCTCCTTTTTTTCACAAGAGGGGGACGAAGCCCATCACCTCGGGGTCAAACTCCCCACCATCAGTAATGGCGTCAGAGCCCTCTGCCATTGAGCAAACACAGCCATGTTTATTCACGGCAATAATACATTACTGAGAAAACATCAGATTTCCAAACAAATGATTAAAGTTATACGACTCGTTTTTTTGTTTGTTTCTAACCTTTTCGGTTAAGAGCCTCTGCCCATAAGGAGAAAGCCGTGATAGAATTAAGCAAGATCACATAGATGTCATGCTCAATATGGGGTCACTTGATATATAATAAAGAAGGGGAAACATATTATGGTCGATGGCAGTAGCACACCTGTTCATGGCCAGGTGAGGCAAAAGCCTCACCGGGAGCCCCAAAAGATCAAACATATCAATACAAGCAGTCTGAATTTTTCAAAAATTAAACAACCAGCCACGCTTCAAATGGTGCAACTACAACAACAATAATTGAGGGTTTTTTCTAATACCAAACGGGATCAACTGCATGGATTTTTGTTTCATAGAGTTTGATTTTGTGTCACGCTAGTAATTTAACTCACCAAAAAGAAGATCGTTCTTTATTATTTTCTTCTGATAATTTTGTTGTTGTTTTCTTTCTATTTTAACATATTTATTATCTAGTTTATCACATCTTTTCTAGATGATACAACTGCCACATAAAGATGGCAGTAAAATCCTACGGATTTCTCATGGTTTTCATGTTAATCAACACGAGACGGAGGGAAATTCCCCCATGGAGAATTACAGTGAGTAATCAGCTCAGAAACCAGGAAACGACGGTGGAGTAGGATTTGGTTTAGAACCTGACACCAGCCATAATCAATCTGATCCAAACCAATTCTACTTCAGAAACTCATTAAACGGGTAAACGACATACGAATAAATAAGTGGTTGTGGACTTTTGGAGCTTGGAGCTCTCATTCTGGAATCTCCTATTTTCTTACACTGTTTTTTTTTAGACGCCCTTGAATTTCTGAATCAAAGGATCCAAATTTAAGCATATATTCCTCCTTATAATCCCATACCCACTATTTCGAATCTAAAGCAATATATAGCAAAATCCTTTAATTGGGCCTCATAATCCGATCTCCTTTTGTCTAGTGAATTGCCCAAGGGTATTTGACTTAGTGAAATCATTCTTAACGTGTGGAGAAACGAACAACCTTTATCCAGGTTCGTACTTATATATATATATATATATATATATATATATATATATATATATATATATATATATATATATATATATATATATGTATATATATCACAAACCTTTTAATTTTAATTACTGATAGATTCTTGATGATGTTTAAGCATGAATTGATGTGCATGAGAATTATGTTCCCTCTCTTTCTATATATAAACAAGATTTTGCCCACCTCTAAAAAGCTCTTTAATGTTCTATTCCTTTTCACTAGTATGAGTATAAATTAAAAAGAATTTAGTATATTTCAAAATTTAATAAATGATAATATTATTATACTCGTACCCTAAAAAATAATGGTTGAGAATGAGTTTAAAACATTGATGGTAGACTTAATTCAATCACTATATTATACCTATATATATAGAGAGAGAAAGGGAATGGTATATACTAACGTACTTAAGTGTTAATAAATTCAAAAAAATCTTAATTTAATGATAGATGATTTAAGTAAAAAGTGTAAATGAGTATATTTTTACTTTTAAAGTTAAATGTTAACTATTTATCGTTGTTGAGATTTGTTCGCACCCAACTAATATATATATATAGTGTGTGTGTGTGTGTGTTTCGAGTACACAACCAGTTGACCTGAGAAAGTCCGATGTAATGATTTGGAAGCAGCTGTCTTAGAGCTGGCACCAGTCACTTTTTAATTTTCCACACGTAAGCGCGTTTGTCTTTTTACGAGCTGAACACTAACACCAGATTTCCAAATAAAGTGCGAATAACACCAATCATCAACCTCCTCTCTTGTTGACGTCGCGAGCCTAGGCAGAACCGGTGGGCCTGCTTCTACATGGGTTGGAACCATCAGGCCGTCGCACAGTCAGTTCTGCGTTTGCATTGTGGTTGGAACAGTCTCATGATCCATAAAACAAATGAAAGAATTCTTCAACATTTAGGGTCAATCACTAAAGAAATAAACAAGCATGTTAATGATTAGTGTAGTTGCAGCCAAATTGCCCAGAAATTAGGTTAAAAATCCCTGAGAAAATGAAGGTACAGCCCAAAGCAAGAGCTTTTAAGCTCAAATCCCTAAAAAAATGTAGTGTAAAGATGCACAACAAAGTATATCATAATGCAAATAACCCAAAAAGAAAGTAACATACATGCGCCAGAGCATTAGCTCAATGAACGTTGGAGGGTTAGCTTAATCGGCAGGAGCGGGCGACTCACACGAGGAACGCGGTGAGTTCGATCCCCAGGGCGTTCCTCTCGTGTGTAAGCTTGGGCAACTCATTGAAAGGGGGAAAAAATAAATAGATCAACTAGATTTTCCCAAGTCCGACCTCCAGCCGGTATGGTTTACAAAAATTTATATCAAATAAAAATCGAGAAGATCTTATTTAAAGAAACAACAAACAGTATTAACTATGATTCTTACGTTTTCCTTGATAAATCCAAACACTGTTTTTCTCATGACCCAGATCCATGTCAGATACAAAGCAGATAAAAATGGAACCTAGACCCGGACCTACAAACTTAGATCCGAACTATGACCAGACCTTTTAGATAGCCCACAAATTCAACAGGGCCCCAATATTACATCTTCAACAGTGGAACCAAGTTCTGTGGGGCTGGATTTACATGTATGGGGGTCCTGTAGATACTAGACTCCGAGTTCTACACCGTCAAGTTTGGAATCAAATGTTGCCTCCCATCCCAGGTGAGGTACACCAAAATAAAGTTGTCTTTTTTTTCTGGTCAAAGATTAAGAAAAACTTTTTAAATAAATTTTGGCTCTGAATAACCCAAAAATGTAAATTTGGGACATGAAAATCACTCCTCTGACCTAAGAAAAGCCAGAACTTACCCAGCTCGTCATTAAACTGCTCTTCCACCACTTACAACTTGACAAACGCCAAGAAACTTAACCCTATAAATGCACTAACCCGTTCGTCAAAGGCTGTGGAATCTCAGCCTTTCTGCGTTCAGTTGGCTGACTGCATCAGCTAGTCTACCAACAATGGCAGATCCCGGTTCCTCCCTCAGATTTCTCTTGATAATCTTGTTAGCCATGTATGCGACCGCTGCCCGGATCGTGGATTTGGTTGATGTTAATGGTGGTTCACCGGTTATAACGAATAATGGAACTATCATTGATCTTGTGTTGGATAAAAAATCAGGTAATTTTTGTTAAACTAATGCTGATTCTAATTTTGTGCTTTTTATTAATGTCTTCTGAATAACCATGCATATGAATAGAAAATCTATCAATCCAGACTTGCACACTCTAGGTATCGAACTCATTACCCGCAGCAGAAAGGTTTTTTTAGCCGTCCACATAGCCAGGAGACCGGGGACTCAATAGTTAGTTTTGCCGTTCTTCCATGCTCAAGTACGTCTGTCAAATCTGAATCAATTATATAGGAGTAACCGTGCACGATTGTAATGAAATATCATGAAGACCTTGTGCAATATGAAGCACTATGAATCGAGGATTAGTTCCTGATTAAATAATTATCGAGACAAAAAGAAAATAAGTAGTCAATATTTAAGTTTATATGCAAATTGGGCTGGAAAAAGTAAGGTTGCATTTTTTTATTCTGAGATCGATATGATGGGCGACGGAGATCCTACCAGATGTGCCCCGGTATGGAATGAATCCAAAAGAGCCGCGTCTCCTTGTGCATTAAGGCAGTTTGAGAGAGAGAGAGATTATTTCATCTAAGAATCCGTATTCTTTCTCTGCATCTTAATTGTGGTACAGATGGTGGTTGATGCTGTTCTTGTGCTTGCTGACTCTCAGAATAATCCCTTACCTCAGAGATTTTTAACTCTGAATTGTTTAAAACCCTCGAATGGTAGTTTGTATAGTTACAAATCAAGGAAAAATCGTCAGAGTATTTAACCAAAAGAAAAGACATCGTCAGAGTTGCCTTATGATTATAAAGAACTAACTCTATTTTTACGTACATAAAATGTCATGAAGAACATGAATACGACCAAGCATACAGGCAACATGCCCGACTCTCCAATAACAGGCCGATGATAATTTCTTATACTTCAGCCTCTTTGATAAATTGGTCCTAAGGGTAATTTCTGCTTTGCAAACGTTGTTCGCAGCATCTGGTTTCCAATCAAAACAACAGTTCTTGTTCGCTCGGATTGACTGCCAAATAAAACTGCCCCCAGGCGATTCTGCGGGAGTTATCACTGCTTTCTATGTAAGCATTTGATCTCTCTCTCTCTCTCTCTCTCTCTCTCTCTCTCTCTCTCTCTCTCTCTCTCTCTCATATATATATATATATATATATATATATATATATATATATATATATATATATATATATATATATATAGATATATAGATATGTGTGTGTGTGTGTGTGTGTGCCTGAAATGCATGCTCATCACCTAACATGGCAATCACTCGGTATTTCGTGGGTGGGCACCATGAGATCGAAGATATGCCCTAAAGAACAGCACAGGCAATTGAACGCCGGACCTGCTGTCATCTAACTAGCTTTCCTTGTTCACAAATAGTTGTCATCAACAGGTTCGGCTCACGACGAGATTGACCTTGAGTTCCTGGGAAATGTCTCTGGCCAGCCATTAGTCCTGCATACTAACGTTTATGCCAAAGGCGTGGGAGACAAGGAGGTGCAGTTCTACCTACCGTTCGATCCAAGAGCTGCCTACCACACTTACAGCGTCGTTTGGGGCTCACAGTTCATCATGTACTCTCTCTCTACATAATCATTTAATCATTTAGGCAATCATGAGAAAACTCTCCCAATTGTGTTATCTGAACTGTTGAATGAGACAGCATCCAATTAGAAATATTTATTCTCAAATACTTTATAAGTTCTCTTTGAGAAAACTCTCCCATTTGTGTCATCTGAACTGTTGAATGAGACATCATCGAATTAGAAATATTTATTCTCAAATACTTTATAAGTTCTCTTTTGAATCGAATCTCATTCAATAGTTTAGATTTAAGAATAGGTATTATACGAATAGCCCTATGATTACTGGCTCTGAGCTAGCTTTCTTTTCCTTCATATAGAGAAAAAGTTTGAATTAGATGCTTTAACCTTTTCTCTTTTCCACCTCAGAATTTATGTGGATGGAACGCCCGTCAGAGCCTTTCCAAACCTTTCAACCAAGAGAATTCCGTACCCGTCGAGTCAACAGATGAGGTTGTATGCCAGCATATGGAACGCTGATAGCTGGGCGACCCAGGGGGGTCGCGTGAAAATCAATTGGGCCCATGCACCGTTCATCTCTTCCTTTACCAACCTCCGGACGGGTCCATGCCCTTCGTCTAATACCGCCTGCAAGAAGCCACCAGCCAAAGGCACGCCACAGCTTGATACCAAGACAAGGAAAGCCCTCCAATCTTATCAGAAAAAGTTCATGATCTACAACTACTGCACCGACAAAAGCCGATTCCCGAAAGGTTTCCCCCCCGAGTGCTCTGTTAAGATCTAATTAATCTCCACCATTGTTATCTGCTGCCATCATCTGGTTTTAAACTTTAAAAAAATAAAAGCAATAAAAGCCTGAAGCATTTCTCATGGATGTGTTTCTCTTTCACCAATATGTTCTCATTTAAGCTTCTTGGTGTAATACTGTTATGTTGAAGCATATAAATAGCGACAGAAAATTCCTCTATTTAGCGACGTGCTAGCGAGGGAAGTCTTCCCTCGTTCAGTTCTGTCGCAAAATTGTAATGTTTTTTCTACTGTAATGGTCAAAGTAGCACAGCAGATCGATTGTATGTTTATTATGTATTCGAAACAGGAGCGAGTGCAGTACAGGGGTCACCAAAGATGGGCAAGGCTATTCGTCAAAAGTGACTTTCGGCGCCAACAGGATGTATATTGGATTTTAACAGAAGAATACTGGAGTTGATCTAGCGCTTCTGAGTTGATCTAGCGCTTCTGGATGCATCATGGCTGGGTATCAAACTCCTGACTCTTGTTTGGACTTCCAAAGAGTTTATCCGTCCTAGTATTGTCCTTGATGAAGATCTTAAATTGGCTGGAATTGGATCCAGAACTGGGGAGGACTCAATCCGGTTCCGATTCTAGCTTCTGTCGAACTGGAACCGACTGTTTGGAACCACCGGTTCCATAAAAATTTTAATCGTTTTTTAAAATTTAAATATTTTTCCAGTTCCAGATGGTTTACAACTTAAAGCGACACTAGAACAGGCCTGATCCCGAGCAGGCCAGAACCGGGAATTAGGAATGCTTTTGTTGGGCTTTAGTTTCACCTACCAATTAAGAACTCAAACAACTGGAACGAGAATGGGCGGCTTCATCTTATTTTCATTTTGGTTTTGAAATCTAACCGTTGCTTCATCGACTTTTTAAATGAAACAATATCCAGTGCACTAGTTCAGTTTTCTTCAAGCTTTCCTTACAATGACGCTCAAAAAATCACTGAGAAGATGTTCCCTGGCGCACCGCCAAATGCATCTGGATTGTTTTCGTTTTCTTGATAGATGGATAGTTTTCATAGCGTCGATCTACCGAGTATGGTAGCTCTCTCCCAAGCAACACACTAACCCTCTTCCATTATCGAGGCTTAATCACGAGTACCTGCCATGAAAGAGTAAAACCTCACTGCAGGTGGAGTTTCTATTAGTGCATGGTAAATAAATGTCATCAAGAGTTGACGATCACGACGAATTGACCTCAAGTTCCTAGGAGATGCGCTCGACAAGTAATTCCTAATGTCAGTGTGGAAGACGGGATGCATTTCTAAATGGGTTTTGATCCAAGAGCTTCTTTTCAGACCTCCAAGTCCATTTGTGTTGATTGAATTCGATCATAAGCCTTTTTCTTGAGAGCAATATTCTGTGTAATTTTATCAACTTCGTGGGAAATATATGCCTTTCTTTTGATGTCAATCAACTTTTGGATCACTTGCTTTTGATGCATTTTAGGAACTTTATTAGATTCAAGTAAAAAGATGGAAAGGACCCACTATTTTTGAACTTTACTGAACCACTATTAATAGTATTAAGCATCCACTTTGAATAACCTAAAGTCCAATTTCTAGTAGATTGATGATAAAGTTAGTATGTCTTTTCTTGGTCTGGAAGAAACAGAAATTTGACTAAAATATGAACACAGTGCCTAAAGCATATCATATACATGGAACGACAGTTCTGGTTTGATAATTGGTCTGGTGCAAGACAGATTAATGAAAGCGTTGACACCAGCACTTGAAAACAGGCGGGTTCTATCATAGGTTGGAGATAGCTCCAACTGGAAGCTGTCATAAGCGAGTTCCTCTGAAACTTTGGATGTCATTAGCAGGGGCCCCTCCGTAGAATTGGGTGACGATACGATTTGGTGGAGTTTGTCATCAGATGGATGTAAACACCCCGAATTTTCCGTCTTTCATAATGGAGACTGATCGGTGGCTTCGGCATATCAAAAGATGTTGCTCCTGATAGATAGACCAGAATCAGCTAAGTGGGATCTGGTTTGGAAATGGCAAGGTCCTCAGAGAATTAGGACATTCCTTTGGCTCTGTTTTCATAATCGGCTCTTCACTAACTTCGAAAGAGAGCGCAGACATTTGTCGTTAGATGCGGGGTGTGCTATATGTGGCCATGTACAGGAAGATGTCCTGCATGTATTACGGGAGTGTGAAAAGGCCAATAGAGTGTGGGTCAGTCTGATCTCAGCAGAGGAAGAGAGAAAGGAAGGTGACCTGCCTCCCACTCTGCGGGTTTTTGTAGCCCTTACTGTAGCGGCTGTAGCGGACCACTCTGCGGTTGTTGCGGAATCTGAAACGGTCTGCAAAAACCAGGCAAGGCGGACGTCCCTTGTCTTTGGTTTCACGTGTTGGCACCTCTGGCAGTGGCGGAACAGGTGGCTTTTTGGAGGCGAGAGAGTTGCAAATGAATGACGGAATGCAATTAAGTGCAGCCCAATCGTGTGCTAAAGCTTTCGAGCGTCTGAAGGATATTAGGGACGTTGATTGGGAACGAAGGAAGATCGACTGGATCCCACCTCCTGCGAGTTGGGTGGCCCACTGATGGAGCAGTGCCTTGCAACTCTAACTCAGCAGCGTGCTGTATTTCGCAATGCCGCAGGTGAGTGGCTGGGAGGTTTGACATTCAAAATGGGCAAGTGCACCGTGTTGCGAGCTGAACTATGGGGATTACAGAAAGGCCTGAAGCTTGGAGCAAAGGCAGGAGGCTCGTCGAGGTACAGATGGATAATCATCAAATAGTGCAGCATTTCACTGAAGACAGACTCTTTTCGCTACAGAATGAAGACTTGATCTCACTCCGTTATTTCTAAACAGACACTGGCGAGTGTGAATTCTTTTTTTCAAGAGGGAAAACCTATACTGCGGTTGCTGATAGGTTATCCAAGAGTCCAGCAATCGGTTTTGCAGCAATGGTTTGAAGATGTGCCCCATGAGATCATCCCCTTACTGAGGGGAGATGCCACAGGCATAGTCGGAAGGATATCCGAAAGTTTGTAAAGGCACTACGGGCTTCAAAAAAGCCCGATGACAAGAAAAGAAAAATACACAGGATGAAATCCATGGATCTTTGACTCATACTTATATGAGTACTCATACGACACTAATTGAAAAAAGTAAAAGACCATGGGGATGCAAATCACGAAAATGTATATGCTTCCCAATTGTGGCATAAATAGGTAAACCGAAAGAAACGGAATATGAATAAACCGAAAGAACCGTTAACCGGCTACTCCCACTTGGCGGTAGCCTTACAACGACCCGTGGGCTTTCACTCCCACGTGGCGGTTCAGTAAGAGGCCCACTATAGAAATAGTGGGGGCGGCCCTTAAGTGCGTCACTCCTCTCCTGTCGCGGCGCCACTACTGTAAGCTTACTATAGACACGTCAGTTAATGCCACCGCTCCGTGGACCGGGTTCTATAGTTGGTCATTCTTCTCTCACTAACACAAAAGGATTAAATATGGTGAGCGTAGCGAGCTTACAGTAATGGGACTGAACAAAGTTTAGGTCTTTAGACTGAATGAAGTGAAGTGACTTTACTAATGGGACGAACGAAGCGAAGTTTTTAAAGATCGATCGAAGTGAAGCGACTTTACTAATGAACTGAGCGAAGCGAAGTTTCTAAAAATGGAATGAAATTCAACGAGGTTTAATAACACTAGTCTATAGTGGTAGCCTTACCTGGCAGTGTAGCGTGGGGGGCATTCACGATCACTAAATCATGATTGTTGACTATAAATTACTCCAATATTACCAAGGAAGCCGGCGACTTCGATAGCTTTCCTTAGTATATGAGTAACAATAACCAACAACAAGAACTAAGCCTTTTCTCAAACTAAATAAGGTCGCTACTTGGATTTCTTGTTCCCATAAAGTCACAACCCAGGCTAAAAAAATTATTGTATTTGATTTGCTTGAAAACTAACCAAAATATAATTGTATTCATTTCAATATTTTGTAAGTGCAAACAATTGAAGGTGTCAAGGCACTCTTGGTGGGTTTATTGTTTCTAATTAAATTTATGAGCTATTTAATCATGTGGGATTTTCTTTCTTAAGGAAACGAGGGAGTACCTAAGATTTGCCATTTGTCAAATTGAAAGCATTGGATTCGGAAATGGACAAGAAGGGAGGGAGAGATTTGAAAAAGCATTACAAAATAAAAAAGAAGCCGTTTGCGACTGTGGGGGAGGCCCGTGAGGGGTTCGTTGGACATGGATTGGAACGACGGACGGTGGCCGAAGTCGTCGCCGTCGTCCGGACATCTCCGCCTCGGTTTCTGCCTCTTGCTTTTAGCTGGCGGAGTTCTTGTTTCTGGGAAGACGATCTCGGGGAGTGGAGATGGCTTCGGGGACGGCGGGCTCTGCGCCAGTCACATTAGGCCGCTCGGTTATCCTTGCGTTGAGCATACGGTGAGGAAACCCCACAGATATCATCTCTTTCTCTGTACGTAAAATTAGGGTTTTGATCTCGTCTCTTTACACCATGTCCTTGCTCTCCGGTCTTCTCGGAATCATTCCCTCACTTTCTTTTTTCAATAGTTCTGTTTGCTGTACGCTCTGCATTCCGGCTTTGTGCGGATTCGACGGAGTTTTGATTGAAAGAGGGATGTTCCATGTTATACTTTAAGGTTAATGACGTAGAATCTCGATCTTGATTCTTAGAAATGAACCTGTTTCGTGAGAATATGGTTATCTATTACTATTAGCTTATCATAGTGTAGCGTCTAAGCACAATTCGTGCTGCATGTATGCTATTTCCATAGGAAACATCAATCTGATAATTTTGATAGAGAAGTGAAGTGTTGGAGCTATTTGTTTTGTTAGTTTTGTTTGACAGCAAGAACTCGATATGCTAACGAGTCATATTTGAGTTTGTAGTTGTACTCCTGAAAATCGTCGTTGATTGTTGGCTTTGTGAATTTTGTTTCCATAAAGCTCAAGGAAGGCCTAAAAAGTGCTAGGAAGGAAACCATCCTGACTTTAATAGCGTCGATAGGATCCTAGGTAGTTTACGATGGCGGTGCAAGAACTAATGTGGCTAGCTCTAACTTAGTGTGGGAAGAGGCTTGTTTTTTCTAAAAGAATAGTGGGTAGATATAGGAGTACAGAAAATATTTTCCGGGTATGTCATGCCTATCTATGTGCATGAATTGAACTTCTCGACGAAAATGGATAACTTCTTGAGATAACCAAACAGTCTAGTTAGGATGCAAGCGTCTCTTCTAGAGTTTTCCAAAACAATGGACTTCTAAACGAGAGAAGTTTTGAAATAATGGGTGTTTATTATGTGCATAGAAAGAAAGAACATGATGGCCATTCTTTTGCAACTTATGCTGAAAAATGATTTGAGAGTCCTTCTGGAATTTATGTAGATATCCTTTCAAAAGAAAAACTCTGCTAATCTGGTGTAAGAGGAGTTGGTCCTTCATGTAACAACCTTTTTGTTATCGATGTTTAAGGAACACAAATGTCATTTCTAAGCTGTGACAACTGACAACTATGTTGGGTGTCTCTTTACATCGTAGAAATCTATTTCTGTTGGTATCTTTGGTTGGAATGAAGCTAGTTCTTCCTCTGAAAATTTGCATATTTCTTCTCATATGTGATCTCATGTAGGAAGTCTGTCCTTTTTTGTTTTTTTAATGGTGTCTTCTGTCCCAATGTAACTCTCTTGTGATTGATGGAATTGGACCCTATTGCAATCTATGTAAATTGCAAAGGAATGAGGTAATATCTCATCTCTAGCAGCACCTGCTGATTTCTTATATTATCCATCTTCTGTTGTTCATTTTTGAAGATGTAAAGATGAGCTTGAATAAAATTTGAAGAGTGAAAGATAGAAAGGGTAAGTCAAAGTTTTGGTACCAACGCTTCAGAAAAGAATGGAGTGGGATGGGGATACCGTGTGATTGATGACACCTCCGGAATATAGGATCAGGAGTCAAGGTCTTAACTCTGCTGAAGCAAGATCACTAGGCCACAGGCATTCAATTCGTAAAAGGTGCAACATCATTGTCTTAACTCAGAGGTGCTCAGCTGAGGCTATTACTTTCAGTGCTATTGGGAGGACTGCCAGACTTCTAATGTATATGGAAGCCATTTAGAGTTAGCTTACCTGCAACAAGGTTGGTTGCGCTCCTGTATTGTACTCTCAGGTCCAGCTATGCAAGATACTTGATCAATTAGTTTGAATTACTTGATACAATCAGATGCATATGAATTCTACTTATGCTTGGTTCATCTGGTGACAAAGAGGGATGATCTTTATCACAAACAGATGGAACCTGATGTGACAACCTTGAGGTGTAGTTTAATTGAGATTTTAGATTTTCCTTCACTGTGCTGCACTAAACTGTTAATATAGTCTGGCTTTTTTGTAAGATATGCATGATTCTAGGAAATTCAAGTTATTTGGCTTCATTTGCAGGTCAAGACAAAGGATGGGTACATACGGGGCCTCCAACGCATCCCTAATGGACGAGAAGTGATCAAATCTCATCCTGGTCCTGCTGTTCTTCTTCAACATGGGCTTTTTCAGGTCAGTGCCTGCATGTCTCTAGGGCATTAGTCGTTATTTACTGGATTTACTCCACAGTAGCATGCTTATAACTTTCATATGGTGATGTCACATAGTTTAAATCTGTTGTTCATTACATTTAAGCTGTGAGTTCAAATATGATTAATCACAGACAATTGTCATGGAGGATTCATGTGGATGAACTTCAATAAACTTTGTACTGTATGAATATCATGGTACACTCTTCCAATAAACGAGTCATTGTACATTCATTATCATTGTTTCATTTTCTTCAGCAGCTTTGTCCTCCCTAATTGTTTACTAATCCATTTAACAAGAAGACAGAGAGAGAAATCTCAGAAGTTTGAAGACGAACGTCGAAGTAAAGAAGACGAGAGGCACTATGGGGGTGTTTGATTATGAGGCCTGGGACTATGAAACTCCCCTGGTAATCAAACACGGGCCTCCACATGCAACCCTGCTGCATACTTGATTATGAGGCCGACCAGTGGGAGTATGCCACTGGAACTGGGACTATAGTCCCGGCCTTGTAATCAGGCACACTCTAAGGGATGACTCTTAATAATCCTATCAACTCATGATTCTAACTATTTTATTAACATAGTGGCATCTTGAAGCCTTGAAGGCTATGTTACCAACATGTAGCGGTGTTAATGTACAGCCATGATCAAAGATCAGCAGGATGAACATGGTATAATGGATTCAGCGTTGCACCAGTATTAAAAGTAAATAGAAGTAAAATGTACATTTATTTATAAATGATGATGAAAAACATATATCCAACATATCTGTAAATGTGGATTCTGTGTGACAAAATATGAAGTTTGTTTCTTTAACATCTTACTTACAAAGCCATTGTCAAGACCTCATAAATTATTATAAAATAAGGAAATAAATGTTTTTCTTATGCCATCACGAAAAAAAGAGAATTATATATTCATGAAAAAATTATGAGCATTGCTTTGGGGCGTCTCCGCCTAGCGACGTGCTGCAGAGCCCGAATGCAGTAAGAAGTAAGCAAGTGCCACTACATTTTCGTCCGAATGTAGTGAATCAATTGCAGAGAGGGTCCCCACATCATGGACGGGTGTGGGTAAAGAAGTTAGTCTCGCTACATTGCTGCCCGAATGTAGTGAAAAATTTTCAGAGAGGGTCTCCGCATTTTGATTATGGACGGATGCGGGGGGTAAGGAAGCTAGTCCTAGATAATAAGATTCGTATTGGTTCTTGGAATATCGGAACATTATCGGGTAAGCTAATGGAGGTGGTAGATACTATGATTCGGAGAAAGATTCATATTCTATGTTTATAAGAGACAAAATGGGTTGGAGAAAAAGCAAAGGAGATAGAGGATACAGGTTTTAAATTATGGTACTCAGGTAAAGAAAAGGCTCGAAATGGAGTTGGTATTATCATAAATAAAGATTTAAAAGAGAGTGTAGTAGACATACAATGATATGGTGACCGAATCATGACGTTGAAATTAGTGTTAGGAGCAGAGGTTTTGAATATAGTTTGTGCTTACGCATCCCAAGTAGGACTAGAAGATAGTATAAAGACAGTTTTTTGGGAAGAGTTAGATAAAGTGTTTCAAAAGATTCCAGAAAGAGAGATGATTTGTTTAGGAGGAGATTCAAATGGACATGTCGGTAAAAAAGCATTAGGATATCAAGGGATTCATGGAAACTTTGGTTTTGAGGATATAAACGAGGAAGGTAGGGAGATTTTAAATTTTGCTATGGCATTTGATCTCTTTATAGTCAATACAATCTTCAAAAAATGAGATGAACATTTAATTACTTATAAGAGTGGCTTATCACAAACACAAATTGATTACTTTATTTGTAGAAAAAAAGATAGAGCATGTTGTAAAGATTGTAAGGTAATTCCAGGAGAAAGCTTAACCACCCAACATTGACTTTTAGTTATTGATTTACAAATAAAAAAATGGACAAAGAAGAAAAGAGTGCATCGAGCTATTCGGACTAAATGGTGGAACTTCAAAAGCGAGAAAGAAGATATATTTAAACAGAAAGTCCTTCAAGGAGATGTTTGGAATTATATTGACGCACCCTGTGATATGTGGAACAATATGGCTATACATATTAGAAAAGTGGCGAAAGATGTGTTAGGGGTATCTAAGGGAGGTATATCGGCACAAAAAGAAGCTTGGTGGTGGAGTGAAGTTGTTCAAAATAAAATCAAGGCAAAGAGGGCATGTTACAAATTACATTATGCCAAGAAAACTAGTGAAACTTTAGAAGCTTATAAGAAAGCAAAGAAAGAAGCGAAAAAGGTCGTTAGTGAAGCAAAAGCTAAGATTTGGGAGGACTTATATAAAAAACTCAACTCAAAAGAGGGTGAAAGAGATATTTTTAGGATAGCTAGGGCTAGAGATAAGAAAACTAAAGATCTTAATTCTATTAGATGCATAAAAGACGAGGATGAAAAAATTCTAGTGGCAAATGATGATATAAGAAATAGATGGAAAAACTATTTTTATAATCTTTTTAATGAAAATAAAGATGTTAGTATTAGTTTTGGAGATTTAGCCAAGTCAGAAAAGTATATAAACCACAATTTCTACCAACGTATTCAAAAGAATGAAGTCAAAGAGGCTCTTAAACATATAAAGGGTGGTAAATCGGTAGGACATTCCTATAGAAGTTTGGAAAATACTAGGAGAAATAAGAATCACTTGGCTCACAAGACTATTTAATGAAATATGGAAAAACCAAAAGATGCCCGAGGAATGGAGAGCAATTACACTTATACCCATATATAAGAACAAGGGAGACAGTCAAAATTGTGCGAATTATCGAGGTATCAAGTTAATGAGTCATACTATGAAATTATGAGAAAGAATTATCGAACGTAGGTTAAGACAAGTATCAAGTACAACAGAGAACCAATTTGGATTCATGTCAGGCAGATCTCCTATTGAAGCGATTCACCTTTTGAGACGTCTTATGGAACATTTTAGAGCAAAAAAGAAAGACCTTCACATGATATTTATTGATCTAGAAAAAGCTTATGATAAGGTACCGAGGGAGGTTCTTTGGAGAACTTTGGAAAAAAGAGGTATCCCATTGACATATATTAACCTTATAAGAGACATGTATAATGGTGTAAAAACATGTGTGAGGACTCATGAAGGAACGACAGACTTCTTTGAAGTTAATATTGGGTTACATCAAGGATAAACTTTAAGTCCATACTTATTTATAATGGTGATGGATGAGTTAACAAAACATATTCAAGATGAAGTACCTTGGTGTATGTTATTTGCCGATGACATTGTATTAGTGGAGGAGTCTAAGGAAAAAGTTAATAGAAAATTGGAACTATGGAGAGAAACATTAGAAAGCAAAGGCCTCCGACTTAGTAGAACAAAGACAGAATATATGGAATGTAAGTTTGATCATTTGGTTACTTCAGAGGACATGAAAATTAAAATTGGCATACATTGCATTCCTCAAAAGGAAAGTTTTAAATATCTAGGGTCAATTTTTCAGAGTGATGGAGGAATTGATGGAGATGTTACACATAGAATTAATGTTGGTTGGTTAAAATGGAGAGGAGCATAGGTATTCTTTGTGATAAGAAGATACCATTAAAGTTAAAAGGTAAATATTATAGAGTTGCAATTAGGCCTGCCATGTTTTATGGTTCTGAGTGTTGGGCAGTTAATCATCAACATGTACAAAAGATGTCTGTGACAGAAATGAAGATGTTGAGATGGATGAGTGGTCATACAAAAAAAGACTGTATCCATAATGAGGTTATTAGAAACAAATTAGGAGTGGCACCAATAGAGGATAAAATGAGAGAACATCGTTTAAGATGGTTTGGACATATAGAAAGAAGATCAAAAGAAGAACCTGTAAGAAGGTTAGAAAAACTAAATTTGGAAAGTATTAAAAGAGGTAGAGGACGACCACAAAAGTGTTGGAAAGAAACAATAAAGAATGATCTAGCTTATTGGGAGTTAACTGCTAACATGGCACATGATAGGGATCTATGGAAACAAAGAATCCATGTAGCCGACCCCGTCTAGTATGGGAAAAGGCTTAGTTGTTGTTGTTGTTGTTGTTATATATTCATGTAAAAAAGAAAAAGAACGATGGAAGGAAAAAGAGAAAGAGGTAGAAAAAGAATAAAAACAAGTGTGAGATGAAGAAAAGGATGTAGAGGACGACGAAGAAGAGGAGGTAAGAGAAGAAAGAGAAGAGAGGAGGAGAAGGACAAAGGAGGCAGTGCGAGAAGAAAAAAGAGGGGAAGAAGAAGAGGCACAAAAATGAAGCCTATCAAAGATGTCATTGCTTGACAAACACAAAGTAGTGATTGCTATAGTGTAATGGCTAATTATACTGTTGTGGAGATTTACCAACTGATCACTATTGATAAGATAGGTTGAATAACAACAACAACTACAACAACAACTAAGCCTTTTCTCATACTAGACGGGGTCGGCTAGATAAGATAGGTTGAATGTACTGACAAAATTACTCTTTTAATTGTATCACGGACATAGAATGCCAAAACTAAGAATATAAATGTCCAGTTTCATTCTTTCCTGCTTTTGGATAAATGAATCATGATGATTTGTAATCATATATTTGTGGTTGTGTATCCATGAATCCCTCATTGTGCACGGCTGCTGCACTGGATTGTTAGCTAATATTTTTGCCTTCTTGTATCTCAGGGTGGGGATATTTGGTTTGCAAATTCTAATGAAGAGTCCTTGGGATTTATACTTGCTGATTCTGGTTTTGATGTGTGGATTGGTAATGTACGTGGTACTCATTGGAGCCATGGTCATGTTTCCTTTGTGAGAATAACAAGGTACTTTCCACTCATTCATTTACATATGAAAGGCAAGTTTAGTGTCATCATTTAGTGCACATTTGTTGATTTGTGTGGACCTAGTGTCTGCACTGCAACATATGGATACCTAGATATGGCCAGGTTTGAACCAGTTGAGCAGTTCAAACCGGAACAACATTGCGGCTCCAATTGGCTGGAAATGAACCCAAAACCATAATTGAACCTAGGGATGGCCGGTTCTGTTATGGTTTCTCCTTTGTTGAAACTAAAACCACCGGTTCGAAGATTAAAATTTAAAAAGATATTTTAAAGTTTGAACTTTTGAAAAGTTTTCTCCCATTCGCCCTCTCTCCAGCATGCAGGCTACACCGGCATCATAAATAACAATAAGTGATTCTAGCCAGCTATTATGATTGGTCATGCTTAAATGGTTTAATTACTTTAAACAATTTAAATAAGTTGGAATGATATAATATTTTAAAAAAATATTTTCTCTCTCCCTATTAATGATGCTAGAAACTGTACGTACTGGACTGTAGTTGATAGAAATGTGATTCAAGCTAACTAGTGAGTAGGTGATGTGTGAATGGTCAGATTGGCTTCACCTTTCGTAATCTTCACTCGATTCTTTCTTTTTCAGTTTTGATTGGTTCCAATTTTGACCCGAAACTGGCAGTTATGGAACTTCTACCGAAATCGATGCTGGTTCCAGTTTCAGTTCATGGTTCTAGGTAAACCGGAACCGGTCCATGTTTATGAATACCCTTTCTTTGTTGTGGTAGGTTGTCTCATGATGAAAAAATGTTCTAAGAGTTACTGTGTTGCGACACTCTGCCATGTCAGAGTGGCGTAGTTTTGGAAGGAGTAGAGTCATCTTCATATCGTTCTTGTGTAAAGTACATTTCTTATTTTATCTGTTTGTTGTTTTGCAGGAGTTCTGGGATTGGAGCTGGGAGGAATTGGCTTTGTATGATCTCTCTGCAATGATTGATTATGTTCATTCAATAACAAGTTCCAAAATTTTCTTTGTAGGGCATTCGCAGGTATCTTTTTCATCTAAATTGCTCGAGTTGGCTTTCACTTACCTGTCTTGAGAAACATGTGGAATTAAGCTTCTTCTTTCATTTTGTAGGGAACCATAATGGCTTTGGCAGCTTTCTCGCAGCCAGGCATAGCAGATATGGTGGCAGCTGCATCTCTTTTATGTCTATCTCTTATCTGGATCATGTCAGTTCCCGCTTTGTTCTTAGAGCAGTTAGCATGCACCTGGATGAGGTACTGTTGACTTGGAAAAGATGTTGGACATGTTTATCTCTAGACATTCTAGGTGACTTTTCTATTCTTTTTGCACTAGATGCTGTTAGCCATGGGCCTGCATCAGCTCAATCTCCGGAGGTATGGTGATACTTTTTGTGCAGTCCTGCCATTAGAATACTGATTTAGTATGCTTTAACTTTTCCATATTTGATTCTTTTCTTCAGTAAAATAGGAGTCCAAGTACTGGAATCAGTATGTGATGGCCGCATCAATTGTAGTGACCTATTGTCAGCTATAACAGGTCTCTCTCTCTCTCTCTGTATATATATATATATATATATATATATATATATATATATACACACACACACAATTGCTAATTACTTTTTCCTGTCACTTCAATCAGTTGACCAAATCGCGCTAGAAGAAATCTTGAATTGCTTGATATATTTCTTACAGCAAATTTTCTCCTCAATTACTAACCCTATCTATCCTTATGGCTCCATTTTCCTTTTGGTTGACTATGCCAGTTTGGATCTGTTTTCATCAACCTTTTCTATTGCTCCCATATGAACGGTTCTAGTATGAGAGGAGCATGTTTGATCATAGAAGTTTAAGATTTATTCTATGACCAAATTGCAATTACTTTGCACAAAAAAGAAAACCATGCTTATAAAATTTAAGAGGAAAAATAACCAAGTTAACTTTGTAAGAAGTAAAACAGGAAAAAGAGGTGCTGATTGAGAGGTTAGCTTTGATTCTGGCAGTAAGTTCATGTATACTAATTTACTGGAAAAGAAAGAACTTGAATATCTAGAATAAGAATTTCTATTTTTTTTCCATCTCTGGTGCAAATGGATGATTTGTTACCAGTAGTGTTCTTCAACCATATATAGAGTTTATGGACATGAGTTTTCTTATTTTGCATGAACATGGGAAGTGACAGTGTGGTTTTAGCAATATGTAGGTTATGTTGTACCTTCAATGTCCCTTTGGCATTATTTAGTTACAGATTGGATTGGTTTGGAGTTTGAAAAAATCCATTTATTGGGCTTCTTATACAATTCGATTGTTTCTGGCATTTGCAGGGAAGATATTTATTGGATAAACATATTCTATATAAATTGCTAAATGTTTAACCATGTGATGATATATTAAAAAAATGTCACATTCAATATGGACTTTCATCTAATCCATAAGGAAGAGAGGGACCACCCCAGAGCTTGTGAAAGAATTTCAAGATAATGCATTAGATTGGGCTTATGTATCTTATTTCATTAAGGATAAGTTCTTTTAATGCAATTGTATTGTTGTCTCTACATGTTGAGCTTAGTGTTACTTGTTTAGCTACTTAACTTCTAACCGGCTTTTGGTTGGTTCACAAGATAACTGCTGAAACATGCTTAAACGACAAGTAGCTGGTTCCTAGCAAACGGACAAAATGAAAAACCTTTATGCTATCTGACCATTGAAAAACCATGGTTTTTGATGTTCCATACAGTGAGAAAAATAGGCGGTTAAAAATGAGACAAAAAATACCGGGCACTCCTAATCTTCTGTACAGTTCAGTTCTTCCTTTCTAAAGTAGCTGTAGGCCACTTGTGAATTGATTATATGATGCGTTTATTTGCTCCATCAAAGACGGATAGGATTACCCACCGTTTATCTCCCTTATATTCTGTTCCAGTTCACAGAAAGCTTCAGGATAAATAATTGTACCCTTTTCAGGAAATAATTGCTGCTTCAACAACTCCCGCTTGGATCAGTATCTTATATATGAGCCTCACCCTTCATCAACCAAGAACCTCAGGCATCTGTTTCAAAGTATGCTTCTATTTTCCTTTCTTTGTTGTCAGGTTCATTTTCTACTGCTAACATGGCACATGATAGGGCTCTGTGGAAACAAAGAATCCATGTAGCCGACCCTGTCTAGTATGGGAAAAGGCTTAGTTGTTGTTGTTGTTGTTAGGTTCCTTTTCTCTGTCAAGCTTTGAAGTCCTTTTTATGAGTTTATGGCTATTGATTTAAAATATTCCCCCCTTCAATCATATTTTTCTCATAAAATAGAGTAACTGGAAAAGCTCTTTGATATTTTTTTTGGTTTTGGGCTTGTTAGTGCTCATGTTCAATACGAATCATGTTATTCAGTAATCCGTCTTTATGTTCATTAGCCCAACCATGAGAAGACGCCCAAGGTGACTGTAGTACATGCGAGAATTAAGCTTCCTTTCTGTACTGAAAAAAAACTACGCAAAACCAATGCATGCACATACATCTATTTGCTGATTTTAATATTCATAATCAAACTCTTTCAGAAAGCACAAAAGATCCTCCTCATGTTTCTTGGATCTGGTGAATCCTTGTGTTTTGATTAGCTGGAATTTGCTTCGAAAATGCCAGAGCCATCAAGCCCTTTCTTTGCTCCATCCGCTAATCAACAGCCTGGTTCTCGCATCTCATGTCTGTATCTACTTGAAGAAACGAACATAATCTTCCGTGATGCATGATAAAAAAGATGCAACTTGTGTATCAGTCTTAATTTGGTGCTTCAACTTTCTTGGGAAAATATGTCCTATCAAAAATTTCTCTCCTGACAGTGATTCGCAAGGGTACCTTCTCAAGGTTCGATTATGGATTGTGGGGAAATCTGAAACGTTATGGCAGTTGGAATTCTCCTGCCTTTGATCTGTCCCACATTCCAAATTCATTGCCACTGTGGGCAGCTTATGGTGGGCAAGATGCATTAGCAGACTTGACAGATATCAACCATACTCTGCAGCAGTTGCAATCTCAGCCAGAGTTGCTTTATTTAGAAGCATATGGTCACATGGATTTCATTTTGATCCCAAGCGCAAAAAATGATGTGTATGATAAGTTGATCGAGTATTTTAGATCATGCGGGAGGAGGTCCAGTTACTAAGTTCTATATGATACCATCTTACAGTTGTCGGACGGGTATGTACATATGGTTGTTATGTTTGTCTACTATGTTCATCCTTGTATATATAGATACACATATAATGGAGATAAGTAAGGCTTAAATGTTATTCTATATCCTTTCAACTTCTTGGAACTGATCATTCTGAATGTCCGTGGCATTTGGGATCTATACTGCTCATCTTGTGGACATGTTTCCAAACTTGCTTTGTTTTCTACATTCAAATTGAAGTACACCGGTTTCTACCGAGTCGAAACATGAAACGAAACCGTCCCATACCAAAACAGTGCTTTACCAAAATCTCCAGTCAACTGTTGCACCTCAACGCATATCGGGGAGAACCGGCTAGCTCGCGGTTTGAGTGGCTTGGTCGTTGCTCCTTTTTAAATCCTGAACAACCCTGACCACTTCGACAATCACTGGGATGAACCAACAGAAGAAATGTTACTTGTTGAAACTGAACATTAGCGGCTGCTAGTAACTGAACCTTCTATACGATAATAAGGGTAGGGAATAAAGTTTATGGTTATCAACCCAGAGCCCTTTCCGTTCCCATATATCCAATATCCGATATGATCCCAATTCCAATTAGCTAGATTTCGTTACCTGAACATTATTGATTTATAATTTGACAGGAGAAGAACTTGATTTTTGGGATATATCCAAAACATGGTGTGCCAATTCGGATTCGATTGAATTTGCATCAAATTTGGATATAAAATAGCAAAGCTGGAACCAAAGGAGGGTTTTTAAGCGATTAGTGTAAGAGTATTATCATGTTATATAGAAAACAAATGCCAGATCCTAGCCAGTTATTAATTGAATATGGCTCTGGGAACCGAGTCCAAGTAACTGGATTTGGGATGAGTTTGGATATTGGATATCCATCCATTTACATCCACACACTCGCACAGATACATACACACAAAGCTGAGGTTGCTGTCAACGCCCTACAGGATGCCAAGGAAGGTATCAAAAGCACCTGCATATCTACTAAATTCAACTAATTGAATATTTGAGAGTGCGCACTTTATCGTTATCACAGACAGAGAGTGTCAAAGCGCCATGGTGCAGGTGGGGAGTTCAACTCCCAGAGGGTGCACGTGTGTTAGGTTTCAGCCTCTCTTTGTTAAAAAAGAAAAAAGAAGAGTGTGCATATAGAGCATTATCTCACCATTACGGCTCTCCAGCGTTCAATCGTAGGTGGTATGTTCTATCCCTGTGGGACATGTGTTAGGCTTCAGTCTTCTATTGTAGACATAGCCAGTTCTCCGTAAACTCGATTTCGGTTTTCAATGAACCAAGAACTAAAACAAAATCGGGGCTGGACCGGTTCTAGTTTCGGTTTAAAGTCTACATGTTATGGTTTTGGAATCAATGGTTTAGAACCACCTACTCAGGTTTTGATTCGATTCCAGTTCCATAGAAAATAGAACCGAAATCTAACCGAATGGCTCCCAGTTCTTGGTTCAGTTTCACCGGTTCCAATTCCAGCCTGCTCCTGGTCAATTTCGGGCCTGAAGTGTAAACTCTCTCTGATGTACACAGGTATGTACGTATATATTCTCGACTGACTAAAGCTGACGGAAGTCTAGGCAGAATACAAAGAGCTCATGTTCATATCATAGAGAATAACAAGGTAAGTTCACTTCATGAAGCGGGTACGAGACGAACCATGAAAGATGTGCAGCTTGCTTGGTTTCCTAGTGGGAAAGCGGAATCTGCTCCAAGAATCTGGAAAGCAATCTGTTGGTCAAAACGTTTTCGACGTCAGTAGCATACACGCAGCATGCGGCGCCCACCGTATTATTGTTTTTTAATGTAGTTTGTCCTTCCGGATTTGCAGAACTCTCTCTCTCCATTATATATACGTAGAAAGAGCCTAGAGGCACGACTAAGCTTGTTTCAGGCCTTGCCTCGCTGTTTTTTCTCTTTCTCTCAGAGGAGTTTCAGTGGTAACCTCCTTTCTCTATTGATTAGTTTTCTCATTTTCCTTCATCGTGTTTGCTGCGTGTCAGTTTCTTGTGTGGTTTTGGTAGTTTTCGTTATACTCTGGTGAATCTGATAGCCAAACGGGGTTCCTCTTATGATGTTCCGCCTCCGGTTGTTCTGGGGTCTATATAGATTCATTTTGATCTGCAGGGTTTTTGGGTTTTGTCGACTTCGCGATGGAGACTCAAAGATTTTCTACATTTTTTTTGTGTTGGTTCTTTTCTGGTAATCCCAACTTAGTGTGGGAAAAGGCTTTGTTTTGGTTGGTTTTTCCTGGTACTGTCTTAAGCATAGGAACCAGAGTGATAGTCGTGGCTTGATCTGTTTTTCGTTGAGTTTCTCCGTCGTCGAACTCGTTTTATAGGTGTTTTGTTAGGTAACCGTTTGTCCCTCCTTTCTCTGATCTCGGGAATAGTCGATGATATGGAGCATCCTTCTTCGATATGAGCATCAGATCTCTCTGTCTCTGTCAAAGGTGGTTCTGCCCTTTGATGGATCCATCCTTCGCTTGTAAGTGTTGTACTATCAGAAAATGGTCGACGGACTTCATCATGGATGCCCCTCGCATTCCTGGTGATGTGTGACGCAATTGTATGCGTGCATGTCGAAACAGGTTGGTGCGAATCTTATTTTATATGCTAGAAATGCAATCTGATGCCCCATAACAAACTTACAACCTTCACTTTTCGTTGATAGACTGGAGCGATATGTTCGCATTTAATTTTATTCACTGTTGAAGTTTGAGTCCCAGTATGATGCTAATATGCCTGCATCATGTGCTTTGCCACCACCCATCATGCCATTATCGACATTATTGAGAACCATAATGGTGTTTGGTTTTCAAAGCGCAATGCGTGCACTGTCGCCTTGTATGAGTCACCTTCAGACTGAGTTTGTAAATTTAACTGCGGAAGAATTTGAAACCTCGCACGCTTCCCTGTTACATAGTTCGGTTGGGCACTGTCGCTGAATTCGTGTCTTCCATAATTTAAAAAGGTTCTTTCCCTGTAGGATGTCATTCAGGTTCCCTTGCTTTGTCAAAGTTGTGCATTTTTTCTTTTTTTCCGGTGGAAAAGTATCTCTTGTGGTTGAACCAAGTAGATCATGCATGTGAACCAAGTCCATTAGGTGCAATTTCTGCCTGTTAGGTGGACACAAGTTTATGTACTGCTTTGTGTTTTTATTTTCTTGCTTCTTAAGATACAGAAGACTGAAAATTTTGACGTATACAGTGAAATTGGTGGCCCTTTTATTTCATATTGAATGTAATTGGCCCAGCCTCAAGTCTTTGCTTCATGCATCTTTATACTTCTACGAGTTGTTTGGCCCTCTCGATGTCTTCCCTCCATGGGTACTTTTGTTCCTGGAGGAATTATGATCTTCCTTTTAGAAGTTGGATGTGAATAAATAGCTTTACTCCTGTTTAATAGTCCTGCAGTTATATTTGTTTTTTTCAATCCCCAGCTTGCTTCTCTGCCCCATTTTAACTCCTACATGGACAACTTGATGGAAGTGGCATGATTGAAATGGGACTTATTTGATAAGTGATATTTCATGTTTTTTGTCTTTTTGTTTCAAAAGCTGCAAGTTACCGACTTCTTCTCGAGAAAAAATTGTCTTGTTGAAGTAACCATGATGTAATTGCCTATAGTTGTGAGATAGCATATGAGAGTTCGGAATCATGTTGCATTGATTTAAGCATCTTAATGAAGCACCTTTAATCAATTAAGACGCCTCATCTTACTTTAGCACAACTTTTCACTTCAGTGTCCAAGAATTCTGGATATACCATAGACGGCTGGATATCATAAGGTAACTCGGTTCTTAGGATGTGACCTGTTTTATTATTTGTAATACATATGCACGTGACATTAGGGTCAGATTAGTGTATTTCTTCATTCACAAAGTCATATTGGAGAAACTTTCTTTTGCTATGCATTCATACTGTGTAGATGCATAAACTAGACCGGTAGATTTCTTACATCAACGATCTGAAATTAGGAAAATCAACTACTTTTAGTGTCTACTCTCTGTCTGCAGATTTGATCTAATACCTTCGTGTAACACACATTAAGCAAGAGGGTCGAAATTTTTTCCTCTACTCCTTTTCTCACTACCGATTAGATTCTTTGCCAATCTGGTGCCACGAATTTTCCTATCTACATCAACCAACTTTGCACCATCATCACTTGTTGCCTGTTCGTTACCTGAACTGCGTGTTTCTTGTCTGCCATGTTTGGGGGTATCATACTCGTACCTAATCAGCTATATTAAACTTATTGAAGGACAACCGCTTGTTTACATCTAGGAATGGCTCTGGAAGCTTCACCTTTGTACACGGCATAGGTTACGGTAACAGCAGACATCAAATATCAACCGGAAAAGTCTCAAGGGTGCTTTGTTGTATTCATGCTCTCTGACTTATTAATGTGTAATACAAAGTCATAGCCTTGACATCTACCACGAGCAAAAGCCTTATAGATTTGCTTTCTGCCACAGTTCAACTAACCTAAATTTGTCTATATTAAGTGTGACCTTTAAAGTTATTCATCATGTCTTTACGTCTTTCTTTATTCAATAAAACACAATGTTTGAGTATCTTGCCTTGAAATATTTGGCATAAACTTCACGGCTATTTTTAAATCTTGCAAACGCAACTGTCAGCTTGTGGATATTCTTGCTTTTGTCCTTTATCAGAACAGAAGTAGCTGGTTTCTTTCGTTGTACTTTTAGTTTCTTCATTGGCCTCTTCCTGTGCCCCCTTGTCCTCGTCTTTTATCTGATCTCTTGCTTCGTTATGTTCATATGTGGAGATATAATCATGTCGTGCGCGATCCTTCCAACTACATGCACATTAGGAAATCCTGGCAACCATCTACCTCAAAAACAAGGCTTCTTTGTGAAGAATGCTAATGCTAGCAACAGTTCATCCAGAAACCAAGGCCCCTTTTTGAAGCGCTCTTCTGTGATTTTCAGAAGAAATGTGTCGAAGGCATTTGGACTCGAGGCATCTAGCTCGCGTGTTTCCGCAATGGCAACGTACAAGGTGAAGCTGATTGGTCCTGATGGCACAGAGACCGAGTTTGATGCTCCTGATGATGCATACATTCTGGATTCTGCTGAGACTGCAGGTATGGAGATCCCCTATTCATGCCGAGCTGGTGCATGCTCCGGTTGTGTAGGGAAAATGGTGGCCGGTTCTGTCGACCAATCCGACGGATCATTCCTCGATGACTCGCAAATGGAAACTGGTTATGTACTGACCTGTGTTGCATATCCAACTTCCGATTGTGTGATTCACACGCACAAGGAAGAAGATCTTTACTGAGCTTTTCTTGAACTGGAAGATGGATTTTACAAAAGCCTTCTGTTGATCTTAGCTTTCTTTGCTTTTGGATTGTGCTTTGAGACTTATGTCTGTTGCTAAGCAAAGCGAAATGCTTATGAACGTTCATATTAGAAAATAACGTGCGAAATGTTTTATTTTGCATTTCCTGTTTCATATGGCACTTCTTTTGTTTGGCATATATTGTTTCAGTAGTTGGTATGGTTTGGAATTTTCTGGCACAATGGATAGTGTGCTGTGCCTCATTTGATGTTAAACACAGAACGATCGGAACTTCAGTCCAAGTCAAAATCCAAGGCTTTCACTCAGGGCGTTAATCCACCAGGCAGGCCTCTCGATTCATGTGGCTTTGTCCTCCCATTCTAACAAAAAAGGAAAAGAAAAGTCTAAAGCTTTCACTAATTTGGCATGTAAAATTTGATACTCTTTATCAATTTGATTACCGTATTCCCAACTAGTTGAGCTAACATGGGTTTGCGACACTTATATACATAGTATACGCTCAACTGAACAAGCTTATAGGGCCGAAGTTAGTTGTATATGCAGTGTTCATGATGATTTCTTAGTGGCTTGGTTCGTTTTTCAGCGCGTGTTGTGACCGATGTGCAGTTCCCTAAGCAAGTAAGCCTTTGGGCTCCCCAACAAAAGGTCAGGAATTTGATGGCTGAGGAAAATAAAAGTATAGGCCACGGTTAAAATCTGACCTACTATTTTCGTGGTCACAGTAATTTCTCCTCACCGTGAGATTTTTGTATTCTTCCAGAGAGAGAACCAACAAAGAGGCTACATCAAGAACAATGAGTCATGCCTCTCCTGGCTAGAGGGTTGGACCTCAAGTTGAAGGTCACAAGTTCAATACAGAGTCACGGTATAGGGGGTCAGCGTAACCCCAGCTTTGCCTTTCGGACGAGGATCGACTTGGTTCCTCCGGGAACGGAAATTCAACTTATCTTAAGATAGGTGCAACTTATTGTCAACCAAAGTTCTCATTTTTCTTGGTATAATGGGGAGGCTGAAACCAGATGCACGGGCCAGGTATTGAACTCACGACTTCCAGTTTGTGAGTCGACCCCTAGCCAGGTGAGGTATTGCTCTATGTGCTAAATTGTTCATATTTGGTGTGCAATTTTTTTCATAACACTTGAATACAAATATAGCATTTTATACCACTTTCCAACACAACAAAATTAATCTCAATAATTAATTCTTAATTAACGGCATTGCTATTGCCATTTCGAAAGATGAACTGCTCTCTTCTCTCTCTCTCTCTCAGAGGGAGCTGTAACGGATCCGTGCAAGGTCCGATCCACATGGATCTTCATGAAGGAGAAATCGATCCTACTCCAACTAAGTGGACCCATGAGAAAACAACCCAAACGATTGGCTTGTGCAGAATCTAACTGAAGGGCCAGAAGTTTATCTAAAATGACAAGGAAGAAAATGAAGAAAATAGAGGGAGGGAAGAAACGCCCAGGTGACGACGCAGTGCAGGCGAAAGAGGACAATGACTTCCACCCATCGCCTCTCTCTTCCTCACCTCTCTCTTCTTCCCGCTTCCTCCAGATTCTGCCTTAGACCACAAAAAGGTAAAATTTGACTGATCTCTGTATGTTTTTAAGCAATTGAACGTGTGTGTCCAGTCTTCTTTTTCGTCCAGACCATATTCCTCGTGATAGACTGGTTTTTGGCTCTCTCTTTCTCTCTCTCTCACACACACACGCAAAAGCACACACCACAGACAAGTATTTTGCATGGTCAATAGATTTCATGTTTGTATTTACCTTGGAACTGCAATGATTTGTATCATGAGTTCTGTGAAGAACTCTCTTTTTTCTTTATAGCAACTCACTGCTAAAAACATAAAGATGTGCTAACCTTATAGCATTACTAGACAACAACATCTTTCCAGAAGCCATTGTATGCTTTGTCTCAGTGTTGCGAACTTGCGATCGTGTTTGCCCCTAAGAATATGCAACCTTGTGACTCCCAGATAATATGTTCTATAAACACATTTTTTGATGCTGCTGAACTTCTAAAGAAGATCATTTAATTAGAAAAGCCATTTTCAAAGCATATTTGGATGTATATCCTATGTCTGTCTACAGAATTTGGATCCTTAAATTTATGATTGTCGTCTTTCTTCATGCTTCCCAATAGCTGGGTACACAGAACCCAGTTTTTCTTGATCTGAAGTTGCATCTTAAGGGAGATCAAGTATGAACTTTTTTGTGGATATAAGGGGCTTTATATCCCTTTCAATAGCTTTATGGAACCATATGTAGATCATAAAGCAAAATCTAATTTTATGCCTTCAATATGATCCAATTGGGTTTCCAAATTCATGTTATATTTCTAAGTCACAGCCCAAGATTACAATATTGTCAAAGTGAATGACAAAAAAGTTTTCAGATTGCCTTTCTACAATGAGAGAAGTGACAATTTAAATGAGAAATTATCTAGTTAACAAAGTACTTTCACAATCATAGACATCCAGTAATACATTGTCATAAGTTCTTAAACATTGGGATGTTGCTCTTGGGGTTGTTGCTCTGCACTAGCTGCTCTCTGATGATATGCAGTAATTTCTACGCTAACATATTGGGCTCAATTCGCCAAATAAACTTGTCTTTCTCTTATATTTTCTATTATAATAGCTGGAAGGGTGCCCTCTAAACCATTTCCTTCTCGTCTGCGGTGTAAACTGGAGCAAGATGACTGTACTAGGAATGAACGACAAAATTTGGAAGACGCAGCAGGGAGTAAGGTTGTATATTCTTCTGGTATTCTTGGTCTGATAACTATTGCTGCCAGTATCTTGTAAATGTTTCTTCAAAGAAAGCCGATGTGAACATAAGTCTCTGCTGATTTTTTGGGGAATTCCAGGAAAATCATGTAAAATTCAGATGTTGTCCAGAATCTGCCAACCGTATTTGAAAAATGCAATTGTCTTATTTATTGTTGGTTTCTTCAACTTATAAACTAGGAACCTCATGAGATGCTATCACTAAAATGAGTTCCTTCTTTTTCATAATTCTGACTTGACTGCCTAATAATCTGATGGAGTCAATATCTAATCTTGTGACTTCCTAAACATTAAGAATCTATCTACTTTTTTGTATGTAGATATGAGTTTACTGTGAAGCTGTAAGTCGCATAGATGCATGCACTACTTTTTTTTTCATGCTAATGGCATATTAGTGATTCTTCTGTCTCATGCACTTGGGATCCCTAACTCTTTCATTTTCTCCTTTCTGAAAATGTAGGGTCTCAGTCCATCAACCTCTAGAAGATTTCTTGTAGCTGCTACATGTTTTAGTTGCTCTTGTGGATCAAGTGCCCAGAATATGGCAGCTGAGGCAATGACCGAGCCTTCTAAAATGGAGAAACCTGTATGCCGTAATTGTCGGGGCACTGGTTCTATAATTTGTAAGTTTTAACTTTGTTTCATTTTCACTTTTGTACAATATTGGTCTTTCATGCACTTTTGCTGTCTATGAATGTCAAACACCTTAAGCTGTCATTTAGGTGCTTTGTATTTGATCGATACTTATTACGACACCAATTAGGGAAGGTGTCTGAGGCAGCGGAAGCTGATGTGAAGGATTGTAAGGTGGTTGAAGATATGGAGCTGAAACTTTTTCCTTACAAACCAGACCCTTCAGCTTTCATTTTATACTATATCATGTGATATAGCGGAGTAGATTGGCTGCTGTTCATGCTCAGTCGTAGATCCAATTTTTGAAGTTTGAGCAGATAATTCATGAGCTGCATGTGAGCTAAACTACAAGCGGCTCTCTCATTCCAGCATTGCTCGGGACTAGGTTGACCATTGTTACTGTCATCTCACCAATTTTCTGACAAAAGAATACTTAGCTAGTCATATTTCAAGTGATGGATATGATAGTGGTCTCTCAAGTAGGGACATATCATTTTAGCATATAGTTTTGTGGACCTTTTGTTCATTCTTGCTTGCAGGTGATATATGTGGTCAAGGTCATGATTTCTAGTTTCTTTCTGAAATATTAAAGTTCTGGCTTTATCACTTATACTCACTCTTTCTGCTTTTGGCGTAGGTGATATGTGCGGTGGCACAGGAAAATGGAAGGCTCTAAATAGAAAACGTGCAAAAGATGTTTATGAGTTTACAGAGTGCCCTAACTGCTATGGTAACTTCTGCATGAGTTCAAAACTTTTCTTTCAGTCACTCATGATATAGCCCAAGCGATCATTTGATTAGTAACATTAGCATATGCACGTGGAGAAGGAAAAGAATATTTTTAGAAGATATGCCAAGTAACTTGGTTATTTCTACTCATTTTGGTGAGTTGAGTTGTAGAAATTAGAGCATTATCTTTTAAGACACCGACTAGATGTCTTCAGGTTTCCTGTGAATAGCGGTGCAGAAACTGGTAATAATGAGTGTTGACCTTGTCTCACTAACTGGATCGCAGATACCTCCCTAACTGAGCTTGAGCCAAATTTGATCTTGGCCGAGTGCCGATTCTCAATGAAAATAAATTCTGGGTGGAAGCAGAAGGGAGTAGATTCTGTTCTGACTTCTAGGCAATGCGGAATGATTGCATAGTATGATAAACGAATCACACATCTGTTAAATTTAATACTTAACATAAGGTCAGAAACTCTTTGATTATTTCATCCATTTCTTCCAAGTCATTGAAAGGGTGCAGCAAAACTAGGTTTTATTCCTGCTCCTACAGGCATCAGGCGGGTGCTTGATTCAAAATTACTTGTGTTGCATGACCTAAGTAACAGGATGCTTGGAGATTGAGTCACTCACATGTCCTCATCTGCTTCGATAAACCAAAGATCCAATAACTAAATGAATTCAAAGAACAAGGAAATTTTGAGGATTAGCATCAATTTGGTTACAGATGATCTTTTAAGTTTTTGCATTATCTGCCTATGTTAAAATTTGGCCGGTTGACATTGTATGCTTACACTCTCCTTGTTTGCCTTTTTCTCTTTGGCGCAGGGCGTGGCATACTAGTTTGTCCAGTGTGCCTTGGAACTGGTTTAGCCAACAACAAGGGTCTCCTTCGCAGGCCTGAGGCACGTCAGCTGTTGGATAAAATGTACAATGGAAGGATTTTACCGAATTCTTAGACTTTCCTGGTAAGCAATGAATTTTAAGAGGTCCCAAACAGATTCATGTATCATCGACTGAAGGTGCACTGAGGCATAAAGCTAAGCTTTGGCTACCATAATAGTGTGCTTTTAGTCAAAAGAGATGTTTCTGGGGAAACAGAATTGTTAGTTTGGCTTGCCCAGAGTGTTGGGAGTACGACATGCAGTTGGAAAATCTTGTCTTAAATATGATGTTGAACACTTTTAGATGCCATTCATTTGATATTGTTTGGTAAAAGATTTCATTCTTGCTCATTAGCATGATATATATGCACTAATTAGCTAATTCTAGCTACAAGACTAACCAAAGATTTCCTCTTATATAACTATTGCCTTGATTCGATTGTATGTGCATTTGATTAGTTGCATCCTACTTCGGTGCAAAAGATTTTCACAAATATAGATACTTATTTTCTGTCATATTGAGTTCAACGTGTGTGTGTGTGTGTGTTGGAGAGAGAGAGAGAGCTACCAAAATGCTCTGACCAATGAATGCATCAACTACCTTCAGGACCAAAATTAAGATGGAGAAAAGATATTTTAGTTTCTTAGGCGCCATGATGCATCTCTCTCTCTCTCTCACACACACACACACATCCTGTTATGGTTTTCTCCTGTTTATCAGAATCTCTTGCATTTGGTTTCTGGGATCATCTTCTGTTTCTCCTCTCCCTGTTCAAATTCGTCATTTATCTCTTTCTCTCATAGGAAAAATGAGCAGAAAAAGATGAGCGGTGCAAGTCGGTGGATTGAAACCTACGCCCCGATATCATACGAAATGACCTTTTAATTGCTTGATCATGATGCATATTAAGAATTTTATAAGATATTGAAAAGAACGAGGAGCAAAATCCGGACATTGAAAATTCTAGTTATTCAGAAGTCTAACAAATGGATTACTTTCGAAGTGTTGGACATTATCAAAATCGGACCTTTTTTGGTACAATGGTGAGGCAGAAGTCAGATGCATGTCCCAGTATCAAATTCATGACCTGAATGTGTGTGTAACTCTGCCTACGAGGAGGTACTCAGCCTTCCATAGTCGGTCCCAACCGCTGAAGGGTTGACAGACAAAGTAACTTCTGTCGGTCTCAAAAGTTTGGGCAAGCTCGAAAACCACGTGGAAGCATGAGCAGATCGATCTGTAATGGCGTTGTTCGACCATCTATCGAAAAATCAGCTCAAAAGCACCCGTGCGCAAGCACTAGCCGAGCTCGTCTCACTGCTAATCGCTCAAATCAATAGAAAATAAGAGAAATTTCAAATGTGGATTGTGATATAATACTTTCTACTATAGAGACCAATATCCTTATATAATCACACCGATGCGATGACACAACACTAATGACTAAAAGATAATTTATACTAACACATCAAAATGCAACACAATGACACTAACGTGGACTCCAGACAATCTAGATTGAAATCCAAATCTACTATTAGAACTACAATCAAGATGACTCTAAATCAAATGAAACTCAAACTAAATGCGACACCTCTAGGTCTGAGTTCATGTGCCATAAGGATCACATGCGAGCACTACCGACATCCGATCAGTTTGTCACAACTCCAAATGAGGTGAGCAGGTTTATCGAACCAGAATGTAAGACTTGAACGGTTTACTCCCAACCCAAAATTCTCAAATAGATGTGTGGGTTTGAGTCAGTTTCAGAATTTGGGCCTGTTGTGAAGATGAATTGGATTTTGGATACATATTCTTCGGACCTAAATATGGTTAAGGCAATCCCGTTGGTTGTTTCATAACCATACCCGGTTAACCCCAAACTTGGAGTTGATCGGTACAGACCAACCTAAACCCAAACTAAACATGAAACTGCACCTTTTGTTTTGGAAAATTACTACATTGGACCTAAATTAACAATGGAATGGCAGATTCAATTTTCATTCAATTTAAGATGGTTCAGTGTGATTATATGTTTAAGTGTTGTCAATTAATGAAAACTTTGGTGTCTTGATTTGCTTTAAGTTAATTAGTTCTAAAACTGTTGTAGATTGGATTCAAATTAAACTCATGCACTACGGGACTCACACCTGAAATCAAATGGTTGTGGACCGGGTTTGAGTTCAATTTTTAGGCTGATCAAACATGAACCTGTTCAGACCACACCCACTCGGTACACAAACCGCTTCACCCAAATGGGTGTATAAAGGTTCATCTATCAGATAGAAACCTCACGGAAACTCGATTCATGGTGGGTCAGATTCATGACTGAATTTAAGGATCAATTTAGAATTGTGGTTGCCTAGACTTGACCCAGGTAACTATGTACCACACCCAAGCTTTAGTTTTTGCTTTAATAAACTAAAAAACTATCACCATTCCCCCAAAAACCTACTAAAAGACGTACAAATAATATTTGTGTATATAGGTGGCTTTATAGTCGGTGAAAGAGGACCAGTGCTTGAACATGATGTCGGATCATTAACTTTTCAAAAGAACGAATGTAATAACATTGTCTTATCTTTTCGTGAAAACCTATAACATTTATATTATACTCTAAAAGCAATGAGTAAGCATAAATGATCATGCTACATATATATATATATATATATATATATATATATATGTGTGTGTGTGTGTATGTATATATGTTACATGCCTAGAGATCAATCATGAGTGAAGAACGTCCCACAACCGTCCATCTTGTTTAAAGATTTGGCACCGTTTGATCCTTAATTATCTCCCAGCATGCTTATGCCCGACTGCACCCCAAGTTCATATTTCCAAAATGTGAAATATCATCCTTGCATTTTGATGAGCAGGTTTCTTTTGAAATTAAGCCATCCCCTTGTAGTCTGACAACAGTAGCAGCCGTCGATCAACAGTGCATGACTGAGATCTCATCAACACACGTCAACAATACGTAATTTCATTTCATACCGGCGTAAAGCGGCAAGCCTTAGGACGTGTTGTCAAAGGCAGAACTGAACAATTCTCTTACTATTGACGACTTTGGCACGCCTGAATTTGGAGTTCCGTCTAAAATATTCAACACGGAGCGTCTCTCTCTCTGAGTCTTCGAAGTCATATTGCGTTTAGCCTAATTGATTGAGACCATTGATAACTTCAGCTCATTGAGTAGTTTACGTTCGTAACTCGTATTAGAAACCATGATAAACCCAATTGAGTAGAACCCATCACTGCACTAATCAAGTTAGCCAGGCTTCCCCCTCTCAAGCTTAGAGTGTTTGGAATTCAAGGAGAGTTGCGGGAGATCAAAGTCCTCGCCATTACAACATAAGCAAGGTTTAATTAGGAACAATGAACATTCTTTATAATGCATTAGGGATGGTACTTTATCACAAATATCAGCTAAATAATGCACACAACTACATAGTTTGATGTGGTTACCCAAATTAAACCAAAAGATTTGTTCCTTATTCTTGTTGTGCAGGTTTGCATTTTGCCTTCCAAAGCAGAAAAGCGGGACGGAAAGTCCGCTGAAGTCGGCCTATCCAAACACCAGCAAGAGAATGAGGAACGAAGGAATTTGATTAGTATCTGCAGATGTTAGCTGGGAAGTCTCTTTGAAATCTGTTGCACGAGTCTGAATCACTCCTATTTATCTAAATTGGCTTAAATGTGATTCCAATCAAACTCTCTCTTTTCTAAACGACTATCGTGCACGGGTACGCTCAAACGAGCGACGTAATGTACTGAGTACGGGTACGTTCAAACGGGTACGTACTGAGTACGGGTAGGCATAATGATTGGGCCAAAGATGCTGAGGCATGATTCTCTAAGAGAAAGAGACGAACAACGACAAAAGAAGATTCGAGACGCTTGAGGTCCGCCTCCGATGAGAAGGCCACGGCATGATGCGTTCCGACGGGAAAGAACAGCAAGATAGAGTGTCGATGCAGCTGTCGAGCGGGCCAAATATGAGTGCGTCCTCCGGGATCTATCCGCCATCGGAATATGCCTCCTGTCGGAAACGGAACGACGATGGCGGTGCAGCGCAAGTAGAAGCGACAATTCAAGCACATAAGGTTTGTAGGCGGCTGCCATTTACGTTCCGATGTTTGACAGGGCTACCATGTACGAGCAAAGACCACCCGTCTCGGATGCCTAGACGACGGACGTGTTGTAGAGGATCATCCACCGGAATCGCAGAAACCCAAATTCCAACCAGCAAGTTAACGAGCGCGCAAAGGCTTAAGGCGAAGAGGTAGAGTAGCCATGATGGGAGCACGGTGAGCCTGCTTGAGAAGGAAACGACGATCTGAGAGGCGAGGAATGACAACCATACGAGGAAAAAATGGGATCTGCTCGAGTTGCAGGAATCAAGTAAGTACGAAACAGAACGAGAGTTGGGGCTTCTAATGTCTCTGCATTTCAAGGATAAGATAGGAAGACATCCAAAATTGAAATGTGAATGTCATATGCCAGCTATAAAAATCACCAATGCTTTATGACACTGAATATTGTGCAATTAACTGTAAACCTATGCAAAAGATGCAAGGAAAAGTAAAGATTTTGAGACGGGCGTTTGACTCCACAGAGAAAAGATCGGGTTCTTAATGGGGTCGGTATGATGAGAATAAAAAATAAGATGAGAGATATGCTTATCTTGTATCATCAAAGTTAAATGCTAATATGGCACAAGAGTGAGCTCCATGACAAGTTAGAACTCATGTGGCCAACCCCACTTACATTCGGTTTCCATTGTGATTTTGATACATTTGAAGAGTAGAAAATGGGTCCAAAGACAGCAGATTTGTCTTACACCACCAGAGCTTCTTCCACAATTTGCTCGACTCGTACACAACTATCAATTCACCTGAAAATTCACAATAAACAAGCCACAGCTCTTCCGGCTAGCGTTCGACTCAGAACGATCTTACAGTAGGTCTCAACTTTGGTTCATGGCTCATCGGTACATATCTGGCATATCTGGCACAGGTTTGCCATTAGGAGACTCCCAGAACCTTTAGACTTTGCCCTCATGAAAGGAAAAAGTGGGATATTTTGGTGTGCAGATGTGACATAAACACAGAGGTGATTGGCTACGGCACAAAGAGTTCTTGATATGCGGTGATGACAACTACCATTATAGGGAGAAAAGATCTCAGTTGTCGTGTATTATAGTTGTGGGAATTTTCTTTTCATAACAGGTATGGACCGTATGGTTAATGGCTTTATTCCCTTGAATGGCAAGAGATGACGATCCAACTCACACACACAGACTACGTGCAATTGCAACTAATCTCTTGATAATTGGAAAAGATTAGCTCCAACCTATCAATCTCTTGATGATTGGACAGATTACGAGCCACCCACGTAACTACACGTCTTCTTGCACCTTCTTTTTAACAGCACGTTTTACAGTTCACACTGAACAGGCACGCAGATACCAAAAAAAGGGCTGCAGTTAATTCCATGAGAGGGGTCTCTTTCTCCGTTCGACGAGAGAGAAAGTACTCTCTCTTTGTGATACGTCACACACAGATTTTCAGCCAGTAGAATTAGCACAGATGAGATGACGGGCGCGGATGAACTGGATATATGTAAATAACTCCAAAGGATTGAAACTGATCGTGAGTCATTCTGTGGGAGTAGTGGTCAATTATTACCATCAACCTTGTTTTGGTTTAATGGGAGATCTTCAAGACCAGCATTCTTGTTCTTTGAAATTTTAAGAGCTAGAGAACCAAAAGATTCTGTTTTTTATTATTAATTACATGAAGAGGCCCATTGTAAAATAATGGAAGTATAATTTCTTCCATTTTTATTTTCATATATAAAACTTTAATGGTCGAGCTAAAGGGAAAATATCTGATCTTATCCTAAAAGGTGATAGTGTCCTTTCACTGTCCATGGCAGAGAGTTCATACCTTTTGGCATTTCCATGAACAGAAGTTTGCATAAACATGGTGGCATCACTGAAATGACGTTGCATAACAAATGTATGTCAATGTTAGTGCAGTACTCTCACGTTAGGAGTGGTCGTCTCAAACACACTAATCGGGAAAATGATAGCTTGAACGAGAGAAACAAGGGGAAAACAGTATTGCATGCTTGATTAAGAGACCAACTAGAGGTGCCAATTGGGGGGTTTGATCCAAACCCAGCAGAGTCACAACCGATTTCAATCGGGGTTTGGTAACACAAGGATAGATCCATTACTTCAAATGTGACATGTAAATAGTTCACATTATCTTCTTTTTTGTGTACAATGGGAATTGAGGCGAAGGGTATGGAACTCATGTTCTTCAACTTGTGAGTACACCCCCTATCCAGGTGAGGTATTGCTCTTTGTGCAATTATTTTGATGCATTTTTTGACATTCAGTTATTGACCACTGGTATATAGGTTAATTCTTAACACACCAAGCCTATCATCTTGCTCCGCATTGCTCATGTGATATGAAACCATACTTTGAATCAATTTGCATACCAGATTTACAATCGAATCAAGGTGGCTCACCCTAAGGGTTGATTCTCTTTTGGACACTCAAAAGGTGAAAATTTAATATGTATAGCCCCACAGTCCGTGGTTTATAATTGGTTCAATCATGGACTATGATACAGAGCCTAAATTTTTCGTTATACAATGAATACCTTTCTTGGATAAAAATACCTTCGATGTTACCAATCCATGTTGGGAACGGTATTTTGAAACAAACTTAATCTTAGGAAGAAATTAACTGTTAGGTCAAGACCTTAGGTGAAATTCAAAGGGTTCTTGTAGATTCTTTTAATCCGTTTGCCATGGCCGGAATGAGCTCTGCCGTCGACGGAATTTTTGACATTTAGGTCCAGACGTGGCTTCAGGTCAAAGCCCAGAGGGTGTACGGAAGGCAACATTATACAACATATTCCCATGGTGAATAATCTGTAAATTCTTCAGCTAATACGTAACTTTTCTAATTAATGCTTCAGGGCCATTCTTTCCCCTAAGATCCAATTGGTGTCGTTTTCTCTCTGCTCAAGTAGGGCTAAGCATTGGTCGTTTCCGAATTCCCAAGAAAACCTATGAACTGATCTTTTTATATATGCAAGTTCAACCGAACCAAAATAACTGAAATATGCTCGCTCCTACATGTTAGGCCTCGGCCTCACTTTGAAAAAGAAAAGAAATTCAAGCTCTTTAATTGATTTTTTTATTTTTAAAATATTTATAAAACGAATAAAATTTAATTTGGTCTTTTCTCAAAATTTAATATAATTTTGAAGCCACTTGTCATGGCTCAGGACTCTCTTTCTCTCCTGTAGTAACAAGTTGAATGGGGTGACAGGAAGGAGGTCAATTAGTGGGAGCTTCATTGGAAGCATCGAAGAGACGCAAATGCTGGAGTTTTGCGCGGAGAAGGAAGTGACCTCAACCATCGAGATCATCAACGTGGGCTACGTCAACAAGACCATGAACAGGCTTGAGAAGAACGATGTCAGATACAGTCTTTCCTGCATCGTCTCCTCTCTTACCTTTCGCTTTCCTTTTACCCTTCCAACTTCATGATGAAAGTGCAAAGAATTGAATTCGGTTTGTCGTGTATGTACATGCAATCACTTTAATTTCTAGTAAAATAAAATGCGATCACTTTCATTTCTAAATTCTTCATCATGATGAAACTAATTTTCACTTGATCTTTCTTCCTTGATTTCCTTCACTTAGAAATTGAATAGCAACATCATAATCCAAAGTTGGCCTGATTATAACTGTAAGTTGCAACGACAATCATTTTCGGTGATTATGTCGATGGTAGGGACTGCAAACCTGCTGCTTTTTTATCCACACCAATTCAATCAAGAATCACCTGGCGAACATTTAACTGGATTGTAGTTATCGGAACTCTTTTTTAACAAATCTACATCTAATTCTGGCTTCACAAGTTACAAGTGAATCCATTCTGAGGTGAATTTCACGCCCGAACCTTGGACTGGGTTACGCCACAGATGGAGCGGATGGTTTCAGCTTTTACTTTCACCTTGTAGGTGCACGTGTACACACACACACACACATATATATATATATATAGAAAGATAGATAGATAGATATAAAGTGGGACATTGAAAATTTGAAAGCCACGGCATATGAAAATGTGGAAGGGCACACATGATCTCAATGTCCTAAATTGGCCAAACCCGAAACTGAAAAAACCACGGGTTAGTTAAGGTTTCATATTTTGTGAACCAAACCAAAACTAGACTCAAGGAAGAATTTAAGTTAATCTAGAACCACACAATACCCAACAATCTGAGACCGACAATTCCAAACAACCCCTAAGGCCCTACCCATCCCTTGTGTTTTAAAAAAAATAGAGATTTAAATTTCAAATAAATACCAGGAGCCCATTACCATCGCATCCCTTGTTTCAACCACTCAACATGGAATGATCGACCTTAATGAGGGAGCTGTTTTAGCTTTGTATTGACTCCCCATTGTGCCAATAGTGTCATTCAGTGTCATTCAATTCCTCCTGTGGTTCCACTTCGTAAGAGTAGGCGTGTTTGAGGTTTGCGTGTAAAAAGCTGAAACACCAAGAGACCAAAAAAGCCAAGGTAACTTTCTCTGCCCAAAATCAACGGCACAAAAATGTCCAAGCAAACACGTTCACCAGGCTAAACGCATGGTTCTCAATGTCCCGAGGAACTCAACCAGGCTCATGTCAGATGGAGCCATATCCCACCACACAAATAATGAATATGCCTTAAGCTAGAGGCCAGCCTGGTTCATTGCAGAAAACCAGCTACTCAGAGAACTTCCATGGAGGGCCTAAACCCAGCTAATCCCAGATTCGACCAAAAAAAACTCCGACCAAAATGTGAACAGCCAACTTAGCAACAAATACATGCACAGAGACAAAGGATTTCGAGCTAGCCAGCTAATATTCTCATGCCTGAGCAGAAAATATATTACAGAGCCCTCCTAATACTCTACATATATGCTATATCATGAAAGAAAATTTGTTATAGCCATCAAATACCAACAGCCTAAGGCCAGAAGGCGCCAACAGGAAATTCGGCAAGCCTAAGAGCATGGAGATGAGGACTGCCCTCTTGCTTGCTCAGAACCATCTTCACCCGGTAGCGGATCTACATTGAGCTGAGGTGGACACCCAAAATTTCGAAAATAAACTTAAAGTCTATAGCCCATGGCAAGATCCATGAGTCCGATAATACATAGTTCGCCCCACCCGAAACCATTCAAGGGGCTATTCGCCCCACACCAAAAGAGTTTCTACATCCTCCACTGTCTTCACCCAATCTGGTCTAACCCAGCAAGGCTATGCTTCGCAACCCTTGTCAATAGCAACTCCCAAGGCATTGACAGAACCCATTACCAGTTGGCGAGGAAGAGCTTGTTAGTCGGAACTCTAAGATCACATTTTGAAATCCAAGACACAGACCGTGTTGTTGGAGAAGCAGGCAGCAACCTTATCGCCTTCCTTGTTCCAGCAGACCTCAAAGATTCCTCCATTCCCTCGGTAGGTCTTCAGAACCTTACCATCTTCTACTGACCAGATGTGTAAACATTTATCCAACGAACCACTGGCTAAATACTCCCCGTTTGGACTAAATGCAACTGAATAGACAGGATCCCTACCATTCGCAAATAAACAAGTCAACTAAAATTGCAACAGCCAAGGGCATTATCATGAGATCTAAGAAACGCACCACACACACACACCGAGAGAGAGAGAGAGAGAGAGAGAGAGAGAGAGAGTACCTGTGGGCATTTAAGCTGTACAAAAGATTTCCACGCTCCACATCCCACAGTTTAATGGTCGAGTCAAAGGAAGCACTGGGCAAACACATAATAACCAACAAGGTCAGCACCTGAGTAATTTGGACATTTGCTCTTGAAAAGTTTTCCTTAATCAAGTACTAAGATATCAAAGATAAACATGAATGAAGTCCTTAGTTTAAAATGCATTCAAAAAGGGAGAATAGAGAAATCAAACCATTTAAAGCACCATGGAGCAAGAGAACAAAAGAACCATGTAACTGAAGCGATTCACAACCATTACCGAACAATACTAAATAAGCTACAATGTAGAGAACATAACCATCCATAATACAATGGAAAACACCTAACAAAGTGCACCAAAACAATCTCCATAATTAGTGCATGGCCCTGCACCTTATCCAATGTCCTGTTAAGAGGGGCCATCAAATGGGCAACCAGTATATTACAAATAAGAAATAATGATGTTTTCACAGTTTACTTGTGATCATCATCAACAACAACAACAACAACTAAGCCTTTTCCCATACTAGACGGGGTCGACTACATGGATTCTTTGTTTCCACAGAGCCCTATCATGTGTCATGTTAGCAGTTAGCGCACAATAAGCTAGATCATTCTTTATTGTTTCTTTCCACCACTTTTGTGGTCGTCCTCTACCTCTTTTAATACTTTCCAAATTTAGTTTTTCATACATTCTTACGGGTTCTTCTTTTGATCTTCTTTCTATATGTCTAAACCATCTTAAACGATATTCTCTCATTTTATCCTTTATTGGTGTCACTCCTAATTTGTTTCTAATAACCTCATTATGTATACGGTCTTTTCTTGTATGACCACTCATCCAACTCAACATCTTCATTTATGTCACAAAGATCTTTTGTACATATTGATGATTAACGCCCAACACTCTTTTGTACATATTGATGATTAACTGCCCAACACTCGTAACCATAAAACATGGCAGGTCTAATTGTTACTCTATAATATTTACCTTGACCACTCATCCATCTCAACATCTTCATTTCTCTCACAAACATCTTTTGTACATGTTGATGATTAACTGCCCAACACTCAACACCATAAAACATGGCAGGTCTAATTGTTGCTCTATAATATTTGCCTTTTAACTTTAATGGTATCTTCTTATCACAAAGAATACCTGATGCTCCTCTTCATTTTAACCAACCAGCATTAATTCTATGCGTAACATCTCCATCAATTCTTCCATCACTCTCCAAAATTAACCCTAGGTATTTAAAACTTTCCTTTTGGGGGATGCAATGTGTGACAATTTTAATTTTTATATCTTCTGAAGTAACCAAAACTTGTGATCATCATAAAATATAAATGCAGGTGGATATCATTATGAAAGAAATCTGAGATAACAAGTTTTAAATAAAGAAAAGAAATTCCATGCAGGTGTTTGTGTGTTTACTCGAACAAGGTGATACGTATTGCATGTGCAACATGACACCATGCAGGTGAGAATCTCGGAGAAGATCCCAAAAAGATTGACCACTTCACGCAGCACAGAATTAAACGTTGAACAGACAAAAGAAAACAGCAAACTTGTAAAAGAAAGTAAGATTTGTGAGAAGACATTCCATTCACCTCGCCAATATTAGTTGTTGATTTGGATTACTGGTACCAGGTCCAGTAGGGCTCCATCTTATAGTATATATCTCCTGCAAATGGCACATCAAGGATGTAAGTGGCACCTTGGTAAGTCCACTTTCCAATAAGGAAAAGTTTCCAAGTTGAAGAAACAGGGGAAAAAGAACCTGTGAGTGTTCCCTCAAATCGTGCAGACATATGTCCTGTTTAGTACTCCAAATCTGGATAATACGAAAATTAATTTGGCATACTCAACTAGGGAAAACTTAGAAGGCATCAAGACTAATTCTAAAAGAAATTCGTGTAGAACAACAAATAGATCAAAAAATACTGAGAATACCCAGCTTAAGAATGCACTACAAAACAAGGAAAGAGGCCGTTGTCTTAGCAAATTATCTTGTATCAGTTAGAAGACCAGCCAAAAAGATGTAAACCTTTGCTGTTGCATCATCAGAGCATGAGGCCAACAATGACCCAGTTGGATCCCATTTGATAGCATTCACTTCACCCTAAGAAAGCAGAAAATTTTAGCATTTAGGTTTATATAAGCCACATGTACAGTTCATTTCCGAAAGCAAGAAACAGATCTGAAATGCACTTAAAGCCACCATCTTATGCATCGAAGTTGACTAAACCTCCAAGAAACAATGTTTGAGCCATCCTCATGATGAATCTGCCTTGGAGAAGCATGCCAACTTGGCCAAGACCAAGATAGTTGACTCATATTTGCTAAATAAATCATCCAGAAGAGACATCGTCATGAAGGTTATGTAATATTTGTTTCCTTTGGACAAGAAAATTACTTTGCAAGAGAAATTTTAAAAGATTGATTATCAGAGAAAATGATGAGCATTTGTAGCTTCCTGATAGATATTCTCTTTTGATACTATGGATGTAGTTTACTTACTCTCAGAGGAAAACAAGTGAAGGTTTTACTGTCAGAAGGGATCCAAAGGAATTCGGCACAACCGTATGTCGCACTTACTGCTAAAGGTTTCACGTTCAAAGCCCCCTACAGCTAATCCAACCATCTTTAACAAACAACCTTGTACTTTTCTTTTCTATTCTTGGACTTTCAACAACGCCAAATTTTTGCATCATCCCTTAGTCTAAAGTGATGGGAGGAGCTGACTGGAGATGCCCCTCCATAATTCCTGCAAGAAAAGGTGCTCGTGATGTCATGCAACATTTGTCACTGAACCTGGTCTTCCCTCTTTTCTTGTCAAAATTGCTTAGTTTCGATACTACAGTCTATCACAACAGACAAGAATTTGTGCATCTTAAGCACCCATAAAATACACTCTGAGAAAAGCATAATGATTCCACAGAAGGAAGGTTAATTGGATATCACTAGCATTATTAAAGTAAACCACGTAAGGTGCAATCCGAGAGAAAGACAGCCTTTGTTTCCCTTTGCATAACCAAATCCCTCAAACATAGCCGCCTTTAAGTGCTTGAATTGAAGGAAAACTACTCTGTGGTGCATGCCTCAAAATGTATGTTTTTGATTGCTGAAGCATGAAGATGATGACATCTAAAAGAGAAATTTCTGACTGTAACATGATTGAAGTGAAAAAGTGGTAATGCCCATTAACGAACCTGATGACCTGCAAAAATTTTCACAGGACGGTTCTCACCAATCTTGCACAGATATATCATAGCATCCGTTGAGCAAGTAGCAAAGGAAACATTGTTACGCCAGTCGACATCAAGTGCCGGAGCTACAGCAATATGCATGAACACAACCATTATAATGGAGTTTGGCATCACCTCCGTAGTACCCAAATGAACAAATATACCAACCTGTATGAAATTCAAATTGTTGCTTGCATTCTCCAGTTTTCACATCCCACACGATGGCAGTTTTATCAACGCTTCCACTGAGGAGGCAATCCCCCTTCTTGTTCCACTTCAGGGAAAAAATTGGCCCTTTATGCTTGTTCAAGGTACCCTTCAACTCTCCTGATTAAGAAACACGGTTCAAGTATTAACATGTCAGTTTCCGATAGTGTGCAAGTTACTGAGCAAAGATGACAACAAATCTTGAGCACAACTCACTAATTAAATTAAAAGAAACTGAGTATCTTGTAGCATATAAAGATGCCATGCTACACTAGAATGTGAAGACTTTCATGACTTAAAACCTGAGCCACGAAAAAGACAATGTTACAAGGTCATGGGCAACAACAACAACAACTAAGCCTTTTCCCATACTAGACGGGGTCGGCTACATGGATTCTTTGTTTCCATAAAACCCTATCATGTGCCATGTTAGCATTTAACTCACAATAAACTAGATCATTTTTTATTGTTTCTTTCCAACACTTTTGTGGTCGTCCTCTACCTCTTTTAATACTTTCCAAATTTAGTTTTTCATGCCTTCTTCCAGGTTCTTCTTTTGATCTTCTTTCTATATGTCCAAACCATCTTAAACGATATTCTCTCATTTTATCCTCTATTGGTGTCACTCTTAATTTGTTTCTAATAACCTCATTATGTATACGGTCTTTTCTTATATGACCACTCATCCATCTCAACATCTTCATTTTTGTCACAGACATCTTTTGTACATGTTGATGATTAACTGCCCAACACTCAACACCATAAAACATAGTAGGTCTAATTGCTGCTCTATAATATTTACCTTTTAACTTTAATGGTATCTTCTTATCACAAAGAATACCTAATGCTCCTCTCCATTTTAACCAACCAGCATTAATTCTATGCGTAACATCTCCATCAATTCTTCCATCACTCTGAAAAATTGATCCTAGGTATTTAAAACTTTCCTTTTGGGGATGCAATGTGTGCCAATTTTAATTTCTATGTCCTCTGAAGTAACCAAATGATCAAACTTACATTCCATATATTCTGTCTTTGTCCTACTAAGTCGGAGGCCTTTGCTTTCTAATGTTTCTCTCCATAGTTCCAATTTTCTATTAACTTTTTCCTTAGACTCCTCCACTAACATGTTTTTCTGCAAATAACATACACCAAGGTACTTCATCTTGAATATGTTTTGTTAACTCATCAATCACCATTATAAATAAGTATGGACTTAAGGTTGATCCTTGATGTAACCCAATATTAACTTCAAAGAAGTTTATCATTCCTTCATGAGTCCTCACACATGTTTTTGCATTATCGTACATGTTTCTTATAAGGTTAATGTATGTCAATGGATTACCTCTTTTTTCCACAGTTCTCCAAAAAACCTCCCTCGGTACCCTTTTTTTAGATCAATAAATATCATATGAAGGTCTTTCTTTCTGATTTCTGATAGGTGCAGAACTTATTTCATTAATAACTCAATATAAAGTAAATGAACATGTAGACCAGCTGTCACAGACTCACAGGAGGCTTAACAATCAACCTAAATGTGGGACTCTATCAAAGATGGGTTTCATCTACCTATGACCTAAATGTGGGACTCTATCAAAGATGGGTTTCATCTACCTATGATAGTCAACAGAGAACTTCTAGTGGTACATATATAACTTGACTTTAGTTGGCTTCTCCCAGAGAAGGAAAGGATATAGTGGATGGCATTCAACATGATGACTTCTCGCTAAAAGGATCTTGGATTGTGATGCAAATGTTGACCATCAAAACCATATAAAGAATGAAATTGTCATGGGCCATGACCCAGCATAATGACCACCAAATCCATCCTGTGGCAAGCATGAGAAAGGTCTCAAAAACATGATATGCAAGACTGCAACTGAAAAATTGTGTCGGTCTTGACCTAAGTAAGATCAAACTAGTTAGTCCGAGAAACTTTGCACCAAATGATAGACACTGATGACTTTACTGACAGATAGGGATTGCCAGAAGGTGGGACCAAGTGATACATTTATTTGCATGGCATAGATCAAAAGCCTATAACCTATATACCGACAAAGCCTGAGAGAATCAACTGGCATGAAGTGCACAACAATTCAGACCAAAAAACACAAAAATAACCGACTTTTTCTTTCAACATTATGGAGGATGGATCTTAAGTTAGACATGCATCCATACCATCATGAGAATCCATAAAAACATAAGGATTCAACAAACAGAAAACATATGCTCACCATCTCTACTCCAAAGTCTTGCTTGCCCATCATAAGAACCAGTTCCAAGCAGTGTTCCATCTCCCTGCAAAATTAGTACAATGTAAAGTACATCACATGAAATTTTCAAGAGATACATGCATGAGAAGGAAAAGGAATTTCAAGCAACAACAATGGTACAATCATACACACACAAGCTACAAGCTATCTTGGAAGATATGATAATTTCTTTGAGGCATAGTGCTAATGGAATGTGTTACAATAATATCTAACATGGTGGATATATTCCCCAACCAAAACTCACATTCCAATCAAGCGTAGTTACATCTTTGCTCTTCTCAATAGTTCTACCCTTGAAATGCTTCAAAACCAATGCTTTTGTAGTCCCACTTTGAATGCCGCAAGGTCCATCTCCAATCATCCAAATTCGAGCTGTAGAATCTCCAGACCTAATAGTTAAATAACAGATCAGCCTCCTCATCAAGCAACACAAATTGCACTTAGTTCAATCGGATAATCAAGTAGGCACTATTTTCTTATGGTTTCTGGTGTGCACTGACACATAGACCCAAGCATCCAAAATCTGCACAGATCTCCAATAAATGATTTTATGTTCTTAGTTCAGGCTGCATACAGTTAAGATGCCCTGAACGTCTGCACAAAACTAAGATCCTCACATGGGAATGCTTTTGTACAACCACATCTGCACATATTAGGTTTCTATGGGCATATTGAGTGGCAAATATTTGAATCTACAAGCAGCCTCATACTAAAAGGAGACGAAAAACTCAAGATTTGTTTCTCCAAACAGCCATAAATGAATGACACAAAATAATGTTTTTTATGATGAATCTATTCTTACCCAGAAGCTAGGAGTGGGCCTGTTGGACTCCAAGCACAAGCAAAAACCTGGGAAACAAGCCACCACATTGAGGGTGATACATAGCTCAACCTTAGCGCCAAAAATGAAAATAAGATATATTAGTTTCATTGATATCCCAAACCTCTGAAGTGTGCCCTTCCAAAATTGTAACGTTAGAACAAGGAATTTCACAGCCCACAGAAACTGAAGCGGAACTAGAACAAATCTCCATTGGCTCAGGCCCTACAAAAAAATATGTAAAAGTTGTGTGAACATGTGCAGATGAGAAGAACAAGCAAGCTTCTGAATAGATACAAGATAAACAGAATCGTACATGCATAGATTACAAATGAGCATTTTCTCATTTAAACCACAGGTATCATTAAGAGAAAAGAAAACAATCTGGGAAAACAACTTTCTTATTCTGATATTCAGTAGGGTGGCAGAGGATTGTAGCACAGCAGTGTCTGTGTCCACTAGGAAATGCAGAAATAGAATACTTTCAATTGCTTTCATGGATAATCTATCCTCACAGATAATCCAAGAAGCATGGTAATTAATTCCGAAAATGTAAAATTTAGAAATGGAAGCAATACTAGTGCGCATTACACAATGTTGGTAGCCACAATTTGTTCAAAACTTGATAACCACAGAATTAGGACACGTCAAATAATGAGCCTAAAAGGAACAATGAGCATATACCAAATAAATAAGGTACTAGGGTCAGTCATATGGTTAGGGTAACATCCCACATTATCCTGTACACAGATCTCCAATATGCATATGCAATGGGATAGTTGATGAACTTGAAACCAGAAAAACATCCAGCTTCCTTTCCAAATGTTATTTAAACTATAAGACACCTAAAAAACAAACATACCAAAGTATTGAACTTGACTAGTTGCTGTGTTATCAATAGCAGGTTAGCAGCTGCTATAGCATGTGAGCAGGCCCCAAATGATATAGTGGGGCTATACACACTAAGGTCACATGTCTCACAAATAAGTAATAATCAAAATACGATCAGTTTGCTGATGGCCTTCTTCCAAACAATGGTGTTGTGCCCATTCCAAACATATCATTGCTATTAGAGGACTTATTGAAAGATCAAGGTATCAATATCCCAGAAAGATTCTTACTAAGAAAACTAGAGACAAAAGAAAATTACATGATATTATCACACTATCATTAGCACCCTGTGCATGTGCAATATGCTTAACATGAATCAATTGCACAATGTAGTGAGGGAGTTTAACAGTAATGAATCATGTGATAGTCCATAGTTGGAACAGAATCACCTCCAGAAGCATCATTATCATCTTGTTTGACCTTGGGCTTATCCTCACACTCTCTAATAACTTGGCGATTGTTACGCTCATCTTGTTGCTTTTCTTTTTCTTTCTCCCTTTTCTCCTTCTCCCTCTCTTTTTCCATTTCCTTTTCTTTTTCTCTCTCCTTTTCTTTCTCCTTTTCTCTCTCTCTCTCCTTTTCTAACTTCTCCTTCTCCTTTTCTTTTTCCCTTTCCTGCCTCTCCCTCTCTCTCTCCCTTCCTCGTTCACATTCTCGCTCATGCTCCCTTTCACGTTCCTTCTCTTTATCTTTTTCCCTGTTCTTTTCTTTTTGAATGCTTTCCTTCTTTTCTTTTATGATCCTACGTAACTCAGAAATATCTCTAGTGATGAGATCCAATGGTTGTAAAAAGGAGAAATCATCGTCAACATCTGCATCATTCTGGCCAACTTAAAACAAGAATACATCAGTTCAAGCAAAATGTTTCCTACAGTTGCAGATCAGGAAACATTAGGATACTTCCAAGAAAAGAAGCCTAAAACCAGCAAATGATACAAGGCACATCAACAAAACTCACATCAGTCAAGTTTGCTTCCAACTGAAGATATTGTAGCCCTTTCTGCACAAATGTCACAAGAGCACCAGGTGGGACCAAGTTTCCATCAATTGAACTTCTATTAATTCCCGCTTCATACCCCAAAACAAAAGCTGAATGTGTAAAACCTGCAAAAGAAAAAAACAAAACAAAAATAAAAAATCAGAGCGGTCCTCGGTAAGGATGGGCCACCTTAATGTTCACTGTCAAGAAAAGCGAACATGATAACATACAGGAAGGATCTTTACAATAGACATATCAATCCGCAACAGCAGGCAAGACCAAACCTTTCGGAGGCTATAGACAAAGACACACACAAGAGCCAGATGGACTTGTGATAAAATTACAGTTGATGATAAAAATGAAATAAACATCAGTTTGCTTAAATAAGAATATATTTACAAGATATGATCTGCGTGTGTTGCAGTTACCATCTGGCCACACTTTTCCCTTTCAAAGAAACTAAGAACCGCATCGTAGCAATGAGAAATCCAGAAAATGCTAGATCTCTATGTAAAAAACAGCAGTCATATCACTATCAACATCACATATCTAAAGCAAGTATCGCATCAACGGCATCATATCTTGCAACCACCTATGAATTGCCCTAATTACATGAGATCGGTTATGTACAGTACAAGAACGAACTACACTGTGTGCTGGGTTCTATTTTCCCAAAATCTTCTTTTTTGGGTACAAAGAAACTACTAAATCAGCTTCCAATCACGAACAGCAAACTCTTGAACGTCAATTAGGAGCCTACTCTTAAATGCATATCACTGTAGAAGAGGATACCCAGTTTGAAATCGATAGCTTCCTATACTAGGAAGCCCGGTATTGGGGATCGTCATAATCCAACGAAAAGACCAGCTACACCAACTTCGTAAAGGAATCCGCTCAATCGAACTGAAAACACGGCCAATCTCCATCCAAAATCACACTTTTTGTGACTACACACAATCAAATCCTTGCAACTGCTCTACCCCACCCCACACACCCCAAAAACATCTCGAAAACAAAGAAGCCTAATCGGAACAACCAACAACGGAAGCAACTGATACCAACTTCAGTGCAAAACAAACATCAAAAAACACAGAGAAACAGGAGATGTCTCGTCCTTTCTCCTTGAACCTCACAATTTTTAGATTTCATCTTTGGGAAAATAAAGTGGAAAATAATCTCGGAGGAAACCCAAAAGGGCGAGACACGTTACCTGACTCGTGGAGATAACGAAATACCAAGTAATTCAACTCGATCGAAGTGATCGCCGCCATGGTAGAGCTACCACCCTGAGCACTCCGGCGTAGAACCCACGCTCATGGCCAACAAATTTGTAGGAAACGGCGAAAAGGAGAAAAAAAGCAGCAGAAAGAAGCAAAAGAGAAGTTCAAGAAGAAGAGAAAGCAGATAGAATGACACGGGGGTCGTCGCCTGATATTTGGGAAGAAACAGCCGGATGTCTCGCTTTCCGCCGACCGGGAAAACGCGGGCCGACGCTAACTGTGCTGAGAGGAATCGTTAGTCGCGGCGTCTCGACTTGCACGACCGATGGTGGTGGCTCGCGGGCATCCTGTGCTCATCTGAGGAAGTTTAAAACCTCGCCGGCCGTGCCAAGTGCCGAGCCCACTGGTCTTGGCTGGGTGCGATCTCCAAACCAAGCTAGGCCGATCGACCATCAACTCGACCCAACAATATGGTAAGGTTTCGGTTTCTAGGAAACCCGATTTGAGATCAAATTGACATACATAGCTAGGTATGTGAGGTTGAAGATCGTTTGAAACTCGAGCTGAGTAATTCTTAATGAGTCGGGTTGAGCTCGCTTTTACTCGGACTTGGCTCGGCTCGGCTTCACTGGGCTCTGTTACTCCGGCCACCAGAGGCCAATGGTGGTGGGTGTGCTGGCTTTGACAGTTGACAGTCCCGATTCATTTACTTGTGAGCCAAAAACATGATCTGGTTGCCAATCAGCTCATATCCATTTGCTAATGAGAAGTGGGAATTTCAGCTGCAGAACAAAAACCCAACACTAACAACAAAAAGTTCTTCCATCCCTACTCAAAATGATACCCAAAAAATGGGACCGTGTTCGGGTTATTTGACACAAACAAGACTTGAAACACGAACTACTAGCAACTTGAGGCACAAGGAATCACTACCCAAAGAACCTGTTCTTATGTTCTTTGAAAGTGTCACGAAAGGAAATCGGGCCGTGTTTGGATTGAACTCTATTGAACGAATACGTAAACAGAGAATTGCCCACCCTCAACAAAAAAGATTTGAATGAAACTGGATTAATCTGACACTTGATCTAGTTTCTAACTTACTGATATGAATCCAAATGTCGGATCCAATCCTATACCTATATCGGTTGAATTTGGCAATACAAAACCATATATAGTTGCCATCAGATGATCGGGCATAGATTTTTTATTTACAAAATGGATCCTAATTCGTATGATCAAACCATGGTTTCGATCTTATATAGAAAAAACACTCATTAAAAGTTTGGTTTTGGAGGGGTCTTCGGCTCGGTTCCTTCACTGTAATTTGGAACAGCAGCGAACAGAAGGGCGACCAGTTCGGTTGGTGTTACTGTTGATGGAACCTTTCCGTTGCCGTAGAATCAGAACAGGCCATGTCTAGTTGTGGTTTACTATCGCAGCCTTCTGCTATATCCAAGAAATGGATTACAGTATTGCTAACACTGTGCAGTGGAAGTAACAGTCCTGTGAAAACAACACTTTGATGATAGAATTGAGGTAAAAGTTCAGAGATACTTCGTATTTACACCGAAATTTGGATTTCTATGCACCAAATTTATGACATGAGGCCTCTTGTCCCGAATTGCTGTAGAACTCCATGGCAAGGTTATTTTGAAATATGCAGCACCAAAACCAAGCATTATCCCATACTAAGTGAAGTTGACTAGATGAATTCTGATTCACCATTGTGCTCCATGCCGAATCATATTAGGATTTTAACTCCAAAATGCCAAGATAAGCTTTATTGCTTTCTTCCATAGAGCCTTTGTTTACATGCAACAACTCATGGTTGCACAATAATCAGGTTGAATGAAGAAGTATTAATCCCACTAAATACATCTCCCAGGTTACCGGTAATACATCGTTCTTCTCTCGTAAGCCGATAGAAAGGTGGAGGAGGACCGGAATCACTTCTTGAGGCTAGAACCCTAGACTCCACGACCCACTGCTGCACATCAACTTGTGTAGGGGCCGCGTCTGTCGGAGTCGAACACCTGATTGCCGGCCTAGCACACATAGACCCCTTGCATCATTCTAATCTCTTTGGGGACATTAAAAAAGTATGTCACCGAGTTAACTATTATGAACCACAAGTGAGGGTACGGCAAAGCTAGATAATCAGCATTCTGTGATGGATCTCATTTCACGTCAGGTGAACCGCTTGAACATAAAGCCTCCGAAAATATGCATTATGCACGACATGGTTCTGCAGTTCACCAGTAGTCGCCACAAGAGCATGAACCATCAACAAAATGGTGAAATCGGCTCCGATCTCGCACAACAATCTTACGACCCGTGAGTTTGGAAATCATTTTCGTCACGGTATGACAATCAAAACAGACACGGAGGTTCTTCACAATCTTAATGGGAGTTCCGGGTTCGGTGCTAATGAGCCCAAAGGCAATAGCTAGCCTCTCACTGTGAACAGCAAGTGACTGCTCCTTGTGCTTGTTTTCTATGTCATGCAACACAATGTCTGTCTGTGGAACATATCCATGTAGCCTCAAAGATTCATTTAGTTCTTCCAACATGTTGTAGATCTTTTTGCATCTTGGATGACTCATATCACCTGCAAGAAACTCATAGATCTTATTATGAACTTCAATTGAGCTGCAACCTGGCTCCTTCTCAACCCGGGCGTCTTTCATCAAGGTCCTCACTCTTGCTACCTCTTTCCAATTGCCAGCAGCCGCCAACATGTTCGAAAGGAGGATGTAAGTTCCAGAATTAGCTAAGCCGTTGTCAACTAGAAATTCTGCTATATATGCCCCAAGCTTGATATTTCCATGAAGGCGACATGCAGAGAGCAAGGTACCCCAGAGAACAGGATCAGGCTGAATTTTCATGCTCTTTATGAGCTCATAGGCTTCATCAAGTAACCCGGCTCGCCCGAGCAAATCGACCATGCAACCATAATGCTCGATCTTTGGCTCGATCTCGTATTCATCTTTCATGAACTTGAAATACATGCGACCCTCCCTAACAAAACCTGCATGGCTACATGCATTCAGCAATGCAATGAAGGTTACTTCAGTTGGACGGAGTCCCGATTCAATCAATTCAGAGAACAACTGAAATGCTTCTGAGCTCTTGCCATGCATGGCATAGCCTGCAATCATGGCATTCCATGCCACGATATCTCTTTGCTGCATTTGCTGAAACACATAGCACGCATCATCCAGACCACCACATTTAGAATGCATATCTATCAATGCCGTGCTCACTCGCACACTAGTATGAATCCGAATAACGCGTACATAAGAATGCACCCATTTTGCAGTCTCTTCAGACCCCAATTGGGCACATGCCGATATCACGGAGAGCATAGTGGCTTCATCGGGTTTCACATTAGTTGCCTTCAACATCGACCGAAACAAGGACAAAGCCTCACCGCACTTGCCACGTTGGGTGTACCCATCAATCATGGCATTCCAACACACCACATCCCTCTGAGGCATTTCATCAAAAAGTTCACGTGCAACCTCTACATCACCCAATTTCGCGTAACAGGTAAGCATTGCAGTCCAAGAAACCACATTTCTCTGAGGCATTTCATCAAAAATTCTTTGTGCAGACAGGACCCGACCGCACCTTGCATACATATCTATCAAAGCAGTCTTGACATAGGTGTTCGAATCGAGCTGCAGCTTCACAGCTTGCGAATGGATGCACTCGCCGTCTCTCAGCGCGAAATCGACCGAACACGACTTCAAAACGGTCGATACGGTGAATGCATTCGGACAGACCCCACCGCGACACTGCATCTCGTGATACAAAGAGATGGCACGAGGGTGGTGGCCGGTGACCGAGTAGGCTCGGATGAGGGCGGTCCAGAAGAAGACGTTGGGCTCTTTCACGCGATCGAAGGCGAGGTGAGCGAGTTGGGGGTGACCCGAATTCGAATAAGCGCGAAGGAGCTTGAACTTCGAGAGTTCGTCGTTGTCCCATCCCTGCTTGACGACGACGCCATGGATTTGAAGGATTTCGCGGACAGTTCTGCATTTGTCGAGCAGAATGGCCGGTGGCTGCGGGAGAGAGAAGGCAGCCGTCGGTCCATTATGGTGGTCAAAAGCAGTGTCATTGGTTATACGCGGTGGCACCAATCGGACAGCAGAAGTGGCTGCTTCCATTCTGCAATTTCACGGGAGAACAGCAGAATAAACGACCATGGGCGTAAGTGGGTGGCTTTGACTGAGTAAGGGTTTACTTGAACCGACCTTGCAACCCGAAGCGCTTTGGCCAGCTGAGAAGGGGTTACCAAACAGGGCCGGGTACGGATTGGTAACTGAATTATCCCGTACCCACCCAGTACCCGGTCAGTTATATTCGGGGTTTACCTCGGCCCTCCAAAGCCATACACAATCTGGGTAATAGCCGCTACTTTCAGATCGGATTCGGTCTGACCCATGTGTAGGATCAAAATTGCTCCCTATTTGGTAGACTCATGAGTTTGGGTTTATCTACCCAAGCATGCTCTACCCCAACAAAACTCGACCCTGAGATGAACCCAAAAGCGGGACCATAAATCTGAGCAAACCCAAAATTGGACACATTATTATAAAATAACACGAGTTATAGTAGATTACTAATACTCATATCACGTTCTTCATTAATTATCGAATGACGATGGAACAATTTCAAACCAGTCTCATTTGGTAGCTGGAAACCTAACCGCTAGAGAAACCGATCAAACAATGAGTAAGATTTGGATTTTAAAAGTTAGAACCGACGGCCAAATGTAGACCAAACGGGTCCATGCCTGAGAGCCAGATCTGTGAGAGACAGGTGACACTTGGTATTAACATCATAATATTTTGATACATTTGAAGGATGATAATGAACTTGTATTTGAAACGTTCCACCAAAAGCAAATTAGTTATTTCATTTATTTATTTATTTCTGCATTTATTATGCATTAATTCTTCGTTATAGTTATCCAACTATTTTTCCATTTCTTGTTTCTCTCGTATCCAAATCCCTTAATTGGATCCAAACATTTGCTTTTCTTCCTTGTGATCTTCCTATTACAAACAACAACAACAACTAAGTCTTTTCCCATACTAAACAGGGTCGGCTACATGGATTCTTTGTTTTCACAAAACTCTATCATGTGTCATGTTAGCAGTTAACTCAGAATAAGCTAGATCATTCTTTATTTTTCTTTCCAACACTTTTGTGGTCGGCCTCTACCTCTTTTAATACTTTCCAACTTTAGTTTTTCGTACCTTCTTACACATTCTTTTTCTGATCTTCTTTCTATATGTCCAAACCATCTTAAACAATATCCTCTCATTTTATCCTCTATTGGTGCCCCTCTTAATTTGTTTCTAATAACCTCATTATGTATACAGTCTTTTCTTGTATGACCACTCATTCATCTCAATATCTTCATTTCTGTCACAAACATTTTTTGTACATGTTGATGATTAACTAGCCAACACTCAGAACCATAAAACATGACAGGTCTAATTGTTGCTCTATAATATTTACCTTTTAACTTCAATGGTATCTTCTTATCACAAAGAATATATGATGCTCCTCTCCATTTTAACCAAACAGTATTAATTTTATGCATAACATCTCCGTCAATTCTTCTATGACTCTGAAAAATTGACCCTAGGTATTTAAAACTTTTTTTTTTGGGATGCAATGTGTGCCAATTTTAATTTTTATGTCCTTTGAAATAACCAAATGATCAAACTTACATTCCATATATTTTGTCATGTGTGTCTCCATAGTTCCAATTTTCTATTAACTTTTTTCTTATACTCCTCCACTATCACAATGTCATCTGCAAATAACATACACCAAGGTACTTCATCTTGAATATGTTTTGTTTAACTCATCAATCACCATTATAAAATTTATGATGTCACAAGATCGTCTTCCCTCCTGACTCAAAATCTTGACATTAAAGTTTTGCTATTCAGTGGATTTCCGTGCGAGCAGGCACCTTCAGCTCGTCGCTTTCAGTTCATTTTTAGAGCCGTAATGAGAACGCTGGAGAAGGTAAGGAGCCATGACGCTTGTCTAGCCAGTCAGGCCAAAAACCTTCATATTGAATGAAATTAACACTTCCAACATCCCGTGCCTGGAACCGGTAATGATCTGATGCCTACCGAGAGAGAGAGAGAGAGAGAGAGCATCATTCCCATCGTTGAATTTGAGCTTGGCTTCTGCGGGCTCATGTATGGGCATGCATTTGCAGCCTCCATCGTCGCGTGCTTTGGGTGACTCTAGTTAGCAATTTGATCGCTAACATGTCCATCAGGCCTAGCGACTTGGTAATTAACATGCCCATCAAACCAGATATATTAAAGCTTGACTTGTGCCTTGGCATTTAAGATCCAGTAATTCCTACTTTCGTTCGATGTTTTCCATCTGTAGTATACTAGCAATAAGTGTTTTCCATCTGTTGTATAATCCTTTTTGTTCATTGGCAATTCAGAGAAACTCTCTTCAATGGGTTGGAAACAAATCCACTATAAACTCCAAAGTTATGACCCTCACCCCCAAGACTATTATGCGGGGCATCGGCATGTCCAAAGACTAGTACCTGATTGTGTGTAGAAGCAAGAGAGCTTTCTTTTGGTTTTTGTTCTAACCAATAATTGTATGACAGACAAATCATGCCGAGATAAGTTCAACGGAGGAAATTTTTCAACTGGCCTTCCTGTCAACCAGAAGCTGTTAAGAGGCCATCTTATGTGGCTTTTTCATGTGTTATCTATATAGTGTTTCACTCCATTTTATGATCCGTAATCCAAGAACACTCCCCATTGTGCTACCGAAAATGACATTTCAACTACATCTGTTTTCCCCTCTACATTTCCTTCTTATACAGAACCCAGAATGATTCACAGGGCTCAGCTACCATTTCATCAGCTAAACGATAGTTGTTTCATCTTTTACCAACCATCACTTCCCAAATCCCCAAAAAGTTACAATTTTGTGCATCGGTTAAAATGGCAACATAGTTCTATGCATAAATAAAAATACCTTTTGATAAAATTTCCAGGTATGAAACGTACCTTTTAGATCCCTTTTCCTAGAAGCAGGGAAATAGCATCGGCCAAGTTCTATGATTCGTAATTCTCTTTTACAAAAAAAACATTAGTAGGTATATGACGGTGCACTTGGATGATTGCTCACACGGATAACTTCATCTTCTGAATCTTCTTCAAGATGACTGGCAGCCGTTCAATGATGAGATTTGGATCTCTATGCGAAGCAGAATCAGTGGGAAAGCCCCTCTGAGTAACAACAGCTAATCAGTGCATGCCTCAGCATGAACAATCATGTCCAAAGACAGAAACAACTTTTAAGAACTATTCAACAACTTATCGGCATACCCTGCTCATTTTCCAGAAAATTTCGCTAAGAACTATACAGTTCCTATTTCAGAACATGGCAATATATAAGTATAAATCAGTACATTTTATAATTAGTAAATATATCATGAAACTTCAAGAAAAAATCAGTTCTTGTAGGTAATTATTCACTATTTGAGTAATAACCAATCCATACTCTATGAAGTCTCTCCCTATCTCTAGGTTCCCTATTTTAGTTTAGAAACTTTAAAATAGTTAGCGATGAGTCGGACGTGAGAAAATTATCGAAGTGTTTGACATGGATGTGACACCCTGTTAGAGGTATCCACATGACAAGGTAAAGTACACATATGGCAGAGTCGCAAGAATGAATATTAATGTCAACAAGCAGAAAGGCTTCGTTTGGTAGCTCATGTCAAAGGGAGTTGAGTTGTTCGAGAGGTACGGTTCCTCGGATTCAGACATTACAAACAGGGATATCTACTCTCTCTCCTTTTTTATGCATACATGAAGAAAAATAGTTCTTAAACTGCCCTAAGAATCAAATTATTCTCAAACACCTTACTTCCAAAAGTTCATTTTAAATTGCCTGGTCACAACATTGATAGGCAGTCAAAGAGACAATTTTAAATAACTGATGATACACGAATAGTTTTGGACAGGATGATGAACGAATATATGCATAATTTTAAATAGATGAGAAACCATGTGCCCTTGCCCAACGGGTGGGAACAGACGAAAAGCAACTTTTGAGCAAACTAAGTTGCATATCAGAATCTAAAATATATGAGAACACATCACCGTCAACTGAAGAGAATATTTTAATTAAAGAAGCCTCCTTTCTTTGACCAAACGGCAAAGGCATGAATACTGATGTACTTACAGCAGATAAATCCTTGAATGTGCATTCTCTCCAGCAACATTCTCGTAGTATGGTAGGTATTTTTTCCTGGTGTGGGAAAGCACAGTACATCCTGGTGTCTCGTAATCTCATTAACACCCCGTCCACTCTCAGCTGCATTGCATACAAACAAATTTGATTCAGCAAGATTCAAACCAATAAATATATCAAGCAATAAACCTAACCTCTAAGATAAAAAATTGGCATGCCCATACGGTTCTATCGGACTTCGCAGTTGCACTCAAGGTTTAAAACTAAAATGGAAACTGAGAACACAGGCAGACACATAAAGAGACACATGCATGCACGCGCAAGTAAGTGCATACGAACATACAAGAAGGTCCTGAATCCTCATCCCCTAGGTTACAACCCTCACCAGCCCCAAAAAGGTTTATCTGAAAGTAATTTTTATTTAGATGCGGAGCAACAAATGACTTTGTCATGTGCTACTTTAAGATTGTAGTTTACGTCAATTTGATTAAAATATAAACATACCAATCAACAAGAACCATCAATTTGTCAACTCTTTGCAAAACAATTATAAGTACTACCTGATCCAATAAATGTTTGTAATAAAACATATTAATCCAAGCAAAGGGTAAGTTTAAATTCAGCAAAAAGTGGCCCAACTGTTCTGGCCTAAAGGGTCAGGACTCAGGAGATGCACACACGCATGCAGAGGAAATTATCTAAGTACAGAAAATAAAATAAATAAAGTAGGAAACCAATACATACAAGAGAAAATTTGACCAGTGTTTTATATGCAACACACATGCATACACATGTATTTCACAAAGGAAACCATCGACAAGAACTAAATATGGAATGGTTTAATCAAGAAAATGACAACACAGGACATGAATTCAACCAAATTGAATACTTGAAGACAGCACAATAAATTCCTAACAAGAGTAAATGGTAGAAGAGACCAACCCAGAAACGCAAAAGAAGAAACCAGCAACTTGGCATTACTCTCTGCAAATTAGGCGCACAAGATTAAAAAAAAAAATCAGTACTCAGTAGTGTATGTCCTACGCAAAAATGCACTCACCACTTTTACTGTAAGGAGTGAAACACCATTGTCTGCTAACTCATCTTCATACAAGACTACCTGTTTAGATTAAGCAAAAACCTTTGAATAATGAATCAAACAGAAGAAATGCATCTAAGAAGCACTGAAAACAAGTTGATTAAGACCAGATCAGAAAAGAACCCAACATCATATCAGCTATGAACACAACTCATACTGATCTTGGAAATCATCCTTGAAGCAGAAAAGCAACAGAGAATCCAAAACAGATGGACCGTGACAATGAAGAGAAATGTAAATGTTTCCGGTTACAGGGTTTGAAATGGAGGGGTTCAAGCTCTGCTAGCTGGAAGATCAGAAACCCCACAATGACATGTGTGGTGATTAAGAATAGGCCCATTGTCTCACCATATGACAGAAAAAAAGCAACCAAAACCAGAAACACGGGACTGCCCAATAAGGATCTTTACATCGGCAACCAACTTTCAGGTGCTAGCAATTGAAAAGAAGGGTAGCTGTCGCAAGCCAGAGGGTTCCAGATCAACAAATTGCACCCTATTGTAGAAAAAAAGAGACAGGAGAAGCAGGCTTGCCAAAATTTGAGCAATATTTTTAGTTTTCACCACCATGTTTTCGACACCTTGTGGATGTGCAGCTTCACACAGGCCTGAACAAACCTGCTGCCTCCAGAAGAAAGGGAGCTCGAAATTTAGAAGTTTGTTTATATTATATACCGGATTCGCCAGTTTGGCTGGAATGTGATTCTGGGTTTCTTTAACAGGAGATCAAGCCAAACTTCAAACAATCGCTGGATGGGTTCCACTCCTAGTCCTGGACCAGTATGGGCCCTGAGTAAAGTAACAAATAAGACATCTAGGCCCATACCTCATCAAAAAAGATTATAGGCTCTTTCGTAGCTAGGGCTGAAATATTAATGCCTTCATCACAATCCTCCCAAAGTAAGCCCTTACTCAGATCTTCAGCTGTTGTCCTCACATTCACCTGTTAATCCAACAAAATGAATCTTCTCAAAGGACTTACACTAAAAGTGCTTACACTACAGACCACATTACACACTATGTACTTTATAAATTATAATCTGCATCATGATTTTTTGTTAGATTTTATATGAACAAAATAAAAACTGTCTTCATGATAGACGACATGAGGCCTCTACCAGCAGCAATAATGAGGCACTCAGTTGAGAGAGAGATGTGAGCAAAAGGATAAACTCACCATTTTGGTTTAAAAGGTTCCCCATGCTATTCAAAACAGACATAGAATATCTTTGGATTATAGTTTTTCCAAATTTAATTTGCATGTAGCAGTTTCAGGCCTTACTTTATCCAATATTATATTTACTCTTTATCTTGGTTGTCTTTGTCAAGTTTGTCTGCTCTATCACTTGGGACAAAAATCATTTAAAGTTCAATCTGTAAAAGTCAACTTGGATGATCTGGATGAGTCGGGGGTTATCAGTAATATATGCTCACAAACACACAGATGTATATAATTAACAGTAAGGAATTAATAGTTTAATACAACAACAACAACTAAGCCTTTTCCCATACTAGACGGGGTCGGCTACATGGATTCCATATTGTGTGCCATGTTAGCACTTAACTCACAATAAGCTAGATCATTCTTTATTGTTTCTTTCCAACACTTTTGTGGTCGTCCTCTACCTCTTTTAATACTTTCCAAATTTAGTTTTTCTAACCTTCTTACTGGTTCTTCTTTTGATCTGCTTTCTATATGTCCAAACCATCTTAAACGATATTCTCTCATTTTATCCTCTATTGGTGCCACTCCTAATTTGTTTCTAATAACCTCATTATGTATACGATCTTTTCTTTATGACCACTTGTAGACACGGAAAATCTTCGACTCCGGGTTTCTTAGGCCTGGAGTGAATCTTTTCGCAATCTACGTTCACTTTTAGGGCGTGCCAGCTAGCTTACTCAAACTAGCGAAGTATGTTTTGAAATATCTTATTTTTGAAAGGCGATTGTAGGCAAGCGAGATCTTTACATCGCAGACCTTCTTGCACCGACTCGCAAGGGTCAATCTGTACGCTTAGAGACTTCGTTTGAAACAAGTTAAACTCAAATTCGATTTTTGAACAGACAGGTGTTTGAAAATCTTTTTGAAATCATGTACTTGGCGAGTTTTTTATTTGGGAGACCCTAAGTCTTTCAGTTTTAACCACTTAGGCGTAGAGTGTGTGCAAAGTGGCCTAAGTTGGGCGTTTTTGCACGATTCGTTCGGGTTTGTTCGATACAGGTATGCACTCTAGCTCGAGTGTGGCGAGTATGCAATGCAACTCACACAACTTGAATGTAAAACCCGAAATTTAAAGACTTAGCAGAAGGGAAAACCCAAATTGAATGCAACTCACACGACTTGAATGTAAATTGCAGAAATTTAAATATATCTATATCTTAAGAGCGGAAAGGCTCAATGTGTGCGTGGGTGTTGTGTATAAATTGAAATGCAACACACGCAACTGAACCGTAAAACGCAGCAGAAGGGAGATATAGATATATGTAAGAGCGAAAAGGCTCAATTGTGGCGTGTGTGTATGTATGAATTGAAAGACAACACACACGACTGAATTTAAAACCCGAAATTGAAATGCGTACACAGCTGAACCGGAAAAACTCACGCAGCAGAAAATATATAGATATGGCTATATCTTAGTGGCTTCTGAGGCCAAAATGTGTGTGAGGTGTTTGAGCAATCGCTCGGGTGTTTCTTGGGTGCGAGTATGTAATTGAAAGACAAACTCATACGACTTAATGTAACAACCCAACTGAATTGAAATATGTATGTATATGATAAGAGCGAAAAGGCTCAATTGTGTACGTGGTGCTTGTGTACGAGATAAGAGCGGAAAGGCTCAAGTGTACGTGTGTGTCTCGTGTGTCCAGCACCGTTATTACATTCCGGGGGGAGACGATGCTCCGTTATTACAACCCCGTATCACGAATTGAATTGAATGGAAAGGGATTTGATATATATCGAAATCAACTTACACTTTCCAACCTTTTGAGTTAGGATTGTACAAGGGGCGAGTCCAACATCATCTCATGACATCCGATGCATGTGGGAGCGAAGCCGGAGAGCTTGAGAGCTTGGGGAGACTTGGAGTTCCGAGAGCTGCAAATTATACCGGGTTTAGGGCCACTTGGGGCTGGTTTTGGGCAAGGGATGACTCGAGCCACTTGGCTCGAGTGATAGGTTTTTTTGGTTTAGGATTTGGCCAGCACTTGGCCTTAGGTTTTGGTCTTGTGAAACTCGAGCCAAGGTGGCTCGAGTGAGAGGGGTTTTGCTTTAGGATCCGGCCAGCCTTGGCCTTAGGTTTTGCTTGTGTGACTCGAGCCAAAGTGGCTCGAGTGAACTCGGTTGTAGTTGGGGCTAAACCTAGGCAAACCACGGCTAGGTTAAGGCTTGGTTGAGTCCTAACTAGGTTAGGTTTGGGTCGAGTTTTGGTGGCAGGCGACCAGACTTTGGTTGGGATTAGATGTTGGCTGTCCTAGGCTAGTCACGGCCAAAGGTTAAGGACCGGTTCTTGGTGGCGGTTTTAGGGGCAGGTTTGGCTAGGATGGGTGGTCTAGAGGATTAGGAGAATAAGGGGGTTAGGTTAGGGCTTAGGGGACCTACCTTGGTGCAGCACCACTCCAAGCCGCCGCTCAAGCCACCAAGCTCCACCATGCAACGCTCCCAGCTAGCTTAAAGGAGACGCCAAGTCGTTGGTGCAGCCCTTGCCTCCATGGGCCAATCCCAACTCTCAAATAGAAAAAAGTTTTGGCCAATGGCCTTTCTCTCTCTCTTCCCCCCCCCTTTATTTCACGTGAGGAGCTTCCCTGGAAACTCACGTTCCTGCTTTTTTTCAATCCCAGCACCTCTATTTATAGAGGTTTTAAATGGGTCTTGGATTTGGGTCTGGATATCCGGATCCAATCCAAACCTTATGTGGATCTAAATCACGGATCTCAGATATTTTGAGATCCAAATCCACTCCAAATATTTATTTGGGTTTAAATCTTGGATCTCGGATATTTTGAGATCCAGATCCAATCCAAACACTATTTGGATCTGGATCTGGATATTTTTAGGTCCAGACCCAATCCAGACTTTTCTTTTGCTCCTTGGTTTTCTGGTCCTTTCCACAGTCGGTTTCGAGCGAGGTTCGATTCATCGAACGCCCAACTCTGGCCTGGGTCTTCCCTAAGTCTTTCTTCCAACCGGTGTTCTGCTTTTCAAGACTTTTTCGGCGTTTGTTTCGGTCCGCCGTTTTGGTTTCTGGCCAGTTCCTGTTGATATCGAACTCAGATTGCCGCACGAATTTCGTTCTTCATTCTGACGGGACGTGTCTCGGACTTCTGTCGACTTCCTCACGTACTGGGCTTCTTTATGTATTTTGGAGCTGCTTTGCACTTTTTCTTTGACCCAAATTACATTTTTACCCTTCTGTCAGGCTTTTCTCCAAACGGGCTCTCTTTTCTTTCGTTTTTGAGCAGGGGGTGGCTTTTGAGACTCAGGGCTCGATTTGCTCTTCTTGTCGGAGCTCTCCTTTTGCCTTTTGTACATGTTTTCACATTTTAAAACAGGTTATCGTTTTGGCTCAAACGAGCTTTTTGTGTTTTTGAGAGTTTTTGATTTTTGAAAAATTCGGGGTGTTTACACCACTCATCCATCTCAACATCTTCATTTCTGTCACAGACATCTTTTGTACATGTTGATGATTAACTAACCAACACTTAGAACCATAAAACATGGCAGGCCTAATTGCTGCTCTATAATATTTACCTTTTAATTTTAATGGATCTTCTTATCACAAAGAATACCTAATGCTCCTCTCCATTTTAACCAACCAGCATTAATTCTATGCATAACATCTCCATCAATTCTTCCATCACTCAGAAAATTTGACCCTAGGTATTTAAAACTTTCCTTTTGGGGGATGCAATGTATGCCAATTTTAATTTCTATGTCCTCTGAGGTAACCAAATGATCAAACTTACATTCCATATATTTTGTCTTTGTTCTACTAAGTCGGAGGCCTTTGCTTTCTAATGTTTCCCTCCATAGTTCCAATTTTCTATTAACTTTTTCCTTCGACTCCTCCACTAATACAATGTCATCTGCAAATAACATACACCAAGGTACTTTTCCCTCAAACCTATTTTGTCTCTTGTAAACATAGAATATGAATCTTTCTCCGAATCATAGTATCTACCACCTCCATTAGCTTACCGGATAATGTTCCGATATTCCAAGAACAAATACGAATCTTATTATCTAGGACTAACTTCCTTACCCCCCCATGCGTCATAATCAAAATGCGGAGACCCTCTCTGAAAATTTTTCACTACGTTCGGGTGGCAATGTAGCGGAACTAACTTCTTTACCCACACCCGTCCATGATGTGGAAACCCTCTCTGCAATTGATTCACTACATTCGGGCGAAAATGTAGTGGCCCTTGCTTACTTACTACTGCATTCGAGCTCTGCAGCATGTCGCTAGGCGGGGACGCCCCAAAGCAATGCTCATAATTTTTGTAATCCATGTTATAACATCCGACGAAGTTTTAGGCTGGTTGTCGGAAGCCTAACACAACCCTCCTCCTTTATCCGGGCTTGGGACCGGCAATGCAAGGATGATCCCTTACATGGGCAGAGTTAAGGAATTAATAGTTTAATACACATAAAATATTGAGAAAAAAAAAGGACCTAATTAGATCGGATGGAGTAGTTGCGACCAACATGAACTCCTAGTGAAAAACTGACGCAGTCAAACATGCATGAGTAAGTGGCAAAAGCGAACCACATGGAATAACTGTATGCCCCATGTATGCATACGGTGGTCATCAACAGTTCATTTTCATAATGTTTGCAGTTGTAAAATTAAAAGTTTTCAGCATCTGTGTATCATGCAAGCAACCCACAAGCTTTATTGACATTTTAACAATATTAGTTACTAAGGAACGTTAATAGTATCTAATTCTTGCAAATTGCTACAAAGGAAACTTAAGAGGAGTCTCATATAAGTAGGCACAAAGATTTTTAAAAAACAATTCAGTTGAATTAGCAAACTCTGCCAATTCAGACAAGTTCATCAAGTTATGCCCAATGAGGCATGAAGAATGATTTTAGCACATCTCAAGTTTTCAGAATGTCGACTAGCCTAGAGGCCAACTTGTCCCAAGTCGTGATTGACTTGAAGATTTTTGCAGCCCTGGATTCAGCTTCATGCCTTCACTGAGAAAGAACTTCAGTGCTACTTCAGGTCAAACGTTATAGCATTATGTTTGAAGTTTGATTATTTTTGTTACTTTATAAACAACCGCAATAAAACTTATTGTCATCTCCTACCTTTTGCACCCAAACAATAGGCCCATCCACACATCCTATGAGAACAAAAATGTCAATATCACTCAGATACGTGTGGACATTATGTCAGCAGCGGATCTATGTATTGGCGAGGTGGGGTGCATACAGAAGATGCACATGACAGTTAGCGGAAATTCTCAGTAAGTATGAGGGCTGCTCCACCTAAAATAGGACTGCCCCACCCAAAATTGAGGGTGAGTGGATGTATGGCAAAAGTAACCAATGGACAACCAAAATTTTCCCTTGCAAGAAAAGTACCGAAAAAAACACAAGCTTCGACAAACTAGCCAAAATTTAGAGGGTTACGCATAAAAAAAATCCAAGTAATAATCAGCTCCTGCTTCCTTATCCAATACAACTTATCAATTTATCATATTTCAATTTAAAACTGATCCTGTAGCAATTATAGAGCATGTAATGAGTGGTCATACAAGAAAAGACCGTATACATAATGAGGTTATTAGAAACAAATTAGGAGTGGCAACAATAGAGGATAAAATGAGAGAATATCGTTTAAGATGGTTTGGACATATAGAAAGAAGATCAAAAGAAGAACCTGTAAGAAGGTTAGAAAAACTAAATTTGGAAAGTATTAAAAGAGGTAGAGGACGACCACAAAAGTGTTGGAAAGAAACAATAAAGAATGATCTAGCTTATTGTGAGTTAACTGCTAACATGACACACGATAGGGATCTGTGGAAACAAAGAATCCATGTAGCCGACCCCGTCTAGTATGGGAAAAGGCTTAGTTGTTGTTGTTGTTGTCAATTTAAAACTGATCCCTTGGCATACCAATCCTCGCTGAGCTTTTAGACAGCATTCTATCATTTCCCGAAGATGTAAAAGAACCAGTTTCATGTATAGGAACGTTGAATCACAAAACAACAAACCAGAAAAGGAAATTTAAAGCCCTATCAAGGATCACATTTAAATGTAACTTGACATTAATTTGGCACGCATGAATTCACTAGAAGAAAGAAGAAATACCACCACAAACCTCTTCATTCTCTTCTAGAGCTTCAGTGCCACAATATGGCGTTGTGAATGTATAATCGTAATCAAGTATTACTTGCTGTTGAGGTTTGCTGTGAAAGGAACAACAGAATCAAGATGGTAACATACTTGAAACTGTCACTAGTAGAAAAAACATAATAAAATGCAGCAAGCAATAGATAGAGAAAGACGTCAATAATGGCATGAGGAAGGCATATTTTACAAGTAATCCTGAATAACAGATCAGACCAAGCCCTATCATAGTCCGAAAAGATTGATTCAAACAGAATCAATCTGATATAATAGTTCACACACTGAGATAGGACTAACAGCCAAACTCCTGAAGCACCCACTTAGTTAGAAAGTAATATAATGAAACAAGCAATGGACAGAGTTGTCAAGAAAAGGACGTCAACTATGGCACAGGAAAGGCATATTTTACAAGAGATCCAGAATAACAAATCAGACCAATCCATATCATAGTCTGAAGAGCCTGATTCAAATAGGATCACACTAAACCAACAGTTCACTAACTTATTGGCTAGCAGTCCTGATTCGTGAACTACTTACCTAGCTAGCCGATCTGATTCCAAACAAATTGGCGCCCATCTGGTTGACCTGAGTCACCTGACGCAAGAGCATCCTGGTTGGGTTCTCGAGATTGGTGCAACTTTTACAGGCTTACAGCTGAAATATGCCCATACACCAATTCCAAGAAAACATTGTGAAACACAAAATAAAGTGAAAAAGCCATTGAACCTTTGTTTCATGCTGAAACCATGTAGCTGACAATTTGGTCAAAATCAGAAAAATGCAAGCTCCAACTCAGATAAAGTGAAAAAGCTTCCATCTACCTTAGAGTACTTGCAAAACCAGTGCGGCAAAGGCTGGATGGATGGAAGACAAATTGCCTTAGCCTTGTGGGGAAAGTCACACTTGTAAAATCAGTATTAACAGCAATCCCATTTATACCATGATGAGCTTGTGCAACTAGATTGAAAAAATTACAAAGAAATTTTATTTGGGGCCATAAAGGTGATGCGAAGAAAGTACAGCCAATGGGGTGGAAAAACTTATACAAACCAAAGATGTGTGGTGGACTTGGTATTAAGAATCTATTGGTTCTCAATAAAGCATGTAGTATGCGAATGGCATGGTAGATTGAGAGCTGGGTGCAGCCGTTGATTGATAAATACAACAAAGGATCATATGTTATATATCCTGCTACAACTAAACCACCTACTTCTCATACTTGGAAAGCGATCATGATGGTATGGCATCATATTGGTGAAGGCTCAATGATTGAAGTTGGTGATGAAGAATGAGTTGCTTTCTCGTATGACAAGTGGATTAACAAGAATGTGGTTCAGACTAACAAAGTGCACCATCAAATACAGCCTGAACATAGAAATTGAAGAGTGAAGGAGGCTTTGACTAAAGGAACGTGGAACCAGGAAGCACTTCGAATTTATTTACGCCTGCAAGTGCTTAGTAAGCTCAACACCATCTCACACACAGTAAGATGCTTGGAGATGATAAACTCAGGTGCATGTTATTGAAAGATGGAAATTTTCAGCAAAAAATGGACACAGTTTGATTATGAGAATATTGAAGGGCAAAGAGAGGAAGCAAGCACGTGGGTGTGGAGCTGGTCAGGACCCGAGCAGATCAGATTTTATTCTCTACCTCGTAGCACACAAAAGACTTCAGACTAGGAAGGAACTGGATAAGTGGATGGGAACACCTAACAGAACACCATGTTTGCAGTATTCCGCAGGACACCGTACATGCACTGCATGATCATCCCACAGCATTGGAAGTCCGGTGCCAACATGTCCCTGCTGCTATCTATCCGTCTAATTTTTTTCTGCAGCAGCTGAGGACAGTGGTTGATAACTAATATTTCTGATGTTACATTAAGAAGGTTTGGTGTCGAGTTGAGATTGGAGGTGGAAAGATGAACAATGTTTTGATCCTCCAGCTAGCGAGCCGAAATCCGCGTTAAAGGAATTGAAAGCTTTGCAATTTCCATCACTCGTGCTGTCAACGATCCACCATTGAGAAGCCTGAGAAAACTGGACCATGATCCAGTTTGCTGTAGGCCTCCTCAGGTGGGATGGATAAAGCCAAATTACAATGTGTCGAGCCTCGGAGATCGCGAAGAAGTGGGTTGTGGAGGAGTTTTGAGAGATGAACAAGACTGCGGTTGGATGACAATGGCTGGAAAACCAGGTGATGCTCGGCAATTGATGCAGAGGCCTGGGGTGCAGTTCTTGTGCTGGAGTTCGCATGGGGAAAAGGTTCTCTAATAATTTTGGAAATGAATACGTTAACAATTGTGGATCGGCTCAGCCAACATAGCATTGCTTTAAATGTTAGAGGTAGAATTTTCAAGTCTGTCCCAATGGAAGAAGAAGGATTGGTCGGTGAAGCATGTCCATGTAGCATGTCCATTTTTTTATTTGTAAATCCATAACTAAAAGTCGATGTTGGGTGGTTAAGCTTTCTCCTGGAATTACCTTACAATCTTTACAACACGCTCTATCTTTTTTTCTACAAATAAAGTAATCAATTTGTGTTTGTGATAAGCCACTCTTATAAGTAATTAAATGTTCATCTCGTTTTTTGAAGATTGTATTGACTATAAAGAGATCAAATGCCATAGCAAAACTTAAAATCTCCCTACCTTCCTCGTTTATATCCCCAAAACCAAAGTTTCCATGAATCCTTGATATCCTAATGCCTCTTTACCGACATGTCCATTTAAATCTCCTCCTAAACAAATCATCTCCCTTTGTGGAATCTTTTGAAACACCGTATCTAACTCTTCCCAAAAAACTGTCTTTATACAATCTTCTAGTCCTACTTGGGGTGCGTAAGCACAAACTATATTCAAACTATATTCAAAATCTCTGCTCCTAAAACTAATTTCAACGTCATGATTTGGTCACCATATCGTTGTATGTCTACTACACTCTCCTTTAAATCTTTATTTATGATAATACCAACTCTCTTTTGAGCCTTTTCTTTACCTGAATACCATAATTTAAAACCTTTATCCTCTATCTCCTTTGCTTTTTCTCCAACCCACTTTGTCTCTTGTAAACATAGAATATGAATCTTTCTCCGAATCATAATATCTACCACCTCCATTAGCTTACCGGATAATGTTCCGATATTCCAAGAACCAATATGAATCTTATTATCTAGGACTAGCTTCCTTACCCTCCGCATCTATCCATAATCAAAATGAGGAGACCCTCTCTAAAAAATTTTCACTACATTCGGGCAACAATGTAGCGGGACTAACTTCTTTACCCACCATGATATAGGAACCCTCTCTGCAATTGATTCACTACATTCGAGCGAAAATGTAGTGGCCCTTGCTTACTTCTTACTGCATTCAGGCTCTGCAGCACATCGCTACACGGGAACGCCCCAAAACAATGCTCATAATTTTTGTAATTGTTCCCCAAAGAAGACATTGTATGGATTAATTTGAAAGGAGCGCAACAACAATATCAAGGAGATGAATTTGATTTCCAAGCAAAAAGTGTTGATGATGATGATGACGAGGATCTTCAGCAAGGAGAAGATGAAGATTATTTAGTTGATGATCCTGATTAAAATTTGTAAAATGTAAATGTATTTCATTTTTTTTATTCAAAATATGTAAATTTGGATATAATTGTTCAATGTTGAATGCTCAATCTGTACTAAACTTTGCATTATATGAATCTAAAGCAATTACCAGTTTTTTCCAGATTTTTCTTCACTTTTTTTGAATTTTTACTAATTTTTATTGATTTTTTAATTACTTTTTGTATTATTTTAATATTAAAGTATGATACAGGCGATATGATACGATATGATACAATATGCCCGTATCGTGGAGCCTAGCGATATGCGATACGATACGCGTCAGACAACACTGCCATGTAGTTTGAGAAGCCTATTGTGTAGATAGTCTAGCCAAAAGAAGTTTCACATTGTTGCAAGGAACCCGATGGTGGCAGACCTGCCCATAGGAGGTGTCGAACTTTATCTGGAAGATCAGTGCTGCATGATGCTGCAAGAGTGAGAAACGATTGTATTCTTGGGTTCTTATGAACCCCTAGTTTCAACCTAAAAAAAAGTGAAAAAGCTATTGAATTTTTGTTTCATAGATCAAACGATAAATCTGACAATAATTCAGAATTAAGTACAGATAACACTAACTAAATATGGGTAGTTTTACATGATGAAGAAGGCATGTGCATATACCTTCTGAATTTCCACTTTGCTGCTGCAGGGACTTCAACAGGTGGTAAAGATTCTTGCTTCCATCCAGCAAGTGCATTGAAGGCATTGAAGTAAATCTTAATCCCAGTTTCTATATGGTGAAGAACTAAAGAACTATCTCCAAAAACCATCTCTGGGAGGTGCTTCACTCCGAGATTTTCTTCCCATCTGCAAACAAAACAATCATGGAAAGAGAACAATCAACAATTTGAAGGTGTCACTACCGCCTAATGCTATATAAATCACATATGAATTATTTCAGCCACATAATATAAGGCAACTTGAGCAGAACATTTTCCACTGGAGCAAATAATATGCATATCAGACAACATTTAGCTACACAGCACCTAATTGCAGAGAAATTGCAAGTGTTGAGCAAAAGATCGCTGAGATGGTGTAGGTTCCCATAACAAAATGCAGAGGAAAAAGTTCTTTTGTTTATGTCAATAAATCATTATGAACAGTTTCTTTCCAAGACTAAAAAAAGAATCCCATCCCAAAAACTCAATTGATCTTTGGATGCAATCAACCAATCAAGAGTTGTTGTTTACAGATGATAATTTTGAAAAGCTGCAGACCTATGTCCTTCACTAAAGTTCAGCATTAGATTGATTTCTTTATCATTTTCATGAATTAAAAACAGGTACTACTGCAATCAGATAAAAATTCTCTAAAATTAGGTGAAAGAATATGTGCATCAAAGAAGAATACTCAATGATACTGTTGCCAAGAACTGCCTTTAGTGTCCTAATTTAATTGGATAAGATATTCTCTGTAAAAGATAGAATGAACGAACCATTTCGACCACTCTAATGTGGCAACAAAAACTGAATATTCAATGTTGCAAGTATAAGAGTCATCTTTTAATATAGTGCCGGAATTGACAGATCCAGGTCATTCAAAAGGAAGCAGTGTGGTGTGGATCTGGGAAGCTTCCGAGTTGCCCTTATGGATATTATCCTGGATAGTGCATAGCATGATCATTTGATATTTAGCCATTCAACAAGGAAAATGCATAAGAAGTCTAATATGAATTCAAGAAATGATGATCAAAATGCTAGAACTTACTGCTAGAAAGAATTGCTAGAACTAGTTCCACAGAGAGAAGATTGCTAAGATGGATCAAATAATGCATTAGTGATACATAACTTAGCCTCCTCACTCAGGTAAGAAAATATCATCATTACATTGTGGGACGGAAGGTTGGATAAGAGGTTTCTGAAGCATGTCAAAAGATGAGGTTTCCCTTACACAATATGGGATTCTATAACATTAGTAAATGGAGAAACTCATTTATCACCTTGAGATCAAAAGTTTCAAAGTGAAACAACTTGATCCAAGACTGGATTTGTTATCTTCAAATCCATAAAGCGCCACATTTTGTATTTCGTCAGTTAATAACTAAACCATGTGCCAAGCATCCATATTCCATAAGTGTTTGTTTTTCTTTTTCTTGGTGCAGACATTTTTGTATTTTAAAGGATCTTAATAGTTAATACCACTAACGTTTCTTTAGAACCATATTCCATTCCACGAGTGACGAGATACATAAAAACCTTTACTATTCGCAACAAAACTAGCTTAAACATGCAGTCGAATTACAGCAGGTTACTCTCATATAAACTAATTCAAGATCTAGTTTTGAATAAGAACTGACAGCTCACACAACGCCATCGCAGTAGGAAGCTGACATGAAAAGCATAAATTTTGAAAGATGAAAAGGCATTGAATTTCATAAGTCTTGCTATTAGAGACCTTTTCCTACAAACAAGTCAGTCAAGCAACCTAAAACCGTTTGCGATAGAGCAGAACTAAGAAAGCACCGCAAAGTGGTACTTTTGTTAGCAAACCGCGTGACGCCATTTCCAAATTGTCAAAATAAACTAAAAAATACAGCACTGACAATGACATGAAGCAAGATAAACCATTTCATTTGAGCTCAGAAGGGAAAAACAACAACTACCACAAAGCCCTGTCATAAATCCATGGCTTCTCCTTTATCCGGGCTTGGGACCTGCCATGCAAGGGTGATCCCTTTACATGGGCGGAGTTAATCCGTCAAAAGGGAAAAACATAGCACACAATATCAAACCTACAATACTGCAGCATCGCATTTCACGCCATTTCGGAACACAATCAGATTTCAATTAAAATTTGTTAACCACTCCCAAGAACTTCAAATACCCGTATTCTATTGCTCTTCATGCAAACATTTCCAAGTAGGAAAAAGTTTAAGGGCATATCAACTAAAGCAATAGAACGATCGAACTATGAGATGCAAGAAAAAATAACCCAGCAGAAGTAAACCCACGAAAACAAAAAGAGAGAAGAAGCCAATTACTGTTGGAAGGAAGAGGAATTGAGGATGCATTTCTTGAAGGTCTCAACAATCCACCCATTAAAGCACACTCCGGTTCTTCCATCAGGCAGAGGTTTCGCAACCTCACCGTCCAATCCTATTGCCTCGTCCTCTCGATCTCCTGCTGTCTCCATCTTCACCAAGAGTGCTCGAAGACCCTTCTCCCTCCGAACTTTTGTGGGTGGGTGGGGGGTGTGGGGGGGCGGGGTGTTATGACGACGTACATACTACTTAAAGGCAGCGCGGCGGCGGGTACCCGGTGGGGGTTTGAGAAGACCCAGATAGGAAAGAACCTCAACCCGACTCCATAGAAATAGGTCGGTGGAAAGAGAAAATGAATTAGCCTGGAACTAAAGCCGGCTACCTTTGGCAAGTGAACCCAGCTGCTCGGGGTTTAGCTTTGTCCTGTTAGTGATGAGCTGATTCTTTGTTGGGTTGATGAATTGAATACCAGCCGACTCATTAAGCTTTGAAAGCTGAACGTGAGCAGCGTGCCGGATTCCCTCGACTCGTATGGCTTTTCCAGTAAAGAGTTTTAACCATGTTTACCGAACTAATTGGGTGTACATATACAATTAAATTATAAGTCTTTCAATTCTACAAGAAAATCAAATAAAAGAATAGTCTACTCTAATCCCCCGTAGTAAATTAATTTTTCTTAGGATAATTATAAGTTATTTTTAAACTTCTAACAGCTCATTTTCTGCTAGTTTAAGTTTGACTCGTATTAAGAACATGCTCAACTCGGCTAGAACGACTTTAGTAACCGAATGCAAACAAGATTTTGAGTTGAAGGAGCGAGCCATAACCATCCCCTGTTTGTTGTGGTTGGCTTATTTACCAGTCTTAGACCCAGCTGGGTTCAAAAGGACCTCATGCGATTTCAGATCAACTTTTAACCAACCCAGCCCTTGCTCGCCCCACCCTTCGACCAAACAGGGAATTGATCAAAAGCCTCACTCAATGACAAGGTCGGTTCGGGTCTAGGGTTACCCAAACACTTCAGCTTGCCCTTGGGTTCTAACGGGCCTTCTCGAATTTCAGCAAAACGTATGGGTCGCTACGGAAAGCGCAGTTTCTAAGAGGGAAGATGTGGGGCAAGTAACCCGTGGAGTGGATTGTAGAGCGGGTTCCAAGCGGACCCTTTGTCTACCCTAATCGAGTCCCCTCCCCACTAAACGGAAAAGGAAGCTCTTCAAGGTTCCCAAAAGCCCACCGGAACTCCACTTCTTTGATGGTTCTCTCGAGTACTTAAGCTCATATCAAAAGCTAGCTTTCTCAAACCTGCTTGAGTTTTGGCGGAAACCTTGCTTGGTTGAAAGGCATCGGGAGAATGTTAATCAGTCATGCTTTAATGGAAGAACGTTTTCACAGTAAAACCAATAACAAGGCAAAATATCCAACCCATTGATTAGAGCAATCAAACATGTTCATTTTATGCTAGAAATGTGGTAGGGATGCCAAAGGGTCAGATTCAGGTGAAGCCTTATCATCCATCGCTTGCATACAAAAGATTCAGATTCAGATTCAGATTCCAGTTTATGAGCAAAAGATGCCAGGAAATTCTATCGATCCAACAGATCTTGATTCAGGTTCAGAGGTAGGACATTTCAGTTTCCAAATCATGCATTTTCGCTGGGACATGAATCACATTTTCTCAGCAGCATCAACATCAGACAGCTGAAATATGCATGGAACACGAGCAAAAGAAAGCTAGGGTAATGAGTACTTTACATCAGTGTTAATGGATAAAATCAAATGTCATTCTGGGGATTAAATTCAAGTATCAGTGATGTGATATTCACTAAAGTGGGTCAGATATATCACAATCTCTTCTTCAGCGGCTGAGCCAGCAACTTGAGTAGCATTCAAATCTTTGGCATGAACATGCCTCTCTGATGGGGCAAAGGGAGCTGGAGCTTGCTAAGAGCACTCGTAAGCCTGAAGATTTACCCAGTACTTCTCGTTTTCTGGCGACCATCTTTGCAAATCCTCGTGCACAGGCATGGACCAACATCTGCCGGATCCTGGGTAAAGTTTGATGCCAGAAATCCAATAACTCAAAGTAACCATGATGCTAAATACATTCATTGCTTGAAGTCTTCAAAGAAGGCGTCTGGAATCTCTTCAAGAGAAGTCAAGGTTGACACAGAATTGAACTGTTCCATCAAGCAGCTTACGTCAAAAACAGATCAAACAAATGAATGATACCCTATGCAAATTAGGGCAAAGAGACAGACTACCTTCTCCTGTTTGTATTTCTCTCTCACAGCCACCAGTGTGTAGTTCATTTTGTTCAATTGCAAATCGTGTATGACTTGGATGCAGTCCTTCAGCTCCGATGCTTTATAACCAGTTTCATCTTGCAGAAGTAAGCTCTGAAAATTGTTTCACAAGAGTTATTTATGTATCCTGAAAATGTGTTATGCTGGCATGGTAAAGTTAAACAAACAAGTCTATGATTTTACCCAAGGATGAGATTTTGGATTAATGGTGAATCTTGCAACAAATAGAATCGATGCAGCTATTTGAGAAGGCATGAATTGAAGGCAGGCATATTCTAGTAGGCTCAGCTCAGCTAGGTAACGGCACAAATGCTCCAACTGCTTGTTGGATGACTGCAAGGAAGATTTCAATAACATCAGGAAACTCATCGCATATATCATCGAATTAAGCCAGAAAAGCAAACATGATTGAGTGGAGAAAAATGTAAACATTTGAACGCAAAGAGTACTGCAATGTACCTTGCTTTTTCCTTCAGCAGCCATCGTGCATCGTCTGAAGAAAAAGAAAAGATACCACAACATTAATGGAACTGCTTCAAACAGACTAAAAAGGCAAAACCAAATTATATAACTATTGTCAGTGACGATTCAATGGCACAACAGATTGTCACTGCACTGAACCGACTGTGGAACCATTGAGATGGAGTAGAGAACTGGTTCCAATAGTTTGTCATATACTGGTCACATTATTATGAAAACGGTAAACTCCAAGGGTTAGTCTTTCTTCCCATGATTTCAAGACTATTGGTACTTGTTTGTCATCAACCAATATGGCATCACTTGATCACAAAAGGAGCATCTATAGACACCAGAAATTTGGTGCGGAAGTATTTTACAAAGAAAGACAGGCCTTAAACTAGGCCCAGTACAATCAAAAGATAATCAGAGTAGTATCCTTGCCTTAGAAACGTCTTCACAGTGGGATTACTCATCTCAAAATTCAGAAATCCGAGTATTTTCCTCTCCATCTCCACCACCTTCATACATAAAGCGAGCAATAAGTTAATGAATATGCTAATTAAAACTGAAACCAGTCTCATTAGAAGGCAACGACGTAACGGAGACCCATTTCACCTCTTCTTTTCCGTAGGTGTTGTCAGTTATATAACAAAAATCTTCTACATGCGGGGGACTGATCTCCTCATACTTGCTGAAACCAAGAATAAAATGATGTATCAGTAACAAAGGGAATGAAGAGATCCAAAAGGACATGAAGGATGAGTTTCTCTCAGAATATGGAGAAGGGTGAGCACGTACGAGGCTATAAGCATACAAGAAACTCCCAAGAGTTGAAGTTTCTGCCGATGGATCGCATTAGAGGAGAGGAATCGATCGATGTATGAAACGGTGAGGAAAAGAGTATCAGAAAGTAGCTTATATTCCTCTGCAACTTCAACTAACCAATCCACAAGAATCGATCTCATGTTCGCAGTAACATCATTCTGGACAGACTCCATATACTTCGGATCGGGCCTCCTCCTAACCTGCAACCATTCATTCGCCAGATTAGTGGCATGAAACATGTGCATAGAAGCTCAAGTTCACAAAGGAAAAAAAGTGATATAATAGAATATCATAGCCTACTTAACATCCTCATTGGAAAAGACAACTAACACAGTCCTCTCCCACAATCAAGTGGACATGAACACCAGCTTCGGTAAAAGAGTGAAATGAGAAATAAACAAACAAATCAGGAACAACCAAGCCTCCTTTTTCGCGGAAACAAATGAGGAGAAACTTAAATTATCTTTAGACAGGAAAAAAGTTATGGATCAAATATAATAGCATAACAACATCGTCTCTTCACTTATAAGAAAGAAATAGGCATCACCGACGACCACAATCGAGTGAATATGAACATACAGTTCACAGAAATGTGTCAAACGAAAAAATCCACCAAAATAAGCGCAGGGAATAAAAAAATCGGATGATCTGAAATTTCATTGTAGTTAAACAAATACATATAGCTCGAGTTATCGTGAGACAACAAAATAAAACCACAATATAATCGCTGCCGCAAAGATTAATATGAGCCTCACCGTCTCACCAAAAAGGAGATAAGGAGCCATTAACCATCTCTATCATCAAGTAAGCATGAAATTAGTAAATCAGGATGATGACAGAAAACAAGAAAAGCACCCAATTTCACATAAAATGTTAAAGTACAAGGAGGAAACAAACTTCACAAACGGTTAGGAATACCGGAAAAAATTCCTTACATCTCAGAATTCATAAAATAAAGGACGACCACCAATTGGAAATAACGAGAAAACGAATCATATTTCAAATTGGGTACCTCAGAAGATCGAAGATATAGATAGATATCGGACGCATAGGGGCCACACATTTGTGGGTCGTCACCGAATGGATCAGCATTTTCTTCCACGCAGCAAACCGCCTTCGGCGCAGCCTTCTTCTTCCTGGTCCGAGACGGGGCATTCGAAAGCGAGGCAGTGGCGAGGTTGGTGATGTCGCCGAGGACGGCGCGTTTCTTCTGAGGAGGGGCAGAAGAGGAAGGGGAGGAAGCATCAACGGAAGCCCTCTTGGCTCTCGACCGCGTGACTCGGACTGCGTTCTCTCTATCGGCACACATGGTGATGGTGGTTCGAGACTACTGAAGGAGAGAGGGCACGCAGAAACCACTCGCAGACACACTATCTCTCTCCCTCCCGCTCTCAGTCTCCCTCTCTCTTCTCTTCCCTTCTCAGCGAGGGATCGACGATCTTCTAAAGGGAAGCGAGAGAGGGATTGTTCGCGCGGCTGTGAAAATATGGCGGCCATTTTTTCGTTGCCTTCTTTGAGTTGATTCAAAATTTTGGTTTCCCTCGCTGCTTCGTGCGTTTCTCTTGGGTAGTTCGGAATTCGAATCGTCGAATTTTCATTCAAGTTTGGAGCCATCTTATCTTTCACTTGTACGGCCGTCTTTTCCTTGCCCCTTTTTAGAAGATCCGGGTCAGACACGAACACAACACGTTCTCTAAAATTCATGTTCTTGAACGTGCACTTTAGAGGGGAAAGGTCGGGTCGTGTCCACATTGATCTGTTTTTTTATACAAGCACTGAATGGCATGACCTAAATCGGCAATGAAATAGACGGACAACTCAAAAATTATGGGTTTGTTTTCCACATGAAATATTTGGGTCGTGTTTGGTTTTACCTGCTTTGAAACAAAAAGTTGGCACGACACACGACCGTGACTTTGAAAGCGAAATTGACATCCCTCTCCCACTGTCATGTATGCAGATGCACCTGGGTCACTGGATCAGATATTGGATATATCGGATACTCTCCTGCACCCTTAGACCGCGTTCAACTACTAAACAGATTCGGTTTCAGATTTTGTAGCCATATATATCAAATAGATATCCAATATCCAAAATCGAAACAAATTGTGTTTTAGGGGACACCATAAGTTTACTTTAGGGGATTGCTCAGTAAATCAATCAATCATCAGTGGCTGGATGCAGTGAAAGATCTAGAAAATAGTGTTGGGGGCTCATGTAGATATGCCATCGGGTGGATGGCTGAAGGACGGTTGTTTGACAGCCGACCGTAGTTAGTAGAGAAAGAGAGAGAAATGAGATGAAAAAGAACGTACTAATCATAGGATTCATACAACCACATCTCTTACATCGCTTTTCTAAAAATATTGTCGCTCATTTCAAGTATTGATGAAAATATCCTTTCGGTTGAGAACCGACTCTCTCTCTCTCTCTCTTCTTACATGAGCTTACTTCAAGCTTTCATTTGTGCTTTCGGTCGTTCTTTATTTTGGGCCGTCTTTTAGTCACACAATACTCGATCTACAATTTATACCAAAAGAACGGATTTAAATCTATTAAAATATTAGATTTTGAAAGAATCAATAAGAGAAATGAGAGGAAGAAGAAAAATCTCATTTCTTGAGCTGATTCAAAAGGGATTCATCGATTTATCAAGGTATTTTATTGATTTTGTATTGTTTCATTTTTTATTTGTTTAATATAATTTATCATGCAATTTTATGCTAAAAAAGTGAGGGTTTTTTAGCCTTGCACAATTGGGAGATGTGTTCTAAGTGCATCTCCCACTTTGATGTTGTTAGCTTGAATTTCAACTTCAAAAATTGTTATTTTTATGGAGATATAGATGACAGAGTACAAGTACAAGATCTTAATGTGATCGCTTCATGTATGATATGTAATGCAGTTTCATATGAAAGACATCCTTGTATATGACAACGAGAAGGATACATTGATTGTAGATCCTAAGAACGATATTGTAGACAATAAAGATGAGGGATGTCCTAATATGTCGGGATTACTCTGTCACAGAGTATATAAGATATAGGAGGAACACGTTACTTTAAAACTTTAGTGTAAATTTGTATTTGATATCAATATTATTTATTCTAATATATTATGTAAATATATATTTATAGGCAATATAAAAAAGTGATAACAACAAACACATGTTACAGTGTAGGTGGAACCTAACCAATAATGAGGATAAATGTGATGCTTGAAAATTGGATTGAGATTAAATAGTGTAGTAGGTTGATTGGATAAACAAACTTACCATATGAGGTAATAGATCATGTATTATTGACTTTTTTATCGAGCATTAGCAATCAGACACAAACAACTTACACATACAATAGTCATATGATTATCACATTTCTTCATATATGTAAGATACTTTGTCTTCCAATAGAAGGCCAACTCGTTGTCTTCACACATAAGTAGAGAAGATATATTGAGTGATATTGTGGGATGGCATCATTGAAGTTGTATGTGAGATTAAGTCCGAGGCCGTTAAGTTTAAGGTGTTCCAAACTAATTTTTCAAGTAGAAAAACGAGTAGCGAAAATAAGACCTTATGTTATTTATTATATCAATTAGGTTGTATATTATATCAAAATAAGTCTAGAAATAAAGTACTCATAATGCTTATAAACTACTAACACAAGATATTTGAAGGGTTAATAATTATGCATAGGGTGTAGATATATTAGTGTATTCTTAATAGAAGTATAACAACTTAGTAGATATACTTCTTTAATTCACGTAATAATATTACTATTATTGTTTGTATATGTATAGTTCAACTTTTTTGTTTTGAAATTAACAAGATATATGTTGCTCTGAAATTGGTAACTCTTTTTAAACAAAAAAAACCTGAATGCCTGACTCCCGTGGGAGTCAAACTCAGCGATTAGTAACTGTCTACTGCTGAGCTAGGCTTCAACTTGTATAAATGTCTTTATAATATATATATATATATATATATAATTTAAAAACAGTTTAAAACTGCAAGTTCTACACTGATTCCTGAAAAATGATGAATCGTAACTGAACCGGGAGGTACCTGAGTCCAATTATGGTTTCAAGGTTGGTTCGGCCAGTTTCAGTTACCGATGGTTCTAAAAACAGTTTGGTTCCGGTTTGAACCACTGGACTGATTCCAAACCGATCATGTTATCCACCTAACAGATTGATACTACATGTAGCAAAAGCAAAGTATCTAGGGTGTTGAAAGTAAATTAACTAAAATTTAGACTAGATGATCAAAATAGAACTTTGCATTGATATCTTAGACATAATTAAACTATTTGAATTAGTTAACCAAAGTTTTATTTTTAACTACAGAATACTTTTTCAATTAAATGTTAATTTGTATGAGTTTATTATGATAATTAAAAACATCCAAGTGGGCAAAGGTATGAGATATTTAAACACATGGAATATGAGATATTCAAAGCTCAAGGTTATGCTGATTGAGGAACATAGTGAACTAAAAGTTTAATCTAGTATCAAGATTTGGTGGAAATCTTGTTATCATATAAACACACCTTGTTAAACATCAAACTTATTACTGAATAGGTCACATTTAATCTAAATAAATTAAATAACTAATTTATATAATTTAGTAAACATCACTAAACATGACACATATACTTATAGTACTATTTTTTACCATTACTTCCTTCACCACTACTGTTCTGTTATTATTAAACATGAAACATATAACCCTTTAAAATCCTGAGCACCAAACTCATGACATTACATGATTGAATAACTTCACCCAACAGAGGAAATATAAGAGCTTGATTTAAAATATAATGGAAGTATCAAGAACATTCTTATAGTTATGCTAATCATTGACACATTATCTAAAGGAAGAACTTTAGAAAAATACCCTATGGTATATACGATTTTCACTTTTGCATCTCATACTTCTTATACGATGTAACAAGTACCCAATATTTTCTGCCAATGAGGTTATGGTTAATTTTTATTGTCACGAAGTCCATGTGATGGATAACATGAAGCACGCATGCATGATATGACTTATATTAAGTGTATAATTAATGTATTATAACACCATTAGATAATGTTTTATATTAATTTATAGTACATATATATAATTTTGTACTAAGGAAACATAAAATAGCAATATTATAATTATATGGATTTTTTTATAATATTAGTAATTCTAATATTACAATATTACATTATTTATACTTACTATTATAACTTATATTACTTAATAATATTATCATGTTATATAATATAATCCTTTAATAATATGTTCATTATATTGTAGTACACAGTTTCATATTATATTATAGTATTATATACATGATATTGTTACATTATTGTATTAACCTTTGACATTATTGCATTATATATATATATATATATATATACACACACATGTAGTACCTTCCAAGTCAAGTTTGCACACAACATAGTTGAATGGGTTGGTTTGGTTGAATCTCTTGACGTAGCTGAAGCTAAGCCGAGGCAAGTGACCAAGTAACTGAGGCGAATTTTAGCTCTAAGACAAGCAATATAGGACCAGAGTAGTGGAAAGTTGGAAATAGTAAATTAAGATATGGTTAGAACTATGCATGGACTATGATCGTATAATCCACAACTTAAACCGTGGGTCATAATCATCTATATCACACGGACAGCCCCAAGACATGTGCCAAACATTTCCTTCACATTTCAGTTGAGCTCAATGCGTTTCACTTCAAGACCAACTTTTTCGTGTATTTGCACTCTTAATTGGAGCATTCGTTTAGTGAGAGAGGTTTCCAGTTCAAATCTCAATGAGACCATCTTGTGTTAACCTTTATACCTATATATATATATACACACACACACACACACACACACACACACATATATATATATATATATAGTGTGTGTGTGTGTGGTATATGATACCACATTTAGGTACTATCAAATTCAAACAAATCTCAATCATTCATCTTTGATGATGAACATTTTAAATTTAAAACTTTAAAAGCAAAAAAGCCATGTGAATAAAGTGTACCTATAAAAAGTATGAGTACTTTTTACTTTAGATTCAAATCTTAACCATCTATCATCAAATATTTATGATTAAGATCTAGTTCCAGTTCCGGCTTCAGAACCGGTTCAATTTTTTTTTAAATATGAGCAAATGTGTCCTATATCCTCACCTACCTCAATGGTAAGGAGAGCCCTATCGTTGGACCACCAATCAACTTGTAATAATGAATGTTGGAAAAAATATATAAACCTTAGTAAGTGGCAGTTTGAAACAACTGGTTCCAGACCGGTTTTCAAAAATCATGAACCATAATCAAACCACGGGTTCCACGACCGGTTTGGTTCCTGCTCAAACCGCCGGTTCGTCTAGTTGATATTAGTAATTGTCTTTTCAGCAACTTGTTGACAAAATCATGGCTCGAATGTGGGGAAATTGTAGTATATTTAAGTTATTGCAACCAAATTAAACACGAAAATGATCACACATTTACCTAACGCATAATTGATGGCTACTTGTTAGTGTAGGTGACCTTTGTTCAACTGATTCCATTCTATCCACATCTAGACTTATGATATTCTGATGTAGTTAGGCCATTGTCGGCAAAATCTTAATTTATCCATCTCCTTCTTAAGCATGATGGCTACAATAACACCAATGGCAAACATTCATAGCCAAATCCAACAAATTCAATACATCAATAGAGATCATTGGTGCCTAGACCTTGACTATGGCACCAAAATTTTCCGAGTCGGTTTGTTGAGTCTGGTTCGAATTCGCAAACCCTCGAAAAGTATCATAAGATGGATATAATAAAATGATTGCCCGTATTATCCATAATTATAATCCAACAATCACCAGTGAAGTTTGATTTAATTTGGCACCAAATAATGTACATGGTTTCCAGGCTGCAGCCCTAGTGTGAAGCACACCAACATGGACTAGGTCAGGTCGGCTACATAGGCATAATATTAAACATGCATCAAAAGGGACAAAGCATATGTATGTCACATTTTTTTAACGTGTATTATGAGTTAAAAAGTCTCAATTTGCTATCAATCAATGTCAAAGAATATTAATTTACCGAACAAAAGGAGAATCATAGACTATATTATATATGGTTGCCGAACTAGCACATCCTCCATTTCTTTCATTGAACAATCCATCATCGTCTAGCGAATCACATCTACGCTTTTCATTTGCATCGAACCTTATGACCGAATGACTGGTCCATCAAAGCTCTCTCTCTACTTAAAACTAGGTTATACTTAATGAGTACCATACTCGAATAGTTATAAAATGGTGTCAAGTGGTGGGCTCTATTGCATTTATTGTAGCAGAACCCACCACTTTTGTGCTAAGAGTACCAATCAAGTATGAGACTGATGGTGTATAATCTAGTATATATATATATATATAGAGAGAGAGAGAGAGAGAGATGTGCAATGAACAATGTACGTGAGGTTCACACTAATGCAGATTGTGGAGTTCGCCCATTATCGTTTGTGTGCATCACTTGTATCGTCGACAAACAAAACACACATATACTGGTATATGCTAACACTCTAGTATATGCAAACAAATCAATCATTTATCTTGAGTTGACGAAGTTGAAATTAGAAATCAAAGACTAAATAGTATACATGTAAATTAAATATATTTACAAAAGTATACTTGTATTTTCCTTTTCAATTCAAATCTATATACTATTTATTACTTAAAATAGAGGGTTGAGATTTATTTGGATAGTTTGGCACTTAAATTTGCAAGATTTTTCTCTTTACATATATAAATAATATATATAATGAGATCTAAATGTATAAAGTGGTTCAAGTTATGGAAGAATTCCAAGAAACACCTCACCTAAATTTCACCCAATAGCTTCACCCCAAGGTCCCAGCGAGAACAAGCAAGTGAAAGTTGCTTGCTGGGACTGCTTATTGTTGGTGATGCTCATGACGGGAAGTAATGCAGCATTTATATGTGTGGGTGCAACAATGTCAAAGGTCTCACCAACAATTCTCAAGTGGGTTCGAACTCGGAACTTTTCAAAAAGCTTTTCATGAGTGCATTCAGTTGGAATAGAGTACCAACAAGCAAGTCATCGTGAGTTGCACCTCGGAATTCATGTGCATTCTGTTGGATTATAGTAGGGATGTAAACGAGGAAGAAGAGATCTCTCACTCCTTGTGAGGACTCGTTTTTAACGGAGCGGATTTGGAGAATGAAAATAAGAACAGGGAATGAATTCTCTAATGAGAATCGGGATGAGGATAAGGATAACAGGTCTTCGATCTCACCCTTCTTCTCAATGATTCTAGAAAGTTACGCTCATCTAAAAATAAAACAAACTATATAAGAAAATAAATAAAACAAAGTGTCACCTCTTTTTTGAATTCGTGAAGTTAATTGTTATTTCCACATTTCACTCATAATAATATTTTGAATTTAGATGCATTTTACATAAATTAGGTCTCATTTCATATGTAATAAAGTGAACTTCAACATGTGTTTAAGCATTCCTTCTTTTTCCGACGGGTCCCTTGGAACACGGGGACGAGGATGAGAGCGTTCGGTCCCTGTCGTGAGGATGGGAACATGATTCTAAAACGAGGATGAGAGCGGATGACATTGGCCTATCGGCCGCACCCACATGGGCAGCCAACAGTTGCTACATATTCAAGCAGGAGCCTATGCCATCAATTTTGGTTTTCGGGTCGGGTTGTCTTCCAAAATTATACACTAGATATCTCATCAACACAAAGTTAACCGAACATGAAAGAGGAAAACAAGCTAAAAGGCTAGAATTTTCTTGTTTGGAAGCATTTTCCTCTTAATTTTGCTTTGATTGGCAAGCTTGGGTCAGGCAGATGAGTAGCAGATAAGCGCATCTCGGACATAGAACTGGCGACCTTCAAGTGATCGGGTTTTCTTTGGTGACCCTAGATAGGAGAACTATAGATCCCAAAGTAGGATATGGACCTTCGAACGTACCTGGACCTCGGTTCAGACCTGGCTGGTATTGGGTAAACTGGGGACAAACCAGTGGCTTTAGTTCCATCAAAACCTAGATCCAGAACCAAACCATCTACTTCAGGTCCAGGACTGGTTCCCTCAGTTCTGGCTCCGGTTCATTTGAACATTTCATTAAACAAAAAGAGGATTTTAAAACCAAAACCAGAAAGTCCAACTTGGGGAATCGACTTCTCGTTCCGTGATCTTATCAGGATAGATTTTGTATAGTTCCTATATTGCCAGCCTTAGCTCAATCTGAACTAGGTGAAATCCGTTGACACTCACAGCCATCTTTGGGTATATATATATATATATACTGCCCATTTTTAACATGTTCATAAATTGCTTTTCAGCAGCGCGAGATCAAATTTTTTAAGAATTTTCAAAAATATGAAAGATAATACTATTATATTTATATTCTTGAAAAGCAACTGTTGATTGTAAATAGATAACATAAGTGATGGACAGAATCCAAATCTCTCTCTCTCTAGAGAGAAAGCATATTCCATATGAGCACCCATTCATGCTTAAATTCACTTATAGATTTTCATGATTCAAATCGATATGATCAATGATAGAGTTTGAATTTAAAAAATATTTAATACATATAAATTAGGTAATATACTAATTTAAATCATTCATGTACTAATTCCATACACGCACTCATTCATGCTTTTTAAATTTAAATCTCTAACTGATCAAATGATGGAAATCTTCAAATGGATTTAAGCATGAATGAATGTGCACATATACTAATTTCTCTCTCTCTCTCTCTCTCTCCTATATATAGGATGTTCTAGATGGCAGCTGCAGCAAACATAATCTTGCGATTCAAAGGAACACGTTTCATTAAATATATGTTGCGGTAAAGCGTGGGGCGAGCCAAACATTTTCATGAAATTTTGAAGCAGCACCCTTCTCCTCCAACACTTCCTGCTTTGGGAAAAGGAAGATGCCGCAGGCATAAATGGTTTTTCTCCTTGACCAAATCTTGGTGTTAGGTGACCCGACAGGTACCTCAAATTCGTCCTCCTTTGAAAATAAAAATCCTGATCTTCTAGTGAGAGAAAAGAGAAATTAAGATATTTAACTATAATATATTTATAAATATTATAAAGCAACAATAAGTCAAGCAATACATTATTTTACAATATTGAATATTAGGTAACACATGTTAACATAGATTATAACAAAAAAAATGAAGATGTTAAGATGAATGTATAAAATAGCACATCAACAATGAAGTAGATAATGAATTTATTACAATACGAGAGGGAAACGATTGCATAGAACTTATCTTTTTATCTTAAAACGGAATAAAGGTACCATTTCAAAGATTTTGTAAAGGATAAAGTAGCTCGCAGACATGGGAATAAAGGCCCCGTTCCAAAAATAGAAATTTCAAAGTAATTGCAACTTTTTCATAGATTGGATTTAATCACTAATTCAAGATCTACTATTTCCATAACCAAATATTGAAATTTATGTTATGTTCATGCCTGCAAGCAACTTTCAGTTTAGGGGTTCACCGGCCGGAAACGGTCGGTATTGGACCTGTATGCGATACCAGTAAAAAAGTAGAATAAGAGGGAGCCACTTAAAGTGGAGATATTTAGGGCGCAACAGACCGATGAGCTCCAATGAGAAGGTATGAGAATGAACCACTTAAATTTGAAAACATTACTTAAATTGAAAAACAGTAGGTCTCCAAATTGTTGAGCATGATCTTACTTTTTTTGAGTTAGAGTGTGGATATGGCATACAGTGAACAAAATGCTAAGACGCAAACTCACTTTGTGTGCAACAAGGGATGACTCTTTTCTTAATGACGATGCACAAATTCATACGGAGCTATTCTACCAAATATTTATACTTGACTGAGCCTAGACTTAGCCAGGTCAAGCTGAAATCAGAATTGTGAGGCAAACCTGATCGCACGCCGCACCCATCTGGGTCTGGAAAATATGGACCCACCAGCCCACTGGGTGTGAGGTAGGCCGAGTCTTGGTCTTCGAGTTGACCACAAAACCAGCATGGTGGTGTGTTTGTCAACTTTGGCTTCCCATTATAAACTTTGGTGATTTGCCCATTACTAAAAAGAAGAAGAGGATGCTTCTGCTTGTCTCCCACAAAAGGCATGATCTATACGTCACCTACCGTGTCTTCTTTCTCCTGATTTTTTTCCCTTTTAATTAGTTGTTTGTAATTGGTAAGGTGAGGATTTCAGATCCAAATCCATACCCAAATACTAATGTGATTTAGATTTGAATTTTGTCTCAGGTATATCCAACAAATATTTGATACTTAATAAAGTGGCATAAACTTGTAGACAAGATAATAGCAATAAAGATGATGATATTAAGGTATATCCGCCATCATATGAAGAAAGATCACAAAAAATGGACATTAATAGAAGATAAGATGGTAGAGACATGCATAAGCTGCTTTGAGTATTTAAGAACTGAAATGAATCTCAGGTGTGAGAAATTAGATGAAAGAGGCAGAAGAAGTGTTAGAATCATGCGGGTGTTAAATGTGGACGACTTATATCATATGCTATTTAGTTAATTTTCCTCTAATGAACAACGAAGCCAATTGCACTTCGTTGGTGTGTCTTGTTTACATCAGACATTGATTCAAATCAATCGGGTAAATCAGATTTAGTTAACTCATACCAGATTTAGATCTGATCCAGTTAGACTCCCAGTCTAGGGTAGTATTTTATGTATTAAGAATATTCATTTAGTCTCCAATTGCAAGACGTCGAGTTAGGTCCGAAAACATGTATTTATTAAAGTAGGTGGTGGTGAACCAGAATTCTTTTGAAATGGGTTGTACTTAGAACTAAAATATTAAGAGCATGCTGAATGATTGACATTCAACAATTACATGTGATTCTATATACCCCGGTAAAGAAAATGAAACAAGTCACATGATCTATTCAAGAAGATAATACATTAAGGATCATCATTTCTTCTGATAATTAAGAAAAAACAAATTTAATTGCTACTTAATTAATGGCGACGAGTTGGTGACCAATGAGGCAAAGCTGGGCTGAAATGTGAAGACAGGACCCTCGAGTCAAGCAGCTCCAAAATGGGTGTAAAGTTGACGCACCTAGGCGCCTTGTATTGGTTGATCGAGGCTCCCCTTGAGATAGCGTATTCCATCAGCTCTTCAAACGTCCCACTTTGAACCACCCTGATCTCAAGCGGCCCGATTGACTGATCGCACACCCTTCCCTGCCTATAGACCGAGTTGAGCTCCTCCTCCATGGCCAGACAGCACTCCTCCATCAAACCGTCCGGCACCCGACCTTTCTCCGTCGCAAGCTCGAAGAAGATAACATAATGACCCGGTATTGTCTTCGTATCGGCGTAGCTTGTGTATTCAACGATACGGACACCATATTCGCCCATCAATTTGTTCGACGCGGCCTCGACTGCCTTCTGCAACTCGGCCTCATCGGTCTTGTCCGAGTCGATGCTGAGCAACACATTCTTCCTCCTGATGAATTGGAACTGAGGGGCCGAGTTGTAGAAGCCGCTGACTCGGAGGATGTCTCCGACTCGGTACCGATACAGCCCGGCATAGGTGGTGATCACGAGCTCGTACTCTTTGCCCACTTGCACATCAGCAAGGTCGACAAGCTTGTCATGACTCGGATCGGTCTGGTTCGGGTCGTGAGGCAGGAACTCGAAGTACCCCATGTTAGGCATGATGGTGTAGGAGACCTCGGGTGGCTTGCACATTGGGTTCAGGTTAAGGCCAAAATAGCACTCAGATGAGGCATACATGGTGCAGCAAAGAGGAAGCCCACCACCATAGTGATTAAGAGTGGGTATGTATTGAGCCATGGCACCGGTCACGATCACATCGAGGTACTTGGTGTTAGGCCATATCTTTGTGATAATCCCTTCCCAGTTTTGGTCCGAGCACTTGGCTCGGACGAACCTAGCCAGGTCCGGGTTTGGCTCAAGCAACTTAGCCACTGCAGCCCGTATCGACGGCTCGGTGACACGGGGGTTCATCGTCCCTGACTCGATGTCGTCGGCTAGCTCTTGCCAATGGACCTGGAGGAACCGGATGGCGCGAAGGAGGCCTGAGGCGAAGACGGCGCCAACCCGAAGGACTTGCTCGTGTTGCACGAGGCCACAGAGCATCTGGGAATACATGCTCTGGAAGGAGTCAGAACAAAGAATGGCCTCGGTTGGGCTGGTGTAGACCAAGTAGGGGTTGAACTTCCTGTGCTTGAAGAGCTCACTTTTGTAGTAGCTGGTCAGAACGGGCCGGGCCGGTAAACCTCCCGGTGTCTTTGTATCTGTCTTCACAAATAAGAAGTACAATCCTTTTCCTTTGTCCAGACCAGGCACATATCTGCATGTTCATTCCTCATACATTAGTTAAATCTTAAAATCCTGACCATCGCTCTCTTTCTATATATATATATATATATCATCTCTCCTGTGACACACACACAAATAAATAAATATATACACACAAAAAAGAAGGATGCTGCAGAACATCCAGATAATGTAAATGTCGAGGTAGGTTTAAAGTGGGTTCATCTTGTACGCGAACGCCAGGTTATTATTCCATTGTTATCATTATGGTAGGAGAGTTTTAAATATTGGTCAAGCGGCAAAAGAGAAAGTTAGAAAGAGCGAAGAAGCATTAATGGGCACAGACGGAGATGGATGCATGAAGACAAAAAGAAGGATGGAGAGGAAAACACACGGCACGCAAGCTCACTCTCACAAAATTACTCACTTGTTCATGACCGGAATGAGTAGGTCGTAGAGGAACTGGCGCCGATCGAGTTCTTGCTGGATAGTGGGCATGAGCTTCCTTTCTCCGGCCGACGTCCCCGAGCTGAAAAATCCAAAAGAGCCGTCATTAGCTAAAACCAAAACCAAGCCTTGTCTATAGAGAAACTAAAGGTCACGGAAATGGTCGGAAGAGAAGGATAAATTGAATTGGACCTGGTGAGGAACTCGGAGATGGGATGGGAGGAGAGGATTGGAGACCGGTCACCATTCGCGATGCGCTGGATCTCTGGCTTGAGATCCTCATAGGTGACCATGGGCACCTTCCTTTTGAAGGTCTCGCGGTCGGTGCAACCATCTAAGCCATAGCGCTGCAAGTATTCGGCATGGGCGTTCTGGCTCAGAATCTCGGACAGAACCCGCCGCTGCATGGCATCAGGGTTCGTCGTCGCCGTCTCTAAGAACTCGAGCAGCTCGGCGTCTCTTCCGCAGGAACCCATGATAGTTAGCAATTCAAAGCTCAGAATCTAGAGAGAGAAAGGAAGGAAAAGTGAGAGTGTACAGATGGAACTCTAAATTTTGAACGGAGAGTTTGGGGTAAGAGGATGGAGGGGTGCGAGGAGGATTTTATGGGAGAGACGGTGGGTGGGGACCCACGTTGATGACGTGGAGGACACGTCACGATTGGGGCCCGAGATTGAGGTGGGCAGCAGGGTAGGGCGCCCACGGACGGGCAAATAAATTCAGGGTGAAAAGATGTGTAGGGCCCTGGGCAGGCAGATGGGCCCTGTCCACGTCATCGGGTCGGAGACTCTTCCGGCAAGCGTGGGCCCATCCTGCCTGCTGGGTTCCCTGCCGAGTCGGCTAGCTGTTTGGCGCTTTCCTTCAGGAGAATCGGGTTCAGCACGGACCGGTACGGTTAGGTGGCGTCTCACGTGACCACGCACACACTCTTATCTTTCTTCTTCCTTTAGATGGTGGCCCCAAACGTACGTACATACATTCCCGAATCGGGTTCAGCAAGGGCGAGTGGTGGCGCGGATAGGTGAGAGCTACCGGACGAGGCGGAAGCGGCCGAGTCCAAGACCACCCGCGCTGCACCGGCTCCGGCCTCACTTTTGTCTTTCTTCTTCCTTTAGATGGTGGCCCCAAACGTACGTACATACATACATTCCCGCATCGCTAAAAGCTTCAAGATTACCTTATTCCATGCTCAACGTTTAATCGTCTTTTTTCTATCGACTACTACTTGTTTTGGTTATAAGAGGAGAGACCGAAGCCTAAAACACACCCACATGTACACACTTTGAGAGTCGAATTCCCCACCAATCAGTAACAAAGAACACCCTGTTGTCGAGCTAACACTCTCGGTGCTTCAAAGTAACGTATCTTTAATTATATGACACTTTTTTGTTTAAGTTTTATCATTTCCATCGTTTGCATTAATAAAAGGTGTTTTTGTTTCAACGAAAAGAAGTTTCTGAGGCAGTCTGATGTACCTTAGTGCGTTTGGTTTTGAATAGATGGGAGTCAGATTTGTACGCCATGAACTGTACATCAAAATACTAATCCAATTATTGGGCCATGTTTTACTTCCAACCTGATTAAATGCAAGCGCCCGTACCACCGACCTCTCTCTCCCGCGGCTCCTGAAAGTGGGGGCCGGGTACTTCGGTTGCCATCTTGCTTGCTAGAGTCGGAGTCTTTGCCGGCTTGGTCCTTCAAGGCATTCCCTTCATGTCCCCCTCTGAAGAGCCAATTTAGCTTTTAAATAATTGACGGACACCAATTACCTCTTCGCCTCTCCATGCGATATGTGAAGGTAAGCCATGACGACTGAATCTTTCTCTCTCTTCTTTTGCATTCGTGACATCTTTGTATTAATCTATAACATTCTCTCTCTATATATATATGTGTTGTATTAGTCCATAACATTCTCTCTCTTTCTCTCTCTCTATGTGTGAGAGAGAGAGGGGGAGAGATTGAGAGAGACGGGAAGGTGACTCATGCTCGATGATTGTGATATTCAACCGATTCCAGCAATATAAAATATGAGTGGACTTGAGTATCATGCCCGTTGAGTATAAGCCACCGTCTCAATTATCATGGATCCATTCAAATGAACAAAATGTAAGAAGAACAAATTTGATAACACTTTTCCTCAAAAAGAAGTTAATAGTAATGGCTTCTTAAGCTAACTATAGTTTATATGTTTTGTCATACTTCACCCTTTCATCATTTTATTTTAATTTGTGGAATGGTGCATGGACACACACAGAGACAGCGAGAGGGGGGAGGGAGGAGTGCGTGTAAGCTACCATGTCTTTCTTGTTAATTGTGTACAGGAGTGTATGCTGCATAGGCCGCTTGGGCTTTTATTAAATGTGTTATAACGTGTTTGCTAAAACAAAGCCCCGAATCTCTCGTATTTCATTGATTTTGGGTATCTGTATATATATAATGTTACATGCATAACTTGTTTTGGTACATAATCTTATATAAACATTTATATTTTTAGATCTTTAATATTAATATTGAAGATTTGAATTACTTTTTATATTTAATACATATAGTACATTAAATATAAAAGTATAATGATACCTTAGATTGAAATCTCTACTATTAATCTCAAAAATCAAATAATATATATTTATATAAGATTATGCACGAAAAGAAAAATGTTATTATTTAACGCTACTTGTATAAAATGAACATCCCAATCAAGAGAGAAGAGAGAAGGAATACCCATTTTAATTTCATATGCTCTCAAGCCGTCTTATTGGGCTTCTACAAATCACTCCACTTAGCCGTCTCAGGAAGTCTTTGTCCTTTTTTCAATGCTTTCCAAATAGAAGCTTCATCGGAAGGTTCCTTCCGCGAGTCTTCCATCATCTATGACTCAATTTCTGTTAATAATAACCAATTTTCATGCACTGTTATCTCAAATGGCAGGGTACTCTAGTACCGTCGCTGCTGGTCGGGGTTCAATTCCCAAAGGGTGCATGTGTGAGTGTGTTAGGCTTCAGCCTTCTCTTGTAACAAAAAAAAATTAAATTACCTGCGTCGCCTTCTTAACTGCAGCGGCACGACAACTAATAATCCTAAACAGGATTTCCAATTTCAGATCGGACTCGACCACTGGCTCGTATACACAGTCACAGCACGAGCTGGGTGCGGCTCACAGAGGGTAGCCATGAGATGAGTTGCATACAAGGTTTGTCTCAGCTCAGCTCATATGCTAGCGTGATTGAGTATATACAATGCACATAAATTTTATGAAAATATGCTAATCCAATTAGTTAGATGGATCAATGCGTGAGGGTAGTATATATATATTATGAAGATAAATATGTAAAGCATAAATTATGTATACATTTTCATATTGGGTATGGATCCGTCTGCAACCAACCCGGTTCTGATTTCTTGAGTTGTTTTTTAATGACCCAGACCCGACCTTAACCAGAGTCGTATTCTTCAGGTTTGTGTTGGGTCTGAATCTGCCATCGAGGTAGTGAGTTCGGATCAGGGTCAGTGGGTCATATCTATCCTGAACTGCCTCCAAGCCGTTATAGATATGGAACCAAGGAAACCGTGACCCAACAGGAACTGACAGGCTGAAACCCGTCGATTTCAAACCATATCAGGTTCCAGTTCCAAAGTCTCAACTTTTCTGGGCGGGCTTTCTAACAGAACCAAAATCAGACCTGAACTGGAACCGCTTTAGAACGAGACTTGGAATCTGGAACTGAGGGGGTCTGGATAGGTTTCAATGGAACTGGAAAGGGTGGTGTCAGAACCATTCTTCATGGTTTATCCGGAACCAGCTAGTTCTTACAGTACAAAAACTCACCGGATTGAGTAGAGATGTGTCCAGCAAAAATGATACGAAGAAAATACGGAGTATTTGGGTTGACCTGTTTTGACACATAAAGATAACACCACACAAAGACTACGGGAAACAGAAAACTCTCATGATCTGCATAAATCATAGCAAGGGGGGAGACTGTGCGTGTCCCGGGAATCGGGTGATTCACATTGGTCCAAGTCATGGCGTCAAGGATTTTTATTTGCACAGTGAGTGCTTCCTTCCCTTTGAGGAACAAAAGATTTCTTCTTTCGTTTTCATTTGTGGTGTTGGGCCCTCCACTTTGAGCGCCATGTCTTCACATTTGACAACTCTAGTAGTCGTTCTCTTCATCTTGTGTTTAGCAAACAAATAATATTAATTATCTCATTGTTAATATTTTACAAGAGTTAATCAATACGAAGGAAAGTTTCCAACAGCAAGCAAGATTTGGGAGAAATTCAACCTTTCTGAAATGATCGTATATTAAAGGGCACTTTGATTTCATATTAGAACAAAATAGTTCATGCAAGACTATAGAGTAGAGCTCTAAAGGACAAAATAGGCATACAAAATAGTTCACTGGCTTTTATAAGCATACTTTTATATGGCATATATAATATATAGGAAAATTGAACCGTTTTTTTGTGGTATGAGTATAATTTATTTTTTAATTTAAAAAAATTATTAAACTAAAACACCGAATAGAGTCGTTGAGTAAATAGCTTTAGTGGTGGGTAGGATTCAATCCCTCCTCTCTCTCTCTCTCTCTCTCTCCTTATATGTATATATATTGGATAATGATGTATACAATATCCGTGTGTCTTCCAGCTATTGCTGTCTAATCCCAGATATTCCGACCACCTTTCCTTTTTAGCTCTTGAATCTAAGAAGGAAAGCCCTTGAGTTCGACACGTACAACATGAATTGAAGAGCAATATGAGGCTGCACAGCGTATGCTCCCCATGATCTCATGATAGTTCCAATCAATGTATCTTTCATGATCAGGAGAAAAGCAAAAGAACCCCATTAATGTTTCCAAGGTCCAAATGTACTGCAAATGTTAGTGATGATACTTCTCTTTTCATTCTCCCCACCACTGAAAGAATCGAGTGGACGGAGCCTGTGCAAGTGGAGAATCCCAGGCCATGGTTCGTGTTCTAAGATAGCTTCACTGTCATCTTACCTGTAGCAGACCCATTCATGTCAAGATCTGAAAAGAACCGAAAGATTTATACAAGGCTGGTGAATAAAGCTACTAAAGTAAGTGCATGAGGCCCTCGACCTTTGGACTCCTTATAGAGTCAATTTGTAGATCACTAACTATTTGGACACTGACAGCTTGAATCTGCGAATGATTGTAGGCTTAAGTTTTCAATTAATAAAATCTGTCACATGCATGGCGGTCTCGAAAAGCTTATGTCCAGAGGCCGTCTGCAGTGATACTAGCAGAATCGGGTTGTCTTCATGTTGATCAGTTTTGATATGAACAGAATAACACATCATGAACACGAGCAATATCATCAGAAAGCCACCCATCTGTAAACACGAAAGATCATCATCTGATTTTGAAGAATACACTAATCGGATCCACTTATTAGACTTCAGATGACTAATCGAACTATTTGTGGATGTGGAGTGGGATGTGTGTGCAAGTTGCCTATGAATTGCCAGACCTCCGCAGACTTTCTGCTTGCAGATTATCTAAGATTCTACCGGGCCTATATGCTTTGCATACACCAGACAGAAGAAAAAAGTTGCGGGTGGAAAGTTCACTGATGTCGGGCAATTGAAACGCCCATTGAAGGTAAAAATCAGGACGAAAGAGACTCCTCGATTGATTACCAACAATGAACTACTTTTCTTTCAATGCACCACATGTGATCTGTTTGTGTCAATAACCCTCGTGATAAACATGGCGCCACTTTAACACGTAGAGAGACTCTTCGATCGATTGATGTCTAAATATAAGGTTCAGTTACCGCCTTTAATGGTTTAACCTGAAGAGAGAGAGAGAGAGAGAGAGAGAGAGAGAGAGAGAGAGAGCAGTGCTGCAAGAGTATTTGAGTGAAAAAGAAAATTGCTTTAGGGCATTAGTTACTAAAAGCGCAGAGTCGACCCTTTGATTGAGGTTGAGGAAACTCTGAGTTGACTTTAAGTAGGGTTCAAACTTTGGGTTTGGGTCAACATTCACATCTGACCAGACCAAATTTTCCCTGGAGTTACCTTTTCCTAAACCCATCCATACCTAACTTGGTCGGTTTCATACACGGTCTCAGCTATATATATATATATATATATATATATATATATATATAGACCAAATTATGTCTAACAGACATGTTCGTTTATGTTCATTCACTACTTTGATGACACAAGTATAATCTACAAAAATTTAAAATTTTGAAGAAAGAACAAAAGATATTATTATACTTGTATCTTCAAAAAATAATGATCAAACATCAATAAACCGATCCAACTAATATATATATACACACGTGCACTCACTGCTTAGGGTTGCTGTGGGTTTACCCGTACCCGATACGGTCGGTCTTTGCTCCAACCGCACTCGGGTAATTCGAGTGGATCACCTTATTCGTTGATGTCTACGGTGAAGGAAGTGCTCATGTGAAAGTTGAGCCAGTGCGATCCACGTTAAAAGTAACCAGTAAAGGGAAAAAGGAGAAACCTGCTGCTTATGCTTTTGAGGCAATTCACGTGTTTGTTTGTCCATTTTGCAGGAACTTCATGATATCAAAAGGAAGAAGGCTGCTGTTCAGATGCAGCAGTTCGTTGGGAGGAAAACAATCTCTTGGATTACTTGCGGTCATTGGGACCAAAGAAGGTTTGCTTTTACGTCTTAATTTGCATAAGTTGACACATATCAATGTAAATAAAGTTTTGGGTTGTCCCTTCTTAATTGTATTTCCTTCATTTGGTTGGTATCGTGCTATGAAGTTCTGAAGTTTCTTTGGTGTCATTCAGCTAGTCACCAAGTTTATCTTTATATGCATTTGATTATTAATAATTAGGACGCGGGAAGGAAGCAGAGTTCACGACTCATCAACTTGCGTAGTTGGCATGGATAATGGCCAAGTGAAAGTATGCTATGGTGAAAGCAGTGGGAACTGAATAACGGGATGCAAGATGCTCTCGTGTCATTTCCTTCTATTAGTTGTGCTTGAACTTCAGAATCATTTCTGCTTCTCTTTTGGAGCAAAATTGTGAGCTTGTTTCTATTTGTAACATTTTGATTGTTAGCAGATCTTATTACCGCAGGTCTAACACCAAAATGGTTATATCTAAACAGAATAACCATTTTTTTCTCTCTGCTTTGTAGATCGTATCTTCTCATTGTCCCTTATTTCTAAACAGAATTTCCGGGAAAGAACAAGATGTGTTTTTTCATTTTGTTGGATTGTTCGGACTCAATGAAACTTATTTTATGCTATAAGTCCAATCATATTCTTTCTGTTTTTTGTGGAATCTTTTTCTCAGTCTTTAGTGAGTCCAATTGGTGTTCGACGCAAGTTGCTTGTAACATGCTATTTGACTCCACTAGGGAAGAAACCGGCCTAAACGATCTTCAAGAGACTTGCTCAAACGATATTGAAGGCTCGTAGCCTAAATGATGTTGTGCATAGGAACACGGTCCACCTTTACACAAAGTTACCAACATTGACAGATCTTTTGGTGGTTGAATTATCAGAGCCAACTTTTCTAAAATACTCGTTTTCTCTCTTTCCTTTTCTTCCTTTTCAGGTTGCTGAACTGTCAGAGCCAACTTCCTTGGAGTTGCAAGAGACGATCCACAGTGTCATTCCTGGTCTTTTGGCAACACCTTCGCCAAAAATGCAAACAAAGGCCTCTAAACAGTCTGGAAATGCCTTGCCCGGAACAGTGAGAGCAAAGAGTGAAGATAGCACGGAAATCCCTACAGTTTCAACCACTTATTTCAGTCAATCGCGGCTACCTAGCACGCCTATTATTTTGGTTCGGCCACCCTTCAAGATAGTTTCTGAATCCTAACTTATGCATCATTTCATTGACAAACTTTTGCCATTTTTTCCAGGTGCATGCTTTTAGGCCATCATCTAAGAGGACTGGAATACAGGGTTGAGCTAATGGAATTATTGTCTTTGTCGGAAGAGACCGATTTGGATAATCCCAAGGGTCAGGATGCATGAGATTATGACTTAGTGAGATAGATCATTATGCCTATCGTGGGATTGCTGATGCAGAATCTATAGCGGTAGGTGCTCTCTTGATGCCTTTGTGCAAATCCTGCGTGCAGCTATGCTTGCATACTGGGTTACAGTGACGTGATATTCTGAAGTTGTCTCGTTCTCTATGGAGAGTTGGTGAATGTCGATGTGTATATATGACACGAGACCCTTCAAACCTTCGTTAAATGGAAAATACCCATTGAGCATGGTTCTTTGGCTCATATCTGTACGTCTATAGCATTGAGGATCTCTCGGGGTTAATAAGTCTGTCTGTGTGTGTGTGTGTCGGAAAACATATTGCTGAAAAGCCTCGAAAGGATAATCTGCATGGTTCCGTAGTAAACCCACATATTTTGGATCACAAAATCCGTCATACTAAAAATGGTAAAATTTTCAGCATGGTTCCGTAGCAAACCAACAGTTAATGGGCTGATTGGTTACCTTGGGTAGTTAGGTTAGAAAAAGAAAATAATTCTTATCATTTTCTCTTTAGAAGAAAATTGGCATGGCAATTGGGCTATTGTCTGAAATCATGCTATTCATTTCTTTTTAGTCAGTATTATAACAAAAACCATAGAGCTATTTTCCTGGCCCACTTATCTCCTGGAAGGCTGGCTTCTAACTAAAATTCATTACGAAAGGAGAGACTTGAGTTCCATTACATGAATGAAGCAAGCATGAAACCAGATGTTATTTATGAAGATCAAGGCGACTGGATGGAGAATTAACAGATTCAATGGAAACTGATGATGATGAAGAAGGCGAGGAGTGAAAAGGTGCTAATGTAATCGAAGCAGAGGGACAGAATGCGAAGGACGTTTGTGATGGCTCTGCAAGAGTTGTGAGTTTGAAGATCACCATGGAGAGATCATGATTCACACAACCGAGATCATAGTTGTCCGAAGCGCGTTTGCCATGGCTCTAAAAGAATTGTGTTGTGTACTTGAAGATCACCATGCAGCAGAGATCATGACCCATACAACCGAGATCATAGTCGTGACCCACTTGATTGATTGTGACTAGAAAAATAAGAGTTATCTGCTGAATTCAAATGATGTTTTTGGTAATAGTGGTCAATAATCTCAACTCTTAAGATGTTGGTAATGTGCAGAAACTCGAATTCAATTCTTCACCATGTACTGCTGCTTGTGTGCCATTTGGAAGAGAAAACATAAAAGCATGCACTGTCTATTAGCCATATTAACATAACTTTGCATCAACTTAGTTTCAAAGTCGATTAATGTGGAGTGTAAATCGTGTCATGCAAGCATGTGATTCTTCGTCTGGCCATCTTGGGCTCGTACGACTTTAAGAATGAATTTGTTCAATTATGAATCCAAGATGAGTTCTACCAAATGAGTTGGAATAATATAAATAAATCAGATATATATGTGTGTGTGTGTGAAAATTGGTATATGCTAGCATATCTATATAGTTCTCAATTGATAATAAATTGAGTGTCTAACTATGAATGTATGATAAATATATAGACAATACCAAGCAGTTTATGTCATCCAGGGAAATTTATCCGATGATGAATCTGAATCTGTTGGCTAACTGTTTATCTCTCTCTCTCTGAGTGTATAATACGTAGATGTAGATATGGATGTGTCTCTCTCACTAAATGCCATATCCAGGAATCATTTATCCTGGAATTTTGTCCAATGCCAGATCTGGCTATGCCAACTTATTTAGCTAGATATAGTTCGCAACCATACCACTAGCTAAACCGCAAGTTGCCAGATCCATATTAGGCCGTGCTGTCCCTTGTCTATCACACCACGATGCTGACTCTGGTTTCCTGGAGCAGATCACTTACAGATCCTTATTTTCATCATCCCCATGATCGTCTCCCCCCCTCCGACTTCATCAACATCATTGCTTTCTATTGTTTCTTAAATTTAAGCTACTGTTGTAACCTGGTACATGAGTTTCATCTTCTACCAAATTTTTGAATTCAACGTAATCTTATAAATATAATACATAGATTGATATTTCCCAGGTAATTGCCTAATTTCTGTCATATTTGTGGGTATATGGCACCATAAGGTAAATACAACGTGTATTGTGTGATGTTATCATATCGCCTGGTTCCTTATCACTATCACTGTTTTTTACAAAACTTCCGCTTTCCATTTTAAAATTTATTTTTCTTCAACAAATGAAGGCAATGGAATTGTATATATATATATGTGTGTCTGTGAAATACAAAGACACGCAATACAGGTCTGATACCGTATTTGCAACATTGATTTGAATAGCGTATTCAATAGAATTTGGTGAAACGGCTATCAGAAGGCCTTAATCTAGTACCTCGTGTTTGTCATCGTTAAACATTACGCCAAAAGTTTTCAGGAACAGCAGGAACTACAAAACTTGCTTAGTAACAGTAATTTTCTTAACCTGAAAAATGTCTGTGCGTGCAAATTTTGTGTTAAAGTATGGATTGCATAGTGCGAATCCTGCTGCATTGCAAAGAGGCAGCAATAATTCTCTTAAGCTGAAACAAGTTTGTGCATGATAATCAGAATCAGCAACTGAAACACACATTTTCCATTTTCCAAGGATATACTTACTGTTGTAATCACATGAGCTTGGGAGCAAAAATAATAATTATCCGCAAATAAAGCAAGGGAAACTCTACCCATCCGTTGTGCCTACCTCGTATAGAACATTTGTACGATTCTTCATTTCCCTAGATTTCTTTTTGGACGATTTTGCAGAAGTTTTGAGCTTCGTAAATGGTTTTTGACCTTTTGCTGCCAGCATTTCAGTAGCCTTCTCAGATAACTTCCTTCTCCGCTTCTTTGGGAGATGAAGAGTTGCATCCTCTGAAGAAAAATATACAGGTTAGAGACCACCATGTACCCCATGGAGAAGGCCACGTAGGAAGTGCACAATCCATTAATATGCCAAAACAGAATCCGTAGATAAACATCTCCAAGAATGAAAGTTCAAAAGCTACCAATTTATGTACTGTGATGATGCCCAAGTTTTGGTCAGACAACCACTAACGCATATTTTTTTATAGAACATGGTAATCCAAACAGAACCAGGGGATAATCTGGTGGGAGCAATGTCAGAGGGTGAGAGATTCAATTATGAAACTGTGAAACTTTGACATCACGACTCTTTAATCTAAATATAAGCAATACATTCACCTTGACCAAGCCTTTTCTGACACTATGCAGGGTTGGCTAGAATTTGCCACAGGAGTGCTTCCAAGGAAGTCATCTATCCTAGTACCACAGTGCCCAAGCATGCCTAATTTCAGAGTTATGATGGGATCAGAAAGCAAGTATTGGAAAGCCTGAACCCTCTTAGAAAGGATCCAAGATAGGCTTTTCCCTGGCTGACGACTGCATAACACACCCCTCTTTCATCCAGGCTGAGCGCGAACCTTAACCACAGGTGGACTTCATCTAAACAGAAGCTATATTTAGACAAAAAGCTAAGGCATATCATTTACTCCAAAGAAATTCTGCCGCCACTAAATAATGAAATATAAAATACTAAGCAGGTATATTTATATGACCACATATAGATGAGAATATGCTTTTACCTTCAGCTGGACTAGTTTCCATATTTTGGTCAAGCCCATTTACTCTAACTTCCTCTGAAACAGGTGAGTCAGAGTGAGTACTGTCATCCAATTTTGGAGGGGATCTAACATACTTATCCTGCGGTTCTGGAGAATCTGGTAAAGGTATTGCTGGCAAAAAACGTAGTTCATCCTCTGCATCCGAGTCACTGAAAGTTGAATTCTTCTCCACTGTCACAATATCAACGTCTTCATCTTGATCGACCTCTGAAGTTTTAACCTGCATAACATAAATTCATATTGGAGATGAATCATGAATCGCAGAGGAAGTGCATAATAGTAACAAATTCAAGCCAATCATTTGATGCACACTTTTTCTGTTTCAGGCATCAAATCAAATTCATCCTCTCTCTCCACATACTCCTCATTCTCTTCAAGCTCCTTGAAATCAGGTGCAAAGGCACTCCAGTTCTCAGTGTGATCTTTAGCCCAGACGTACACTAGTCCAGACATGGAGACAGAGACCACCAATGGCTGCAGGGGATGCCAAGCAAGATCTGTTAGTGCTTCCTTTGGACCTTCTAGCATTTTCACAAAGCGCCCAGTCCTGGCCCAGATATATATCTTGTGTTCCCCTTTGCTTGCCGAGGCACCAACAACCCATTCTTCATCACCACTAAAGCATGGGACCTTCCACTGGATTCGTGTGATTGAATCCTGAAATTCCCTGAAAAATGTCAAGCACTTAGATCCAACCCATTTAAGCTTCTCAATATGTTCCACTCCTTCAGAACTTTCACTTATTTCATCAAGTGCTGTTGATGCCCCCTTATGGGGAAGATGATCTTCAAAAGCGCGAATAGTACGATCATTTGAATTTATAAGTACATAGCGTCCGCTTCTACTGAAGACAATATTCTTAATGCCAGAGTTTCCTGGAATAGAAACAAGCGCTTTTACTTTCCTATTACTTGTATCCATTATTAGTATCTCTCCTTTGGAATTGCCAACATATATCAAATCTCCATACTTATTGAAGCTCCCTGAGGATACAGTAAAGGGTGGCGATCCATCAGCAAACTTACTGTGAGGATGAGGTGTAGAGTCATTACCGGCATCAGGGACTGAAATTGGAAGCACGGTTGTGCTGCCAGTATTCAGGTCAACAAGAGCAGGTGCAGATGCAAGGGGGCACGACAAACACATGGATGGCCTTGAAGAACCTGGATGAAGCCGAGCATGAAGTGTGTTTTGCTGTAAAGGTACACGCGTGATCTTCTCTCCGCTCATGACATCCCAAAGTGTAAGAGATTTATCAACAGCAGCAGCAAGAATAAGATGACCGTACTTTGACCAGCATACACTTGTTATGGGAGCAATACAATCATTATCTCGAAGTTCTTTAGCAATTCCCCTTGTCTCAAAATCCCAGATAACGCAGCTCCCGTCAGCACAGCCAGCTGAACACACATTAAAACAATTCAATGCAGCAAGATACCAACAGAGTAAAGGCCTCAATTTGATCATAGCACCCAGGATAGCACTCAGAATGCCCATAACAATCTAGAAGAAAAAGATAACACGTAAAACCGAGCATGCATATAAAAAGTCAATGTGTCATGACTCATGCCCGAACATTTGCCGCTCCTGAAATTCCAATCAATTTTTGAATTCTAAACCCTAAATGCAAGAGTTATCTAGAAAAAGACCAATATGTTACAACTTCTCTAGAATGGACAGTCATGTCAAGCTGTGAATACTTATAGTTATGAATAAAACAAAATATAGATCACAAACGATACAAGCAAGCAAGCAACTAGCAGAGCACATGAACTTTTGCAGAATAGCGAACAATTTACAGCCACCTGCTCGTCCAGAAAAGCAGGATAAACAGGGGAGAAAGTGCATTCTGAAGTACAACGAAAGTTCTGAACATTCCCAGATCAACTAACACTACCAAAACTCTTTATACATACATGTATATGTGTGTGCGTATGTATGTATGTATATATACGTGTGTATGCATGTACGTATTCTGGAAAACCATTGGAGGCCATAACTAGTCCCAGATAGACCGTCAGAAAGAGAAAAAATGGGGCAAATCCAGGCAAACCAAAAGACACCCTCATATTGCACCAACCATTCTGAAAGACAAACCTATCTCATATGAAGTTTATCCTCGCAATCAAATCTAACCATGTGTATACATAAGACACTAAAGAAAGCTAACCAATCAAAAACTTCCATGCAGAAAGCAGAACCTAACAAATTGCATGAAGGAGATGAAAGGTAATGAATTCACATTCATAAGACACTAAAGAAAGACTAACCAGACGATTAAAAGCTTCCATATATACAAAGAAAAGCTATCAAATTGCATGTCAAAGATAAACCCTAATCAACTCAATATGCAATACAGATCCGAAGCAAGATAGAGATAGCTAGTAAGATATCTACCGGCAAGAAGAGTTCCCCGGCGATTGAAAGCAATGCATTTCATCACGCCATGCTCGAGGTATTCCTCGATCACCTCAGGGAAATCCCCCTGCAACGCATCTACGCAAAAACACAACCATAAAAAAATCAGATCCAAGAGATCATTAATACAAAACAACCAAGCTTCAAAATTTCTTATCATGATCGAAACCCTTAAACACGGAGAACCTTACCAATGATAGAGACGTTCATTGCCGTCAAAATCAACACTTTAAGGCCTAATTCCGATAAAAAACCAGCGAGACCGTCAAAATTTCTGGAAGGGGCTATCTTTACCGAGACTAGGACCCGTTTTCTCCTGCTCCATCCGATTCGCTTAGCTCTGAGAAGGAGATCAATTCATAGAGAGGAGAGGAGCTTCGGTTTTGCGAATTGAGAAACGGGGAAAATACTCTTGCTTGCGATTTTCTTCCTTTCTTCAACGAGGGAACCCGTAGGGTTTATGAATTCCTCCCTGGTGCCCTTTCCCTCGCAATTTTGTTCCCGCTTCCAACGAGATAAACGTAGTGGGTGAGATAGGGATTAATTATTATTAATCACGCCATTAGTAATAGTTGCTTAGCATAATCGAATTCGTAAAGGAATCGGGGTTTCCGCGGTCATTGCGGAGGGTCTCGGCTTTTAGACAACTAAACGGATTATTGACCGGATATCTGATCCATTAACGTGATCCAGAGTTAAGAACTGCTGATTCCGGGTCTGGTTCCATAAAGGTTTGGAACTTTTTATTATTATTACTACTATTGTTATTATCATCTATCATAACTTAGAAGAATACTAGACAAGTCCAAAGATTTATGGCACTAAGTAAACGGTGTTAAGAAGAATTCTTCTTGTGGATTCATTCGGTTAACCCTATATACCTTTTATATAAAAACAAGTGCACATATTTTTGTAAGCCAGTACTAGTCAGCCTAAATTCATATTGACGAAAAAAAAAAAGTGGGAGTCACCCATCAATATGGGTAGATAGAAATATGAAAGTTTACATAGAAAGAAAACTAAATCAAAAGTAATTGAAGAAACACTAATGCAACAACAATAAAAGATTAAATAAATGTGATACAAGCACTTCACTCCAAAATCCAAGGAGATTCCAAGATATGGCTTAATTTTTCTGAAATTTATATGCATATGCTCATTTAGATTTGACCGGTTTAGGTTTCGGAAGTGAGGGTTTGAGAGTAGTTTCGGTTTTAGTCTACAACAAAAAATAATACAACAACAACAACTTGTTGGTTCCAATTTGAGGTGAGTTTGGGTTTATGAAAAGTGAAACAGGCAATGAACCAAGTGGTCTCAGTTTTGGGTCCGGTTCTGATTTTAGTTTTACTGGTTCTGATTTATCGGGTCCTGGCCCAGCTCAGTTTTGGTCGGAACCGCCCAACCAGTTTGAAACCAGTCATATCTCGGCTGAATTTCACTCAACTGAACTCCACCTCACCTCAAAAGATCCTCCTGTTGGAAAGCCTAGATGGATTAAGCAGTGCATTGTGATGCAAGGTCTGGTGCTCGACTTACAATTACCACACTTCTATTTTCTTCGGAAAAACAATATGGATAAAAGGGAATGTGTGCATTTTTTTGCACTCGATCCTCTTGTTAAAGAGTTGGGCACAGTATTTATGATTCTAGGAGGCGTTCTTTGGAAAGTAAACCCTTCATCTTATTTATTTTCTAACAGATTAAAATTGACCACGACGGTCTACGACACCGAGTATTAATATAGTACAAGAAAAGTTAGTATGATATCAAATAATAAAAAAATAAAAAAAGGTGATTGAATGGAGTCAACTTCAAAAGAGGAACATTGAGAAGTGTTGAAAGAACCAACTAAAGCTCATCATCTTTAGTTTTTTAGATAATTGATACAATACAAAGAAAAGTTGATATGACATCAAACTACTGAGAGATTCTAACACATGGGAAGGTGATTGAATGGAGTTTTTAGTTGGCCAACCTCAAAAAGAGACACCAAAGCTGATCTTCTTGCTTTTCTCGAGATGAATGATAAAATGACATTTTAAGATGGAGCTCAACAGTGACTAAGTGTTAGTATCGCCAATACCACTGAGTATCAATAAGCTTGGGTTTCGGTTGGATGAAATTTGGAACCCAAAATGTTTCTACAGATTCCGTTCAGTAGAAAGATTCTTTAAACATACCCAAACCTAAGAACATATAAGCAATTTTATATGGTTTCACATGTATGAAATTGCTGTCAATTGATTTTTAAACTTCAGATGTCTGCAGTAGCAGTACACACCAGAATGTGAACAAGTTTTTGAAAGTGTCGCTTGGTCACTGTATTTGAATCTTAAAGAAAACCCAAGAACATTTGTTCCTTAGGGGTATTAGCTAAGGCGTTGCCTCTCATGCTAGACAGCCCCCCATGCTACACACATATATACCTTTTTGTTAATTTTTTTAGGATCCCAAGTAGACGCTTTTTCCTCTTTTTCAATCCAGTATTTACTTATTTAATAGAATATAAATGCCCTTTGGCTCCTGCAATTCCTTTCCGAATTTTTTTTTCTTGCAGCAGAAGGCCGACAATGTGCGGATTTTCCAGGACAAAGACTCTGGAGCTCTTTTATAGCTTTACCCTCAATTATCTAAACTGCAGACACAGAGTTCTGAAAAACCAGTTCTTCACATAAAATACAAAAAGTAGTAAAGGACGGGTTAGAATTTGTATATCCTGCACTGCAAGAAGAAGTTTGTGCGAGCCAGACACTTAATAAAGGAATAGAATAGTTCAGCACCAAGATTTTAAACACACAGATATCCAAATTTAACATCAAACGGCACGATTAAACATATAGACATACATATATTAGAATAGTTCAGCCCCAAGATTTTAAACACACATATATCCAAATTTAACATCAAACGGTACGATTAAACATAGAGACATACATATATGTTGAATGAACATATGGTCATCTGCGGTACATGAATTAGTTATAACAATGTGGTCATTCTCGACAGTAAATTCATGAAAATGGAAGACATCATCTTTTCGTTTTCATGGATACGTGAGAGATAAAATATATACAATAAAGATAAGGATAAACGACTTGTAATGGAAAGCCCAAAACAGGAAAGACGAAGCCAAAAAAATACAAATCTTTCTCTATAAATACTATAGTGATTACAATAAAGAACATGAATGAAAAACTCGAGAATATAGAAAATTGAGAGAAAAAGTCTACCCTTAAAAATCTGTATGAGGGTAACCATTAACCCACTCCTTTACCTTCTTTTCCGAATTCTACTGTTAGTATCTGTTTCGGCCCTTCCTTCATTCCGTTGCATCACTCAAGACACCGGCAATGAACCTACAAAGGTGAAAATTTCGTATGAGAGCCTAAAGTTCGACGAGAACCTTCAAAAATAGGTATGCAAAAATCAAGTAAAAAAAGGAAAGAGGAATGGGCAAAGGGAAGACGATGAAAGTTTTTTCGGCAAAAGGCTAGAAACTGGTAACAAAGGGCCAAAAGGCCAGAAAGCAGAACAAAAAAACAAAACTGCAAAAAGGTTAGAACAAGGGCCAATAAGCCAAGGCAAAGCAGAGGCCAAGGCATAACAGAGACCCTTCTATCTCCCTCCACTCTCTCTCCCTCGATCTTCCTTCGTCTCTTTCTCCCTCTAGCGATTTTAATTCAAACTCAAAACTACCAATGATTCTTCATCAAAACCACGGTTTTTCCGAAAACCACCTCCACCATGGTTTTCAGGCAAAATGCCTCGGGCGGCAGACTGAAAAGTCTGTTATAACCTTTGCCATTTTGAAAAACTACAAAACTACCACCAGTCAAAATTACTAAAAAGTCCATATTTTTTATAGTAAAAGGATATGGTCGCCCTTAACGGACGAAAGGATAATTATGTCCTCTAGTAGTTTGTGAAAATTATGGAATACCAATTAGTTGTCCTTGAACGTGCGAATATTCATAGGTTTGTCACTGAGTCAACTGAAAATTTTCCTCTCTCTTCAAGCATAATTATAGTTTCGGACTTAGAGATAAAATTACTATTCCATCCTCATTTAGCTTCGATAATTTATGAAAACCAAGCATAATTTTACTGTTCTATCATTGTACTTTTTAAAAAATTATCAAACCGGATATATAGATAAAATGATTGGTTTATCCCTAAAACTTTAAGAAAATTACAGTACTTCAAAATAAGAAAAAATTATAGATTTATCCCTAGATTAGTTCTCAAATAATATAATCATGTTAAGAATATTTTCAAAATGGCACCTAAGCATTATTTGAAATTGTTTTATGCTACGTGAAGTTGTTTCTAGTTCAGTACCTGGATATTTTGTAAATTTCATTATGATGGTTGGTTATTAGTTGTCTTATATATGTGTTGTATGTTGAATGTTTCCCTTTTAAACTGTTTTATTGATATTTTTGCCGAATAATTAAAAATAAACTCTAGAATATGTGTATCAAAATTAGCAAAAATAGAAAAACTAAATGGTATAAATTTTCAAAGGTAAAAAAGACGTATCTCGTTGGCACTTACACTAGAAGGTGTAAACTATTAAGAGAAATAATTCTACCCCTACTCCCAATGCAACAGAAGAAGAAAAAGAAATGTATAAAACATTTCTTAAAGATGACACAATAGCGAGAATCATATAAGACTGCTAAATAATTGTTTCATTCAATAATAACTAAGTATAATAATACAACCAAGTTACATGTACAATTACTACTAAAAAAAAATACAACTCCTATAATTGAAAGGAGATAATGTAGTAAAACATGTGAACTAGATGTTGTACTGAAGTTGTGGCAAAATTGGTTATCCCTAAATTAATGCAAATATCTAATATCCTAAATAGTCTTCCCCCTTCATGGAACATGGTTGCCACTGCCTTTATATTAGGGGTTGAAACAAACCTTTCTCAATTACCCCCTTAAACTAACAATTAAACATGAACATATAAATAAAAATAAAAAGGACAAATTGCTACTAGCTCAAGATGAGATATGGTAAAGTTCTAGACAAAACTAGAAAAAAAAAAGAAAAAATAAGTTTGGCAAGAATAATAAGAAAGGCGATCAACCTTTCAAGAAATTACAAAAAACCATTTTTTGGTCAAGTGCTTTAACTGTAGAAAAATGGGGCATTAAAAGAGGGATTGCCACAACAAGAATACTAATGGTGGAAACACCCAACAACGCGATTAATCAGAGAATCATGATATAATGTAGTTGGTGGATTAATTCAAAAGCAACGAGACATATCTTAAAGAGCAAAGAAGGGGCTATGGACCTAAATAAATATAAACCAAAAGATCATCGGGTATATACGAGAAATAATACTTTCTTAAATGTTCTTGGGGTTAGGTCATTTACAATACATATATAAAGCAAACCGGTTGTACTGACTGATATATTAATTATACAATCCATAAGGCGTAATTTGGTTTTGTTCCCTACTTTAGTAAAGAAAGGTTTTAAAGTCAAATTTGTTCCTAGCAAGATAATTGTAGGGAAACACGATAGAATAACTTTTTCTAGATTGTTTGATGTTGAACAAGGATTATTCAAACTCAATATCAATGAGAATGTTGGTTCTTCTGCTTATATTGATTGTGACTTAATTGTCAATGTGAATTTATGATATAAACGCTTAGGGCACATAAGTCTGAAAAAGCTGACGAGATTATATAACTTTGACTTATGCTTGGATTTCAAGAAAATACTTTTAACTAGTACGAAGCCTTTATACAAGGAAAAATAATAAGAAGAACATTTCTGAAAAAAAATTAGGGCAACAACCCTATTAGAGATCATTCGTATAGATTTATGTGGACCCTTCAAGATAAGATTTCATAATAAGAAGGTATATTTTATAATTTTTATTGATGATTATTTGATATATATATATATGAGACACTTAAAATATTCAAACAATATAAAGAAGAAATTGAGAACCAACTAGAGTATATAATCAAAGTCTTAAGATCTAATCGATGTACTGAGTACAATTGTACAAAATTTTTAAAATTCTATAAAGACTTTGATATTTCAAAACAAAATATAATACTCATAATACCTTAACAAAATGGTATATCAGAAAGATATAACAGGACTTTACTAAATATAACAAGGTTTATGTTAATAGATACTTCTCTATCAAGGGTATTTTGGGGAGAAGTGATAAGTACAATCGTGTATATAGTAAATAGAGTTCTACGTAAGGTTTTATTCTTTACACCATATAAGAAGTGGTTTGAAAAAAAACTAAACCTAGGTTATCTCAAGAGGTGGGAGGAATTTGCTGCGCATGTGAAGATCCTTGATCAATCTAGGAATAAGTTAGACAACAAATCATTAAAATGTGTATTCATTAGATATCCTAAAGGTTTAAAAGGATATTAGTTTTATCACAAGTACCATGAATTAATAGAAAGTATGGATGTTGAATTATTAAATGACACTAAGAATGATATCCTTGAGAATGATGATGAATATGTTGATAATCTAGTAGATTTAAATCTATCATCATTTGAACCCATAGATAATGATGATTTTTATGTATAAATCAAAATATTAAGTAGACATAAAAGACCTATGATTTCACCGTCCTACTTAAAGAATTATCATACTTACCTTTAGAGGAGGTGTGTAATTCGGTAGATTTAGATAAGCTAACTAATAACTTAATATATCAACAAACTATTAACTCATTTGAATCATCAGATTGAGAAAAGGTCATGGATGAGGAAATTGAATTCATTAAGAAAAACTAAGATTGGAAATTGATTGATCTATGAAAAGAAAGAAAAGTCATAGGTTGTAAATGAGTTGTAAAAAAGAAATATAAAGTAGATGGGTTTATCAAAAAGTTTAAGGCGAGGTTAGTTACAAAGAGATTTTCATAAAAGAAGGAGATATATAATGTTGAAACATATTCTTCTCTTATGAAATTTATATCCATAAGGATAATCTTAGCAATCTCAACATATTATGACTTGTATTTACATAAGTTAGACGTAAAAGCTGTTTTTTTATGGAGATTTAGATGAAATTATATATATGCAACAACGAGAAGGATACAGAGTTAAAGGCCAAGAGCATAAAGTATATAAGTTGAAAAAAATCCCTATATGGCCATAAATAGTCACATCGTCAATGATATTTGACTTTTAAAAATGTCATAATTGAACTTGGGTTTGTGGCTAATGAACTTGACTACTATGTATATGTTTAGAATAGTAGGAGCCACTTTGTTATATTATTGTTATATTTAGATGACATATTGTTGATTGAGAATGACAATGAGATGATTATCAAAACAAAGTCATTGTTAAGCTCAAAGTTCGAAATAAAGGATATGGGAGAGACATATTATATTATGGGAATAAAGATTTCTCGAGACACATAATCTAAACTCTAGTGCCTAAGTGAGGAGAGAGATATAGACTATATCCTTAAAAAGTTTAAAATTGATAATTGCAAGCTGATATCTACATCCGTTGTAAAAGAGGTAAAATTAAGACTTATTGTCCTAGTGAAAATGATCTAAAAGTGGTAGGATAAGATGTTGACTTTTCTTGAGTAAAGATGACAACAAATAAACTTGTAGATAAATATTCTTATTTGGAGGTGGAGTTGTTTATTGTGCTTGTAAGAAATAAGGTTGTATAACATTGTAATCATATGAAGTTAAGTATGTTGCTTGAAGTATGATTGCAACGAGTTCCGTTTAGATAAGCCGCTTCATACGTGATTTGAAGTTTGATATAGCTAACGAGCACGTTGTCATTTATTGTGACAACAATGCAACAATTACTTAGATTAAGAGTGGAGTTGTTGATAACTCTAGAAGCAAGCATATAATAGTTAGGTACCACGATGTTCATGATATGATTAAGAGAAATGAAATATCCATATCATATATATAAACTAATGATATGTTGGGATATCCCTTGACAAAAGGAGGATATTTTCTCAAAGTATGTTACAAACACGAGTTTGAAAAAGTGTATTAATTTACATGATCATGATTGTTGTATAGGTAAGAAGGCATTGTATATGAAAAACTACACAATGGATATTGATTACAATTATATTTACAATCATAACTGATATGACTTAGGAAATCCCACAAAAGTGGGAGGTAAAACTAGTGTATAATTCAATTGAACAAATGAGAGATGTAAAGTCACAAATTTGGCCATTCTCATCAATAAATTCAAGAAAATGAAAGATAGGGCATCTTCATGTTTTCATGGATATGTTAGAGATGAAACGTATTCGATAAAGATAAGGATAAATGGCTTGTAATGGAAAGCTTAAAACAAAAAAGAAAGAAAGATGAAGCTTAAAATACAAAAATATTTCTTTATAAATACTATAGTGATTAGAATAAAGAACATGAATGAAACTCGAGAATATAAAAAATCGAGAGAAAAAGTCTTCCCAATTCTGGAGTTGTATATGTTTCGCGAAAGTTCCGTCAGAATCCAGATAGCGCCGAAAGGGTTACCGAGAAAATCAGAATCAGAGTCGTCACACTTCCTTGAGGCATGAGAGGCACACTTAGAGCACCAAACCTCCAAAATATATCAATAATCACTGATTCATAACCCGAACAAAAGCAGTAAGTTCGAAGTTTGATCTTGGTATAGAAGCTTATGCTTCATCTCCACCGTTGAAACCCGTTTGCTTCTGCGAACCAGTGAGAACTGCCACTGAATTACCATAAGACTATAAGAGTGAGCAAACTACACTATCCATATGAACAAAATGTTTCAGTATTTGGGTCTTCCTTGCCCATATAATGCTTCTACCCTCCATATGACATCAACATTTTCTTGTGGCTTCTATATAGCAGCAACTTTCGATCGATGTGCACCAGCCATGCCTTGACATCTTTCTCCACGGGGGAGTTCACAAGCCTCACTGGATGACCCACATCTGATATCAGCTGGAGGGATGAAACAGTCCATAGATAACCCAGGCACATTGAGCGCCACTTCTTCGATCTTCCACATCTCCTCCATTCTTGTCTTGGTGTGGCTCGTCGCCATCTCGCCGAACCTGAAAAGGGTAACCACCGATCGACCCGAGTGTGCGATCATCACTCCTTCAACTGGTCTGTAATCGTCAAGGAAAGAGTTGATGGTTGTCTCCCAGTAAACAGCATCTCCCCCATTTGACTGAATTCGAGTTAGTTGGGAATCCTCCATGTGAACCAGAAGACCAGTTTTATGGCTAAAATAGCCAAACAATACATGTATTGTCTCCTCGGGCCCTTCACTACGGGCCTTGAGTGTCTTAGGAACAGCACATAGCTTGAGAATGAAACATTCTTCTCCGCTCACTTGCTTCTACAATGTTTTTACTTATGGATACCTCTTCAGGATCTCGAGGTTTTGTATAAATCAGAGCTATGCTCTTGCCGTGTTTGGTAACTGATACTCATCGATTGTAAAATTTATGTAAATTGTCTGCTGAATTTAAAAAAACTGCACAATTACAAAGATTTGATTAATTCCTTTAAAAGTTTAGTCTCACCATGAAACAAATTATATCCTTCAATCCCACGAGTAAAAGAGTTTGGTAAGGACGCGGAATCTGCAGGAAAGCGTAGGCCTACTCTGCTGAAAAATTGTACTAAAACTTCAATGAGTTAGCAGTAAAGTTAAAACACCTGGCTGGGCGCGCAACGCGTGCATCTGGAGTGGGTCAGGTGACGGTGGCCAGCACATGCCAACTAGCCAACTTGCCTCTATAAATAAACCCACCCCCTTGTCTACGCCATTAAACTAGCTCAAAGTTCAGTAATAGGTGAAGCAATACCATCCTTAATTTCATACGTTCCCCTCCCATACAGATCAATCCTCACTTATACGTCCATTTCTCGCATCATAGTAAGAAAGATGAGGGTTTTTACCACTGCCATATTTTTCCTCCTTTTAGTCTGCTCGTCAACTTCTTTCTATGGATCAATGGCTGCTGGTGCGTGCTTATTTATTGTTGATTTAACTTCGCAAATTACTGTCTATTGTTCTTATCAATACGTGCGCTTTTCATTGTTGGTGTTTTTGTTTAGGGATGTGTGACACGAAATGCGGGATGAGGTGCGCCAAGGCTGCAGTGAAGGATCGTTGCATGAGATACTGTGGATTGTGCTGTGCAGAGTGCAAGTGTGTTCCTTCCGGCACCTACGGCAACAAGGACAAATGCCCTTGCTATAGGGACAAGAAGAGCAAAGCTGGCAAGCCCAAGTGCCCTTGAGAGAGAGAGAGAGAGAGAGTACGGTTGGTGTGTTTTGGTCAGATAAATACTAACGTAGATCAATGCCATCGTCTTCTCGTTGATGGTTTAGTTTAGTTCAGAATAAGGAGCTTGCTGTTTGATTACTTTTCTTGCGCTTTTCCTTGTTACATTTAGTGGGTAGTTTGTAAAGCTATATAAAATAAGTGGAATGAACTCGAGTCGATTTCTTCTTCCTTAACACCATCTTATTTTGATTTTTTGTCTGCGGTGCTTCTCAATCATGCAACTGTCGCTGCTGCATGATATCCATGCTCTCAAGAATAACAACGTCGTCTCAGCAGCATTTCTGGAGATTGGTGGGTGCCAATGTCGAGAAATGTTCAGATGAAGTGGCCAGAAAGATGAGAGAAGCATGGCTTGTCATGCAACGAAGCTTCATTGTTGCTGGTTTCTTCCTCTTTGCTTTCATGAGCTACACAAACGAAACTAGGCTATTTGTCATCTTTTTTTTTCACACCCGCTATTTGTCATTTAATACATGCTAAGACGAGCTTGATATAAATAAATAGAAGTTAGCTTTCCTGAACACCATCTTGCTTATTATGGTTTTTCTTTTCCGTCTTCTATGCAGCTAGCTTGCACTCTGATGGTCATGCTCATAACAGCCACCCATCTCAGTAGTTTTTTCTTGAGATTGGTGCGGTACTCGCAACGAGAAATGGCGAGAGAAGCATGGCCCGTTATGCAGCGTAGCTACATTCTTGTTTCCTTTCTTGTTTGCCCTGTTTCCAGGAGGCTGAGTGAAGCATGGCCCTTTTTTTGCAGCATAGCTGCATTGTCGAAGGCTTCTTGCAGCTGTGAGCTACTAAGCTAAGGCTATTGTTCCTCTTATATGCAAGCCGTGTTATAATCCTCAGAAGAGGTAGCCACGAACCGTATACAAGCTTGTCCAAGCATGCTCATTAACTTCAATTTTTATGTGATCTTCCTACAGAACAGACGTATGTACAGTAATTTAGTTCTGTTATTACGATCTTTTAAAATTCTTGACCCAACCATTTAGCTAATGATGTTCTTCGAAATATATATATATATATATATATATATATATATATATATATATATATATATATATATATATATATATATATATATATATATATATATATATATATATATCCAAATACATTTAATTCGGGTGATCTCAACCGTTCAATTAATGTCTCTCTCTCTCTCTATATATATATATATATATATATATATATATATATATATATATATACATACATATATATATATATATATATATATATATATATATATATATATATATATATATATATATATTGGACGAGCCAAGCTGATCCCAAGCTTTGACGGTTAGAGATGATCCTAGTGTAAGCTTGCTATCAGCCCGAAGCTGCAACGAAGACGCCTTAACTCTTCGTGCTTTCTGCAATAAATGACTTGGCTGCTTCGTACTCATCGTCTTTACCTTGAATTCCTAGCCGGGGGAAGACGACGGGCCGGACGAGAAGCAATTAAATATGGTATTTATTGTCATTAATTATGTGTGCCATATTGAGGGAGCAAGGATGCTAAAAAGGAGGGCCACATTCAGCCCTTTTCAGATAAATTCGGGTCAGACTGACGATCAGCTGTCACGGATCCTGCTTCCACGTGAAGGTTCAGATTAAATATTAGCTGCCATTGCTAGCTTTCAGTACGCTTCTTCAACTTTCTTCGGAAGAGTGAGGTAAATAAGTGACTAAACTGGAACTACATATGAAGTCTGAAAGAGTGGCCCTCCCTTTCCATTTGTAAATGAAATTCACAAATGCTCAAGTACAAAGATGCCAATTCCTTGTTTCGAGTCGTGTTGGATCCTGTCAGAATCAGGGTAAACTGGAAAGGACCCTTTTTTGGATTGGAATTGTGTTGGGTGTTATGTTTCCAGCAATTTCATGCTTCCAGTTGTGTTCATGTCGGGTTGGGACATCGTCATAGTGGGTGGATATAAGCACAAACCTTTTACATTTGGGTTTGTTTGAGTTTTCATTCCAGATGTACTTGATTAGGCCTCATAAGTAATAACTGGGACAATCATAAATCCTTTTTTTTAATTTTTTATCATAGATCTACTTACGGGAATTTAATTTCCAACCTTAGCATTCAATATGTATTCCTGAATAATCTAATTTTTCCATTATTCAACCATTTTATTTTACCAAGTTCAACATTAAACAGATTAGTCGACATTTCTATGTTTCGATGCAAAATGGCAAGTAGTTTTTTTGGCTAGTTAATTGGTCACATTTTTTTGATGAAACGTATTAGCTTAGTATTATCTTTGCCACGGCAAAAAATGAGATTGGATGGTCGGTTACTTTTAAGGTGTCCCTTCAACATGAGATTGTGCGTTTCTTACCCAGTTTAAAGGGGGACCCTCTTTAATCTTTAGTGTGATTCTCAGTTTAGTCTTTCACAGATGAAAGGCTGTTCTTTACGAGAAGAATTTGTTTCATTTCAAGTTTTCTTTTATGTATCATATGGGTATCTAGATGATCAACGCTGTAAAAGAGGAAGAGGAAGACTGGAAAACTGCTAAAAGAAACGGAGTTTTGAACGCTATGGCCATGAATGCTAGAAATGGAGTTTTGAATAGGAATCTTGTAATAGTTAAACCATACAAGCGACCAGCTTCAGTCTTCATCACTCAAGAGGCAAATGTGCAAGCATGATTAGACAATTAAACCATCGATATCAAGCTTACTTAGTCACTAAAACACTTTTATTGGACTGATCATCAGGTTTAAAAGATTGAGCTGTCCTAATGAACTCTATTAGTTACCCTTCCATAGAACAAAAAAGGTTCTGATTATCACGCATGTCAATTTGTACAATTGAATGCTTTAGCCAAAAACTTGATGCTCCTCTTCTGTATTTCGAAGTTTTTGCTCAGCTTCTTCGTTCACAAAAAAGGAGACTTCATTTTTGTACATTAATTTATGGTAGGAGAAGAATGATCCTTGCTAGAAGAAATATGCCCCAGTTGAAAGGTGAACCAAGAAAAATTACAAGGGTTGAAGCTCTTGCTCGGGAATCACTGCATCCACAGGCTTGTAAGCCCCCAAAGCGGCTTGGGAACGTCGCTTCCATACATACCATCCAATCAAAGCTGAAGTAACCAGCAATCCAGCAATCACGGCCATAGCAATTATGACCAACAGATGCTGTCGCAGCCATGTCCTACGTTACACACAACAAGGAGATAGAGGTCGTCTAAGCATCAGCATGAATGTCTTAGAAGCACTTGCCTAAACTAAACTAATTAAGATGCCATCGCTTCAAAAACAAAGATTTCAGAACCGAAAAGCTTTCACATCCCATTTGATGAAATAATAATTAAGAATGAACACTGAGATGTTGGTAAGAAAACCACAGAGCTTGATGCAGGCAACGAAAATCGGCAAACATAAGGTGGAGGCCAAGAATTGAGCTCTACACATTAATCCTTATCACTTACACTGCACCCATATAACAATAGACCTTACCTTCCAAAAAGCTGCAATCTCCAACTCAGCAACTCGTAACTCCCAAATGCACTAGGTAGGCTCATATTATGCTCAACTAATTGGGAATGAATTAGCTACAAACATGAAGCAGCTGTTACACAGCATGTAAACATACAAATCATGGAAGCACAAAGATAAACCCATTATCAAACACTTTGGCAACTTTTTGCAAAAGAACAATCTTACCTCAATAGTGCTATTCGATAAGAAATATGCGGAACCAGCTGGGTATAATGAAAACGCAACAATAGAACTATTCCCTTCACTTGTAAAATTTACAATCCGAACCTGAAGTCATTACAGCAGGCAAACGGTGGAATCGTTAAAGCATGAAAATACATTTTAACAAGATATACTAAAAATTAAACCTGATATAATTCCACTTCTAATTCACGTGCAATGGTCTTTCTAAGTTCTGGAAAGTGAGGAATGAGCTCAGAAATCTTTATGGACAACTTAAGCACAAAGTCTACGAACCCAACTCTTTGAATGTTTCCTGGACCATATCAAAGACCAACTTAGCATTAGCATCATTGCATGCAGAATGCATTAATGCACATAATACAGTCCCATGCATTACGGAAGATTAACTAGAGTACCAGATGTGATAGAAATTAGGAAACAAGTTTAAGAAATTTAAATAGAAAACAAATTCAGAGAGAGAGAGAGTGACACATGAACAACTTTATATAATTTGAAATAACTAAGTACCAAACTAATTTTAGGAGTGTGTTTCTGATTCAGGAACCCAACATTCCACTTCAATAAACTCGTTTGCACTAGGTAACAGAACAATTAAGGACCATCAACATCATATACTGTTGGTAACCTTGAGCAAAGGAGAAGAAACAAATAAGTAAACTAACAAAAGAATTTTTTTTGTTGTTTCATTGGAACTTTTTACTTAATAGGCTCTTCTTAGCAATACAAACAATATCCATTCACCTGAAGTAGAAGAAATTGGAGCTGCAGCAGGAGCTGCAGTTGGTGAACCGGGTATGGTTGAATTATTAACTGGTGATGGCAAACTTGGAGGAAGTGAAGGTGGAACTAATCTGTTTGGCTGAAGTCTGTCCCAAAGCTCTGAGCAGTTGGTCTTCCAGAATCCAATCTTTTCATTTCCACGATCGTAAGTTACTAGTGTGTTGCGAACGACAATTCCTGCATGAAGTCACATTGGCATCCATGGTTTACTGAACATTCACTTACTAACAATTTGAAGATATAATGAGCTTAGTTTGCAGGAATGATTCAAAGACTGGAACCCTGTTTGGATGTCCTTATAAAGAGGCTATTTCTACATATAGCTTTTATTAACTCATCACTGTAACATTCGGGATGAACTGTTTTATTACTTACGATAAATGCATTTCATTGTAAATTTTAACGATAGAAGAAAACCTTTTCCTTCCAATGCTTGCACCAGTGTTGTAGAGACAGACTAATATGTATCGTTATCATGTGCACTTGTGATATGATCAACCAATGTATGTCATTCGATGGCTACTTGTGATATGATTGACACATGCACTGGGAATTCCCACTACCGCTTTTGTATCATTACTATATGATGACATAGGGAGGTTAGCACATCACAGAAAACACCAAGTGATGCTGCACGCCAAGATTCTGTCTGTACTTTTATTGATTTGGAGAAAAAAAGCTACTTATACCAGACTCCTATCTAACAATATGTATGGAATCGATAGCTGTTACACATCAAACCAAAGAGGAAGCGCAACAGCGGAAGATTATCACAAATAAGCTGCAGATCAAGAATTTATTCTAGATGCATAAGATGAAATACATATAGATATTGGAAGCGTTCTTCTTCAGTACAATTATTTAAAAGGGCGATTTAGTCTTATGAAGTGGTTTTATATTTAGCACTCATATTTAAATTTAACTTGACTTAGAATTTAGGACTGTAAGGAACTTGATTTTAATAATCAGTTTTGTTGTTCTTTTAGTTCTAAGTGGTAAATAGAAATAATGTTACCGATTTAACAATTTCTAATGACTTGACGCATTATGTGCCTTGCTATATATGTTAGTTACATGATATTTAACTTGTTTAATCTACTCTTACTAAATTATTTCAGCAAATATATTTGTTAGAACTTTTAGATTTTTAATTTGTACATTTTGTTTTATTGAAAAAAAAAACTTGAGAATATGATATACTACACCCAGAGTGTTAGATCATCTGGCAGGATTCTTGAACTCCCACATTGCTCGTGGAGAGTTCAATTCCTAGGGTGTGCATGGGTGTCTGTGTGTTGGACTTCTGCCTCCAACAACAACAACTAGGCCTTTTCCCATACTTACATGGATTCTTTGTTTTCACAGATCCCTATCTTGTGCCATGTTAGCAGTTAACTCCCAATAAGCTAGATCGTTCTTTATTGTTTCTTTCCAACACTTTTGTGGTCGTCCTCTACCTCTTTTAATACTTTCCAAATTTAGTTTTTCTAACCTTCTTACAGGTTCTTCTTTTGATCTTCTTTCTATATGTCCAAACCATCTTAAACGATGTTCTCTCATTTATCCTCTATTGGTGCCACTCCTACTTTGTTTCTAATAACCTCATTATGTATACGGTCTTTTCTTATATGACCACTCATCCATCTCACATCTTTTGTACATGTTGATGATTAACTGCCCAACACTCAGAACCATACACCGTGGCAGGCCTAATTGCTGCTCTATAATATTTACCTTTTAATTTTAATGGTATCTTCTTATCACAAAGAATACCTGATGCTCCTCTCCATTTTAACCAACCAGCATTAATTCTATGCGTAACATCTCCATCAATTCTTCCATCACTCTGAAAAATTGACCCTAGGTATTTAAAACTTTCCTTATGAGGAATGCAATATGTGCCTATTTTAATTTCTATGTCCTCTGAAGTAACCAAATGATCAAACTTACATTCCATATATTCTGTCTTTGTTCTACTAAGTCGGAGGCCTTTGCTTTCTAATGTTTCTCTCCATAGTTCCAATTTTCTATTAACTTTTTCCTTAGACTCCTCCACTAATACAATGTCATATGCAAATAACATACACCAAGGTACTTCATCTTGAATATGTTTTGTTAACTCATCCATCACCATTATAAATAAGTATGGGCTTAAAGTTGATCCTTGATGTAACCCAATATTAACTTCAAAGAAGTCTGTCGTTCCTTCATGAGTCCAAACACATGTTTTTGCACCATCATACTTGTCTCTTATAAGGTTAATATATGTCAATGGGATACCTCTTTTTTCCAAAGTTCTCCAAAGAACCGCCCTCGGTACCCTATCATAAGCTTTTTCTAGATCAATAAATATCATGTGAAGGTCTTTATTTTTTGCTCTAAAATGTTCCATAAGACGTCTCAAAAGGTGAATCGCTTTAATAGTAGATCTGCCTGGCATGAACCCAAATTGGTTCTCTGTTGTACTTGATACTTGTCTTAACCTACGTTCGATAATTCTTTCCCATAATTTCATAGTATGACTCATTAACTTGATACCTCGATAATTCACACAATTTTGAATGTCTCCCTTGTTCTTATATATGGGTATAAGTGTACTTGCTCTCTATTCCTCGAGCATCTTTTGGTTTTTCCATATTTCATTAAATAGTCTTGTGAGCCAAGTGATTCCTATTTCTCCTAGTATTTTCCAAACTTCTATGGGAATATTATCTGGTCCTACCGATTTACCACCCTTCATATGTTTAAGAGCCTCTTTGACTTCATTCTTTTGAATACGTCGGTAGAAAATTGTGGTTTATATACTTTTCTGAGTTGGCTAAATCTCCTAAACTAATACTAACATCTTTATTTTCATTAAAAAGATTATAAAAATAGTTTTTCCATCTATATCTTATATCATCATTTGCCACTAGAATGTTTTCATCCTCGTCTTTTATGCATCTAACATAATTAAGATCTTTAGTTTTCTTATCTCTAGCCCTAGCTATCCTAAAAATATCTCTTTCACCCTCTTTTGAGTTGAGTTTTTTATATAAGTTCTCCCAAATCTTAGCTTTTACTTCACTAATGGCCTTTTTTGCTTCCTTTTTTGCTTTCTTATAAGCTTCTAAAGTTTCACTAGTTTTCTTAGCGTAATGTAATTTGTAACATGCCCTCTTTGCCTTGATTTTATTTTGTACTACTTCACTCCACCACCAAGCTTCTTTTTGTGTCGGTACACCTCCCTTAGATACCCCTAACACATCTTTCGCAACTTTCCTAATATGTATAGCCATATTGTTCCACATATCACAGGGTGTGCCAACATAATTCCAAACATCTCCTTGCAGGACTTTCTGTTTAAATATATCTTCTTTCTCGCTTTTGAGGCTCCACCATTTAGTCCGAATAGCTCGATGCACTCTTTTCTTCTTTGTCCACTTTTTTATTTGTAAATCCATAACTAAAAGTCGATGTTGGGTGGTTAAGCTTTCTTCTGGAATTACCTTACAATCTTTACAACACGCTCTATCTTTTTTTCTACAAATAAAGTAATCAATTTGTGTTTGTGATAAGCCACTCTTATAAGTAATTAAATGTTCATCTCGTTTTTTGAAGATTGTATTGACTATAAAGAGATCAAATGCCATAGCAAAATTTAAAATCTCCCTACCTTCCTCATTTATATCCCCAAAACCAAAGTTTCCATGAATCCCTTGATATCCTAATGCCTCTTTACCGACATGTCCATTTAAATCTCCTCCTAAACAAATCATCTCCCTTTGTGGAATCTTTTGAAACACCTTATCTAACTCTTCCCAAAAAACTGTCTTTATACTATCTTCTAGTCCTACTTGGGGTGTGTAAGCACAAACTATATTCAAAACCTCTGCTCCTAACACTAATTTCAACGTTATGATTCGGTCACCATATCGTTGTATGTCTGCTATACTCTCCTTTAAATCTTTATTTATGATAATACCAACTCCGTTTCAAGCCTTTTCTTTACCTGAAATTGCCTGCCACCATCATCACCACCTGACATCATCCGCCACAGCCACACCATTTCTATCACCTGCTATTGCAAATTATCGCTGCTAAGGCTATTTCTCTTACCATCGTGCATGACATATCCCACCAATCAAGACCACAGTCACAATTCCCTGCATCACCCACTGCCACCACCATCATTTTCAATATACTCCATCCATCATTACAGTGACCATGAAGACGACTAAGTTTACACAATGAGTTTCTATCCAAACAATTCTTTGTTTTCTTCCTAAAAACCATCATAACGAGCACATTTCATTGATAAATTATAAATGCTATTCCAGACAATTTTATCAAATAAAAACTCATTTTAAAAAACAATAGAATTAACAAGCTAGCAGATGGGAATCTGAACAAGGCAGATTACTCGACCTTAGTTGTCAAATCTGTAAAATAAATCATACATGTCAATAACAGTACCTCCTAAAAGAGTTGTGGGGTCCCTTCCGTTTTGAAAAATTCCCAGGCAATAGGCACCATGTACCTTTGAATGCTTTTTTGGAATTAAGATACAATCAAACAAGATAAAGCATCAGAGAGTTGGACGTATCAAAGAAACAAAACAAAAAGAAAGGAACCATATTGTTCAAAAGGAAAATTTACCTTGAATAAGTAGTTTTCAGGAGATAATGATAACTTTTGGTTGTTACTGAAAACCAATTCAACACTGGGAAATGTCTCTGACAGCCGAGAGATGTCACTGATAGCATTATAATGAATAAGTTAGTCAAAACTCGACTTTAAAACACAACCGTCAGAGAATAAGACAACATATATCCATATAGTGCAGTAACCGTGAGACTCAGTCATTCATGCCCACCACATGGAATGCAGAAAATGAATGAGTTGTCTAAGACTCTAAATTAAAGCTAGAAATGTATGGAACTAAGTTGTAGTACAACAACAACAACAACTAAGTTGCAGTGTTGAACAAAAAAACAGGTCGATAATATCAAACTCCAATTCAGTCAACCATAAAAGCAGAAACCAAAAAAAATGCAAGATGGCATCACCTTCCAGCTCCAGAAAAACAAATGTCATGGTATGTGGGATCTGGGCCAGGAACCAGTTTGAGAGAGTGGGTGCTCTTGAAAATCTACACATTGAGGACAAAAGAGAGTATATATTATCAGTATCTAAATTTATAAACCACTGGAAACAGAAACGCTTATTAAGAAGGCATTCCCCAAAAATATAGTCAGCATGATAAAAAACTAACATGGTAACAACCTATGTTGTCAATTGCGCATGTGTGCATGTCAGGTGCTTAAGTAGCTGACCTAAGCAGGTGGTCTGCTTAGGTCACACATGTGCCGGCATAGAGCGGTTATGCGGGTTTCCTGCTCTAGATTTTCGTTAGACACAAGCATGGTGTCTCTCTCCTCCCTTTTTTGACAGAATGAAGAAGAGCTCTGCTGCTGGCTTCCTCCTATTGGAGCCTCCAGGCTCCTGCAAGTCACTGCTTCTCTTTGCCGATAAGTCTCCCTCTGTCTAGACACCTTGGCGCCTCTCTCTGCACAATCTCCACCACATGTCTGCTCGTGGAAACTCTCTCTCACCATCTCTCTCTCCATGTGCTTCTTTTTTTTTTTTTTTTTTTCTCCAGTTTCATATCATTCATGCAAGGCAACGACAGGCCTGCTTGCATTGATGACTGGAGCTACTGCACTCCGTGAACCATATTTGAACCTGTTACTGCTCTTACATAAACCACCCCTAGAGAAACTGATCTGGTCAGCTTGGCTATATGCCTATGATTTTCATATATTTATGATTTATCTGCTTCTGATATTTACTTTGTACCAAATTTATTCTCTTTCCTTATTTTCAATCCCTGTAGCATAATCAGTTCAGTATTTGATGGTGGATCGTCCCTCACTCTATATCTCTTTGTTCTTTGTTGTGTGGGTGTGAAAATCACCTGAAACTGAAAGCCCTGATTTTATATTAAAAGATATTCTGTTTATCCATTTTTATTTTCTTTGTGGCCTACTAACGTATCTAACTTTTATCTGATTCATTTTGCTAATGACTTTAAGGTGCTTTGGTTGTTGTTATGTATGACTTTTTTCTTGTGATTACCATGATTACTTGCTTTTTCAGTCGAGATTGGCATGTTTCTATGTCTTCTGATGCAGTTAGCAAGCATTCTTCATCGTTTTAACATTTTGTAGAAGTATATGCGGCTAGATTTTCTTATCTGGTTCTTGAATCTTCATTTTGAGCTACATATCTGACCAGTGTGATATTTACTGGTTTCTAGTTCTTGTTGCATGATCAGATTAGAAATTGAATGATCCTCCTAAATCTCCTCTATTGACCTGCTTTCTTCTTTCTCTTTTGTTGTCAACTATTCAGAATTTATCATTTAGATTCATATCCATGAAATAGGTTAATTGACACTTATTTTACGTTTTTAGAATTAATTTTTAATTATTATGTGTTTTTTGTTTTTTATTTCTCGTGTACCGCTTAATCTACATATGTTGCTTAGCCGCATAGGGGTTCAAGCGCATGTGCAGCCCATGACACTGTTGAAAACATACGTAACAACTCAAAAAGAAAACAAGTAATTGGAATCAACATAACCGTTTCGAATTACGAAATCACTCTTGTAGATATCTAATGACAAAGATTTACACATATGCAGCCATCCATTCACGCATACAAAAATAGGCAAATGCATTGACATAATAGGGCTTGGTCCTTAAGAAAGGTCAAAATGATCCCTCTTGGATTCAAACTACACCAAAAGGATTACAAAAGTAAGAGTAACTTAATATAGAGTATGACATGTACGAACTTTTTTACAACACTCAGCCTAACTCTTCTTTGACTTGTTGAGACATAACTGAGATGAACATACGGCTTTATTTGTATATATAAAATAAATATTTTTTTTATCTAGAGAGAAAGAGAGAGCACTTTATAATGGAGTATGCCTATGAATTGACTGGGCCTGGACCTGAAAAAACACCTTACTCCAATCCATTATGTCCAGGCAACAGGCTATCAGCCTAGTGCCGTAACCTACAAAACATACATGAGCACGCATGAGCGTAGCACACTGTCAGCTGAAGACTAACATGTCACACGCTTGTATGCACTAATGCACTAAAAAACTTCTAAAGCAGGCATTGTCGTAGTTCATCATAAATCTCAAAAGATAACAAATCTACCATATTCATACCCTAATCGACCCTCACAAAATGAGTTCAGAATTAGGAAAAAATATACACACACACACAGAGTGAGGGAGGAAACTTACAGCAGCTCTAAATGCTATAAACGCTGCCTCCGGTAGGTAAGCATATGTAGTACCACTATCCAGCACTGTCCCATGCTTGCCATTGAATATGCTTGGGTTTACTTGCAACTTTTCACCAGCTACGTGTATTTCCTTCAGCTCAATATTGTAATAGGGACTGTTTCCATCCAAAACTAGAGTAAATGTGCCATATTACTAGATGTAGTTGTTAGAAAACCACAACTGCACATCATGAGGTATAAATAGAAAAGGGGTACCTGCGACCAGGATCTGATGGAGAAAACACCATTCCGTTGGGTGGAGGAATTCCACCCAGTACCATTGCACCACCGCCAACATCCATTCCCCCATAGCACAAAGAAAATGAATCACTAATTACACCTTTTTCAACAAGTTGATCCATGATGCTCAGTGGGCCTCTCCCCAATCCAATAATGCCATCGGCACGCTGACTATAGAGATCACCAGTCTCGGCATTCTCACAACCAAAAGTTACATGCTGTGGCCCAAGAGAGCTTTCATTACCAAAGGAAACGACATCTTGACCCAGTACACCACTACTGGAACTCATTTCTGCATATCGCCTTTCATAAACACATTGTGCATTCTCACTATCACAAGTACAATCAATGTTACACTTCATTGGCTGGTAGGTGCTGGATTCATCAGGTTGAAACCTAGGATCCTGAACATCCAAAAGACAAACAGCAGCTAAACTCTCATTAGAAGCAATTTACATCAGCAGAAGTGAACCAAACAATCTTGCAACGAGACATATATAAAGGAACTGCAGATAAACAGACAAAGGACAGAAAACCGAGAAATACAAAACCGAGAAGTAGCATCACCATATCTTGATTTCTTATCTCAATATTGAGTGTGAAGAAGCAACGAGCATAAGTAATAGTACGTCAAGCTTGTCCTAGAATGTCCACTTCTTATTTCTTCAACCTTGTCTTATGCTTACTATTTGCATGTGCCAAAAATGCACAAGCATCATCAACAACAATAACAACTAAGTCTTTTGCCATACTAGATGGAGTGGGTTACATGGATTCTTTGTTTCCATTGAGCTCAATCATGTGCCACGCTAATAGCTAACTCAACATAAGCTAGATCATTCTTTATTGTTTCCTTCTAACACTTTTGTAGTTTTCTTGTTCCTCTTTTACCATGTTCACCGTCTAGTATCTCATACCTTTTTACCAGAACTTGTTTTGTTCAGACATCTTAAACGATTTTTTCTTATTTTATCAACTATTGGTGTCAACCAATTTGTTTGTAACAACTTTAATGGTATCTTCTTGTCACATAGAACACCTAATAGGCTAATACACCTCTTTATTTTAACCCCAATCTTAATTCTATGCATAACATCTTCATTGATTTTTCATTGCTCTAAAAGGGATCACCCTTGCATTGCCAGTCCCAAGCCCAGATAAAGAAGGAGGGTTGTGTTAGGCTTCTCACAACCAGCGTAAAACTTTGTCGGATTTTTATACCATGGATTATACAAATTATGAGTATTGCTTTGGGGCGTCCTCGCCTAGCAACGAGCTACAGAGCTCGAATGCAGTGATAAGTAAGGAAGGGCCACTACATTTTCGCCCGAATATAGTGAATCAATTGCAGAGAGGGTTCCCACATCATGGACAGGTGTGGGTAAAGAAGTTAGTCCCGCTACATTATTGCGCTAATGTAGTGAATAATTTAAGAGAGGGTCTCTTCATTTTCAATATGGACGGATGCGGGAGGTAAGGAAGCTAGTCCTAGATAATAAGATTCGTATTGGTTCTTGAAATATCGGAACATTATCCGGTAAGTTAATGGAGGTGGTAGATACTATGATTCGGAGAAAGATTCATATTCTATGTTTACAAAAGACAAAGTGGGTTGGAGAAAAAGCAAAGTAGATAGAGGATACAAGTTTTAAATTATAGTACTCAGGTAAGAAAAATGCTCGAAACATAGTTGGTATTATCATAAATAAAGATTTAAAGGATAGTGTAATAGACATACAATGATATGGTGACCGAATCGTGATGTTTAAATTAGTGTTAGGAGCAGAGGTTTTGAATATAGTTTGTGCTTACGCACCCCAAGTAGGACTAGAAGTTAGTATAAAGACAACTTTTTAGGAAGAGTTTGATAAGGTGATTCAAAGGATTCCACAAAGGGAGATGATTTGTTTAGGAGGAGACTTAAATGGACATGTTGGTAAAGAGGCATTAGGATATCAAGGTATTCATGAAAACTTTGGTTTTGGGGATATAAATGAGGAAGGTAGGGAGATTTTAAATTTTGCTATGGCATTTGATCTCTTTATAGTCAATACAATCTTCAAAAAATGAGATGAACATTTAATTACTTATAAGAGTGGCTTATCACAAACACAAATTGATTACTTTACTTTTAGAAAAAAAGATAGAGCGTGCTGTAAAGATGACAAGGTAATTTAAAGAGAAAGCTTAACTACCCAACATAGACTTTTAGTTATGGATTTACAAATAAAAAAAATGGACAAAAAAGAAAAGAGTGCATCGAGCTATTCGGACTAAATGGCGGAACCTCAAAAGCGAGAAAAAATATATATTTAAACAGAAAGTCCTTCAAGGAGATGTTTGAAATTATGTTGGTATACCTTGTGATATGTGGAACAATATGGCTATACATATTAGGAAAGGGGCGAAAGATGTGTTGGGTGTATCTAAGGGAGGTGTACAAGTACAAAAAGAAGCTTGGTGGTGGAGTGATGTAGTGCAAAATAAAACCAAGGCAAAGAGGGCATGTTACAAATTACATTATGCTAAGAAAACTAGTGAAACTTTAGAGGCTTATAAGAAAGCAAAGAAGAAAGCGAAAAAGGCCGTTAGTAAAGAAAAAGCTAAAATTTGAGAGAATTTATATAAAAAACTCAACTCAAAAGAGGGTAAAAGAGATATTTTTAGGATAGCTAGGGCTAGAGATAAGAAAACTAAAGATCTTAATTATGTTAAATGCATCAAAGATGAGCATGAAAAAATTCTAGTGGCAAATGATGATATAAAAAATAGATGAAAAAACTATTTTTATAAGCTTTTTAATGAAAATAAAGATGTTAGTATTAGCTTAGGAGAGTTACCCAAATCAGAAAAGTATATAAACCACAATTTCTACCGACGTATTCAAAATAATGAAGTCAAAGAGGCTCCTAAACATATGAAGAGTGGTAAGTCGGTAGGACCAAACAATATTCCTATAGAAGTTTGGAAAATACTAGGAGAAATAAGAATCACTTGGCTCACAAGACTACAACAACAACAAACAACAACTAAGCCTTTTCCCATACTAGACGGGGTCGGCTACATGGATTCTTTGTTTTCATAGATCCCTATCGTGTGCCATGTTAGCAATTAACTCCCAATAAGCTAGATCATTCTTTATTGCTTCTTTCCAACACTTTTGTGGTCGTCCTCTACCTCTTTTAATACTTTCCAAATTTAGTTTTTCTAACCTTCTTACAGGTTCTTCTTTTGATCTTCTTTCTATATGTCCAAACCATCTTAAACGATGTTCTCTCATTTTATCCTCTATTGGTGCCACTCCTAATTTGTTTCTAATAACCTCATTATGTATACAGTCTTTTCTTGTATGACCACTCATCCATCTCAACATCTTCATTTCTGTCACAGACATCTTTTGTACATGTTGATGATTAACTGCCCAACACTCAGAACCATAAAACATGGCAGGACTAATTGCTGCTCTATAATATTTACCTTTTAATTTTAATGGTATCTTCTTATCACAAAGAATACCTGATGATCCTCTCCATTTTAACCAACCAGCATAAAACTTGGCTCACAAGACTATTTAATCAAATATGGAGAAACCAAAAGATGCCTGAGGAATGGAGAGTGAGTACACTTATACCCATATATAAGAATAAGGGAGACATTCAGAATTGTGCGAATTATCGAAGTATCAAGTTAATGAGTCATACTATGAAATTGTGGGAAATAATTATCGAACGTAGGTTAAGACAAGTAGCAAGTACAACACAGAACCAATTTGGATTCATGCCAGGCATATCTACTGTTGAAGCGATTCACCTTTTGAGACATTTTATAAACATTTTAGAGCAAAAAAGAAAGACCTTCACATGATATTTATTGATTTAGAAAAAGCTTACGATAGGTACCGAGGGAGGTTCTTTGGAGAACCTTAGAAAAAAAGAAGTATCCCATTGACATACATTAACTTTATAAGAGACATGTACGATGGTGCAAAAACATGTGTGAGGACTCATGAAGGAATGAGAGACTCCTTTGAAGTTAATATTGGGTTATATCAAGGATCAACTTTTTAAGTCCATACTTATTTATAATGGTGATTGATGAGTTAACAAAACATATTCAAGATAAGTACCTTGGTGTATGTTATTTGTAGATGACATTGTGTTAGTGGAGGAGTCTAAGGAAAAAGTTAATAAAAATTTGAAACTATGGAGAGAAACATTAGAAAGCAAAGGCCTCCGACTTAGTAGAACAAAGACAGAATATATGGAATGTAAGTTTGATCATTTGGTTACTTCAAAGGACATAAAAATTAAAATTGGTACACATTACATCCCCCACAAGGAAAGTTTTAAATACCTAAGATCAATTTTTCAGAGTGATAGAAGAATTGATGGAGATGTTAAGCATAGAATTAATGCTGGTTGGTTAAAATGGAGAGGAGCATCGGTATTCTTTGTGATAAGAAGATACCAACAACAACAACTAAGCCTTTTTCCATACTAGACGGGGTCGGCTATGTGATAAGAAGATACCATTAAAGTTAAAAGGTAAATATTATGAAGCAGCAATTAGACCTACCATGTTTTATGGTTATGGGTGTTGGGCAGTTAATCATCATGTACAAAAGATTTTTGTGATAGAAATGAAAATGTTGACATGGATGAGTGGTCATACAAGAAAAGACCGTAAACATAATGAGGTTATTAGAAACAAATTAGGAGTGACACCAATATGAGAGAATATCGTTTAAGATGGTTTGGACATATAGAAAGAAGATCAAAAGAAGAACCTGTAAGAAGGTATGAAAAACTAATTTAGAATGTATTAAAAGAGGTAGAGGACGACCACAAAAGTGCTGGAAAGAAACAATAAAGAATGATCTAGCTTATTGTGAGTTAACTGCTAACATGGCACATGATAGGGCTTTGTGGAAACAAAGAATCCATGTAGTCGACCTCATCTAGTATGGGAAAAGGCTTTGTTGTTGTTGTTGTTGTTGTTGTTGTTGAAATACTGACCCTAACTATTTAAAACTATGCAATATGTGTCTATCTTAATTTTGGTATCATATGAAGTAACCAAACGACAAAACATGCATTCCATATATTTTGTGTTTATTTTACCAAGTCGAAAGCCTAATGTTTCTCGACATATTACTAATTTACTATTAACTTTTTTCCTTATACTCATCCACTAACACAATCTCATCAAATAACATACACCAAGGTATGTCAAAAACGCATAAGCATACACCAACAAAATCCATGAGTTACTATTTGCATGGTGTGATGTTAGATAGAAATGCACAAGCATAGACAAACAAACTCATGACACCCATGTCAGCACATATAAGGGAAAGAACTTGCAACTGCTATTCATGAGTCATGACAACTTTGTGGGACCGTAACTCATGCATGATTATATTTTCATTAAAAAATCACCCCCATCAATTAACTTCAGAAACAAATAACCACAAAGAAAAGCAGGAAGGCCCCATGAGATTAAATATAAAAAAAAAATTCATTGGAAATCCATCAAGTTTGGATATGATGTATGTGAGATCCAAATTCCAACTGCTGAAAAAGTAGAAGGAAAATTAAGTCCATAAGAAAACTATTAAACTAATTCTAACAACTCAGTGTTCATGTCACATCCGGAGAAAAATCTGGCCACACACAACTAAGCCCCAAGGCACAGCACATGTATATCCATCCTCAGGTTTTCTATTCACGTATAAATATTAGCAGAGTTGCCAAGTAGCTACCTTTGAAACCCTGTGCATAAGAATGAAAAAGGTACCAAATGCCCCTTGCAACACTCAATCTAGTGTTTGATACTGTCCCTACACTTGGGAAGGGATATATCAGCCAAACCCAATTTGCTACAAATAGTAATACCATATATCCCAAGCTTTGGTTACAATTTTAGTAGAAAGCCAGTCAATTAATCTTGACCTGGGTGTGAATGATGTCATACAACTCATCTTATATTTTAAGTTTCTTCTGCAAGGATGTACTCGATTGGTTGCCATTTCTGTGGCTGCTTTGTTATCAAAATATGGAAAGATGGGAGAATTTGTTTTGAATTTCAATTTGATCATTAAAGCACATACAACTCCTTAACAAGAAAAGTTCTCTACACTCAGTTTCTGCCCTAGGCGTTGAAAGCACAGTTTGTTTCTTAAGTTCCTGAGAGCCCTGGGTCTACTCCGATAAACGCACAGCCTTTCAGTAGAGTTCCTGATCTTCACATGTTCACAGTGACTACAGTTTTATGTCAGAAATATCCATGGATTGTATAGAATAGGAAATTTCTAGTGCTTTGCTTGACATACTTTAAAATCCTATACACTGCATTCATACAGGTCAGCGCAACCTTGTGCATCAATGTGCCCTTTTATCCATATCGCATATCGTATCATGGGACGATATGGGCGATACGCCCAAAAAAAAAATTTTGAACTTTTTTTTTTCAATTTTTTTTGCATGTTTCTGTCCTCTCTTCACTTCTCTCCAAGGCATCCTCCGATATGCTTGTTTGAGATTGCAAGTTGTATATGTAACATGTAAATTCGGGTTTATAATTTCATTGATTGAATAAGAATAATTTATGAACAAATAAAATTGTGATAAAATCATTTTCCTTTCAGTTGCCAACTTTTAGGTATATTTCTGCTACCAATTTCTAATTTCATGAAATCGCAAACAATGAAGAACAATTTGGTTGTCTCGGTTCATTGAGTGGGCATTTCACAACTTCACTATTTTAGGGTTCACCTTACATGACTTCCATTGAGTTGAACATGAACAATGTGTGAGAGGCTTAACTCAGTCTGTGAAGTGAGAAATGGAACTCAAGCATTAGTTAAAAAGCCAATCTCTAGTAAGAGGAAAAGGGGATATCATCAAGTAACAATATCACATCAGTACGGTGTCATAGACTCAATAATCAAAGAATTGGAGCTCATCGTTTTGCTCACATGAAAATTAGCAAATATGACAACTACATGTACAAAGATAGCAGTTTGTTAATTTTGATATATTAGATGAGTGGATTATGAAAGATAACGAAAAAAATGCACTCCTAACCGAAGAAGACTTTGCATGGATTAATTTGAAAGGAGTGCAACAACATCATGAAGGAGATGAAGATTTTGATTTTGAAGCAGAGGGTGATGAGAAACTTTGAATCTTCATCAAGGAGAAGATGAAGATTATTTAGTTAATGATCATGATACAAATTTACAATATGTAAAATGTAAATGTATTTCATTTTTTGCTTCAAAATATGTAAAATTGGATGCAATTGTTCAATGTTGAATGCTCAATATGTACTAAACTTTGCATTATATGAATTCAAAGCAATTACCAGATTTTTCCTATTTTTTCCTGATATTTTTGGATTTTTACTATTTTTTTCTTATTTTTAAATTTTTTTTCTATTTTTTTAATATTAAAGTACGATACGATATGCCCGTATCGTGGAGCCCAGCGATACACGTCAGACAACACTGCTTTTACTTGCATTACACAACATAGAATATGTATGGACTTGTCATACGAAGGCAAACCGCAAAATAGAACACAGTCATGAACCTTTAGATTCTTAAGCAAGCTATTTTTAAGCATTCTTCCTTAATAAAATAATCAAAAGAAATTGGGGTTTTCAGTAATCAAGAACAGTTAAGCAGGGATTATTTGATCACCCACTAAAGCAAAAAGACAATGATTTATGGAGGAGCGGTTTCAAGAATCGACATGATCCCATAAAACAAAAGCCGGAAATTTCATTTCATGCGGAAAGAATCCCTTAGAAGTTAGAATTTGACTTGGTATTCCAAAAGGGCAGCAACATAAAGTGACAGAGATGAACTCTCCCACGGTCTTCGCCCAAAAACCCCAAAGAAAATTCATCAACCCTATATATATTAGCTTTCATGAATAAACAAGGTGAACAAAGGTTATCCTCTATTTGTTTGAATTAATCCAACAGTTTAGGATTAAAGACACACACTAACAGTTCCCGTGATATTCTAAGCAAAGGAGGACAACCAACAGTATTGTCACACTTGATTATAAGCAAAAGTGCGACCGAAAATGAGACCATTAAAACAGACATCACAATTCAAACTTACCTGATGAACTCCACACTGTTTGCAGGTAGAACAAGGTACATAAGTAACAGTACTCCCCGAGTCAACTATAAGCGCAAATTCTTGGGGAGGAGTTCCAATCCATAGCCTAGTTGTGTAGTACCTGCATAATTTCTGCATCAAATACAATTTCCGGCCCAAATCCAAAATACGGCTATCCCCAACAACTAAATCAACAAGAATTCCTCTATGGCCCGTATGTGCCGCGAAACTCATGGAACTCTTAGGCCTGCCATTCCGTGCCTTGTGAAACAAAGTCCCATAGTCCTAAAAGTTCTGCGTTTTCATTGCGAGTGGAAATGACACCACTCAGTTCAAAACTAGCATGACAGGTAAATGGGTGCCCATAAAAGGGAGGGGTGCGACTCCTTTCTCCACTTTATGTGGAAATCGGCATCCTGTAGAAGACGGATTTTCTGACACTTTAAAAAGTTCTGGCATCTACCGGTTTCACCTGAAAAGACCTAATGCAACCTAAAGATAACATTTTTCAATCACTAACCAGCAGTAATGCGAAAGATTACCCGTGAGCGAGCATATCATCGTATAGTATCATGTGGGCATTCAACGTTCCACGCGTATCCGACCCCTGAATCTTCCGACGGTGCGCGAATTGCCTCGATAAATTGGCGGTCGATAAAACCAGCGGCAAAACCATCGCCGACCCACGAACACCGGCGAAACTCGGATTCAAATTCAAACCGGTGATATCCCCACCACCGAATTCTCCATGAATTTCACGGCAGAAGCAGAATCTACCAAGAAAGAAGAGGGAAACCAAAAGGCAAAGCCCCGAAATTAGCGCCATAGACAGTTTATGGGTCCGATGGGAAAAACGAGAAATGATACCAAATGGATCAAGAATCAGAGGAAGAGGGGGATTGCTAGCGTCGACATGGCGCAGGGAAGGAAGGAAATGGGGGAGGAGAAGATGCCACCGGGGACGGTGGCATTTCAGATACCGGATGTACTTCCCCACACACACAGAGAGAAAGAGAAAGAAAGAAAACGGGTCTCGGTTTACGAGAGGGAACTGATGGAGGTGCGTTGACCGTGAGAGAGAGAGAGAGAGAGAGAGAGAGAGAGAGAAATGCCGGCGTGATGCAATTTCTCTTGCTCTTGCTACGAGGGTTCCGCTTCGTGCACTTTCGCTTAGGGATTTAAGCAGATTGGATATAACTTCTCGAAATCCGATTAATCAGATAATTGGAGCCGGAGTTGGATTTTGATGTTGTTATAAAAGGTCATAATCGAATCAAAATAAATTATTTGAAACCTTTGCTTGAATATATATATATATGTAGAGAGAGAGACTTGTATACGAAAATTCAAACAAATCTCACCATGAATTATTGATATTTAAATTTTTAAAAATATAAATATTTATATAAATAAAATATACTTTAAAAACACACATATACTTTTTTTCTTTATAAATTCAAATTTCATGATGAATGGTTCTAGCACTTAAAGATGCTACGGTATACAAATATATAATTGAAGGATTGGAGTTGGAGTTGGATTTTGATGTTGATATAAAAGGTTATTATCGAACTAAAATAAATTATTTGAAACTTTATTTGGATATCGAATATCCAAAAGATTTCTTGCCGTTTCAAGTAATTTACTTTTGTTGGAGTCCAAATGGTTGGAACATTTTTTTTGTTTGACTGTAAATCTGTAGCCTTTTATATCAATACCAAAATCCAACTCCAAATCTCCAACATCTAATTATATATATTCAAGGAAAGAACAATACTTTTCAGTTACATATGCATCACCAAGAGGTGGTGGTACAACTACATGCTCTCTCCTTGCTCTCTCCTTGTTAGATAGAGGTAAAGAATATGGAGGGAGAGTCCAAATGACAAAATCTAAGGGCTGTATCTACACCTAGTGTTTCTAAGAAGTTGGCTTCACGCGCCATACGACCGGTAAGTGGGTCGGATTCGCGCCAAACATTCTTAATTCCTTGTTCTCAAGAGAAAAGTAGCCCTTTGGAGAAGGCGAGCAATTGGGCTTATAGAGCTTTCGATGAGTGCAGCCAATTTGAAAATCCGGGGATCCATTTCCCTGGCCACGTTGTCAATGGGCCTGCTCGCGTGGGAGAGATGACTTGTAACACGAAGTTTAATTTTGTGTTGTGCACAAAGTGGTTCATGGCCTGCAGGGATTAATTTGTGTGTAATTTTATATATACATACAAACATATATATATATATATATATATAAAATAACAACTAAGTTTTTTTCCCGTAGTAGATGAGGTAAGCTACATAAATTCTTTGTTTCCATATAGCCCCATCATAATTTGTAGGATCCATAGTAAATAAGTTCGGCAAAGTTTTACTTTGGTTGTTGAAAGCCTAACACAATCTTCCTCTTTTATTCGGGCTTGAGACCGATCATGCAAGGGTGATCCCTTATATATATATATATATATATAAACAAGAAAAGGATGGAGTTGATGTTGAACTATTCATGCTAATTTGAATTGTTGAATTGAAAAGATTGATGGTCTAAATAACAAAATTAAAGGTGAAATTGTTCTTTTAAGAAAACAATAAGAAGAAAGTACATCATAGGTGTCCATCTCTAAATCCTATGATCCGGATTGGCCTAAATAATCTAGAATAAGTGAGGGTCTAGCAACTTTTACTCTCTCATTAGTACTGATATATAAAGTTTTTAAATGCCATAATCTCATTATTTAAATTTAGATCCAGATGTCTCCGACTCGTTGACATCCCACTTGCTTATCACTTACAACATATATATATATATATATATATATATATATATATATATATATATATATATATATTGCATGACCACATTGTGCGAAGTACAGTCACTGGATCGGTTTAAGGAGTAAAGCTTTTTTTATTAGAAAATGAAAGAACTTGGGTTAGGCTGACTTCCACTAGGTATGATAAAATTCAATTATTGTGGCAAGACCACTTATCAAATGAGCCAAGTATCCTCATGTAAAAATGCTAACTCCCGTGGCACTCATAGCGTTAGCTCACTTGACAGGACTCTGGACTCACTAGGTGTAGGTAGTGAGTTCGATTCTTGGGACATGCATACCTGCTTTTAAGAAGTGCAACTTTTCTGTGTATGCGTTGAGTTCGGTTCAACGTGGTGCACCTCTTCTAATTGGGGGCTGGCTATAGGTCAGGAGTTCGATACCAAGGGTATGTACGTATCTCTTTCAATCACTTGATGCATGTTAGGTTTGCCCATGGAAGGGACTCCATATTCAATTCTCCTTGAGGTATTCAAATCACTCATCATATTCAATTCTCCATATTCAGTTTATTTCTCATGTTCTCTCAGACTCCCAATGGCCGAGAGACTGATTTTAATTCAAATCAGATTAGCAGGTGAATCAAACATGTTCCATATAGTGGATCCAATAACCGCTTTGTTATGTAAATGACGAATTCGTGAAGAACAGTGTACATTGTTCATGCTCGCTTTGATGATTAGGGATGGTAAACAAGCTGAATGAACGAAACAACCCTTGTTTATTGCTCGACTCATTTTCTTTGTGAACCAATTGAGACCAAAATACCTATAAATGATCATGTTTGAGAATGGCTTGCCATCCTTAAGCTGAACCAAGTTGATACTCTAATACAATTACCATGGGAAATGGTTTAGGTACAAACAGTGGCGGATTCACTCTAGGACAAGGTGAGGCATGTGCTTCATCCGAAATTTGAGAAATTATTAGATCCACCATTGTGTATAGAAAAATGCAAGTACTTTATGGACATGAAATATAAGTGTACCTTACCCGAAATATATGCACTCACCTCAAAAGAAATCCCGAGTTACAAAATTTAATTTTGTTGCCTCCCAAGCTTCGGTAAAGCTCAACATATCATACTCATGTTCAGCTTGGAAGATTTAACGATCTGAACATGAATGAGCCAGGGATGAGCCCGACCAAACCGAACTGAATCGAACCAAACCAAACTTTGTTTGTTTATCAGCCCTATTGATAGTGTGGTGCGGGTTATAAGGGTTCAAGAATGCAGCCCACTCTCTGCTCTATAACTTGCACGCATTATGACCTCAAATGGTAAGCACACTCTACGCTCAATTCCAAGATCGCAGCCCACATTGAGTTTGATTCATGTGGTTGGTAACGCCTAAAAGATCCATCTATCCTATAATAAACCTGTAATATTTAATCATTTTCCCCTTTTTTTCCTCATCTTTAAGCCTACTCAAAGGTGGATATGCACGAAAGGCAATAGCTCACCTTGCTGGGGGTCGACAAAATAAGTTTGAAGGTCATGAGTTCAATACCGAGAGCATGCATCTGGCTTTTATACAAAAAAAAGTGGGTCTACAAGTTTTTTCTAATGATGTGCCGAATAACCCACTGAACTTTTTAGGGTGGGGCAAACTATGTGTTATATCACAACAGATTTATCCCGTGGGCTATAGTTTTTTTTTTCTATTTTCCCATTATTCTCCTTTCGGAATTCTATGAATCAAGTAGCACAATTGACCTTTACTTGCTTCAATTGTTTTGGCAAAGTGAACTTTTTAAGATCATGTTCCTTGGCCTCCATAGTGTTTGACAAATGCTAGGAATGTGAAGCCAAACATGGCACCAAGTTTCTTTGAAACGCTTAAAAGATTGACCATTACGCATTTTCCCTCTTAATTAGTTAGTAATGAAACACATGATCTATAGATGATTACGCATTTTTAGGCTGGAGCTGAGTTATGTTTGAACAACTTGAGCTCGGTTCACTAGGTTTCTCTGCACTCAGTAAAACCTAAAATCGACTCATATAAGCTCTGCCTAAAATCCATGAATTGGCTTAAATAAATGTGGGTCGACTCGACCCAAATACATACAACTTTTAAATATAAATAAATTTTATATTTATATTGTAAAGCTCAATTAGGCCCGGTAGTTGCTGCATTTAGTTTCCAACTCCATTTCTCTCCAACATTAAACCTGCTTTTGAACAAGTTCAACATAGAGGCCGGAAATGGAGAAGCTGACATCCATGCTTTATTTCCATATTAATATTTGAGTCCTTTCTTTTAGAATTCAGGGTGCTCACCGAATGCATGTACATATAACACCATAATTTGGATGCTTGGAAAGAGGTCTAGATTCACGTTAATGATGGAGATATTCTATGAAATGAAGTCGGTAGGAAATACTTGAAACACTATGCTAGCAATGTGTGGTAGTAAGGGCATGCACAATCATGTGGACCAAGTGTTGGAAGAGATGAACTTTGCGGATTCAATCCAGATCGTAATACTTTCAATACATTGATCAGTGTGTATGGTCGATATGGAATGGGAGAAAATGCCCACAAGGTCTATAATGACATGTTTAAAGCTGGTTTTTCTCCTGACCTATCCCTTAATTCTCTCTTGAACATGTTAGCTAGGAAGGGAGATTGGAAAGCAGCAGAATCTGTTGTAGAAGATGTCAGAAGAAACGGTTTGAAACCTAATGAGACATCTTTCTCTTTGATGCTACAAGCTTATGCTAGAGGCGGATATGTTGAAGGGATACAAGAAATTGAAGCAGAACTATATAATGGCAGACTTTTTCCCAGTTGGGTACTCTTGAGAACTCTAATTCTTGTCAATTCAAGATGCAAAAGGATGAACGGTATGGAGAAAGCATTCCTGGAGCTGAGACGAAATAGGTACCAGCCTGACTTGGTCATTCTTAACTCCATGATGTCAGTTTATACGAGAAACAAAATGTTTGATCGTGCGAATGATGTACTGAATATGATTTATCAAAGTGGTCTCAAGCCAGATCTCATGAGATATAACAGCTTAATGGACATGCATGCGAGAAGTGGTGAGTCTTGGAAAGCAGAAAAAGTCCTTCGAGGGTTGGAAGACTCTCAATTCAAAACTGATCTGGTGTCCTACAACACTGTAATCAAAGCATTTTCCAAGCAAGGGCTCATGCAAGAGGCTTGCAATCTTCTCACTGAGATGGCAAATGTTGGGATACATCCTTGCGTAATTACTTATAACATATTTATTAATGGATACTTAAGGCTTGGCAAGTTTATGGAGGCAGAAGATGTGGTTGAGTATATGATCAAGGAAGGCTGCAGGCCTAGTGAACTGACCTACAACATTCTTGTTGATTACAAATGTAAATCAAATAAATATGGGGAAGCACTTGATTTCATTTCAAAACTTAGGTAAATGGATCAGAGTTTTGATGATGAGTTGTTCAGAAAGCCGACTGTGAGAATACATGAGAAGGTGAGGTCATAGTCTTGAATAAAAATTTGAATTCATGTGGTTTTCATTGCAAGTCTGTTGAAGAACTATTCTCACTGGGAAGCATCTCAGACTTTTGTGACGTTGAACATGTATATTACTTATAGCATACTTATGTTGTAGATGGGTTGCTTCCTGAATGCAGCTGGAACTACATTATGTAAATTCTGGGAAATTTAGTTAATATATTCACTTGATTCTTTTTCTTTTTTGGTACAATGGGGTGGCTGAAGCCTGATGCACCTCTCTGGGTATCGATCTCGTGACCTTCAACTTGTGAGTTGATCCCTACTTTTGGATGAGCTATTCCTCTTCGTGCTTTTGTTTGATTCTTTTAATGAAGAACATACTTCTAGAAACCAATAATTTTATGTTTGCCCCGGGTTTGGTAAACGAGGTATTATCCTTTCTTGGTGACGTCTGCTTATGCATCCAACAGCCACATCTACTTCTGTTGTGTGCTGTGCGATAAATTAAATGCATAACTGTCTTTGACTAAGTTTTACCTTGAATTTAGAGGAAAGGGTCTTCTAACAGGATTAGCATCAAGCTATTAAGTTTGAAATGTTCAGAATGAATTCGTATAAGATGAGCCCGCCTTCTTCATTTTCTTATGAAACAATAGTGCTTCTAAGCCCGTTCTAGGATTGGTATTATCACACAGAGCCGACCTATTGTAGCTCGATGTTCTTAATTCCCGTCATGTATCAGCTTGTGAGTCATCCATAGAACATGATCTGGTCTATGGCTGGCCTGCTTGCCTCACTGGCTACAAGAAGTCACCAACCAAATTCATTTGCTAGAACTTGTTGAATTCCTGGATGATTTATCATACAATAGCCAAATTCAATTGATCAACCACACAAAACTACCAACTTTATGCTGTTGGTGGTGTCTCTTAGGTTAATCTTTGCAATATGAACCATCTTATGCAGCGATTTGCATATTATTGCGTCTTGGGTTTAGCTTTGGAACAAATTAGTTGGTAACACAGACTTTCGATCATTTGGACACCCAAATAGAAATCAGATTCGCTTATCCACAGTCAAATGAAGAGGAGTACAAAAAATATGTCTTGCAGATCTTGTTATATACATTAGAAAAGCATAAATCAATATGCCCTGATCTGTATTTCTATGCGCATGATTGCTCTTGTTGATCCACCTTACAGATGTTACATTTATGAAGAGTAATGATCATAGACCGACTTTAGTGAGATTAAACCACACATAAATTCATTCTGTTCCTCAAACAACATGTCTCGACCCAGAAAAGAAACTGCATGAAGGGGATGAGTAAGTATCATTTACATGTGCAGTTCAACTACAAAGTTGAACATTTTCTTTGTTGTTCTAAACCACCGGTATGCGGGAGTCCACAAGAGCCCCAAGTAAACCAGTTTGAACTGGGTTGATCCATTTAAGGGAAACAAGTGCTGAACCAATGGAGCAACCAAGCGCTAGTCACCTACAAAATTAATTTGGTTTTGCAACTTTGATATACCAAATCAAATCATGTTCTTTTGGCAGCTGAGGCAAACGTGATAAATTTATTTACCTCTGCCATATTAGCTTCAGGAGCACCCAGAAGAATTGAGTTGTCCCTCTTGAGACTCCAATCATCATGTTAACTACCGCTTAGAATATTCACCTGAGGGAATTAATATTTCTCCCCAAGTGAATTTATTCGACAGCAAACCACACGCCCTACAATATTTGGAACCCATGAGATATGTGGATGTGCCGGTAAATCTTAATGATTAAAAAGATGGCATACCAAATTCTATTTGTATTAATAGTTAGCACGCGCGATAAGGAGGTGACCAAAGGAAGTTCGAGCAAAAAGTGTGAGAACTAGATAATAAAAATATTAAAAAAAGAAGAGAAATATCACAAAAGCATCAAAAGGAATCCATAAAGAATCTCTAGCTTATGTTGACTGCTAATATTGACAAAGAGTTCACGTACCCGACTCATGTTGTTGTTGTGAGGGGACTATGTTCCCCTTTGAAGGGTAGAGATTAAAGCTCTTTGGCACACCTGTACTCGAGTAACTCGTGGCAGAGATCATTGTGCCATTCAAGGTGTTCATTCCGAGGGGCATGCCACATTAAGTCATCCATCTTGCTATTCTTACCCAAGCATGCTCAACTTTGAGAGTTTAGATGAATCCAATGCATTAGTGCATGAAAGAACCAAAGATCCCAGAAAAAGTTCTCTGGCAGTCGATATCTAAGATGATCCCCCTTTATCTTGTTTTGCAACTGCTATCTCATGATGAATCATTACGGCAGACTTCTTAAATTTCCCTTAATAATATAAATTCAACAAAGAGCAAATTCTTTCCTTTTTAGTTTTACGATTTCCATTATTTGTGTGGTTTAGTTTTAATGTGTTGGTATTTTGTAATATTTTCCTCAGAAAAGCAGATTCATTAGCCTCAGGCTTCCCTATAATTTTAAGTCATTACCCTCTTCAATGTGAAGTAAGGAATTTGTAATATTCTCCTTAGAAAAGCAGATTCATTAGCCTCAGGCATCCCTATAATTTTAGGTCACTACCCTCTTCAATGTGAAGTAAGGACAATTCCCTCCGATAGTGTACATGGAACTCCCTCATTACCCTGCAGGGTGGTACTTATCTCTGAAATTTAGTGCAGGGAAGACCCATAGGAGTTCCAAAGAGAAGGAACCCCAATTCTTTTACATACTTCCCCCTCTTATATTTGTCGGCCAGGGGGTCAGCTACACTTATTATCTTAAGTAGTCATTCCAATCCTTAATGAGAGAGTAGGATTGCATCATGTAGTCAATGCTCAATGGAAAATTTTGGCAGATATTTTAGTATAAGATGCAATCTTTTCAGTATCTTTCTGTAATTTTGAAGTTAAGTGTGCTTGGAAGAGAAAATACAAGAATGATTGATCTCTTTCATCCTCGCATTGCATCTTAATAATTTTTTCAATTTTATATAACATATTTACTTGGGTTTGGATTTAATTTGTAAGAGAAACCGAAACCGGTCGTTCCAAGCTGTTACCAGACCGGCCTGGATCCTGCTCAAGCTAGTTGGAACCAGACATGTCTAGTTGTTGCTTATGAATATTTCAATTGTCATACATCATCAAAAGGATTTGAAAGTTTCCACTATCAGATCTTTTATGAAGAGCTGGTGAATTGCTATTCGAATTGTGTTGTTACTTTGGACGGCAACAATTACATGCGTTTAAAATGCACCTATGGTTTTTAACTTTTTTTTTAATGAACGGAAGCCAAAGCAGAACACAGATAAACACCGGCATGGCACCTTTAGTTAAAATCAACCTTCCATTTTTGAGTTAAAACTGTCCAATTTTAAAAAGTTTGGTGTATTTGCGATTTCCCCATTTATTTACGCGCGTTTGATGCAATATATATTTGTTAGGTGGTTTTATTCATTAATTCCAAATATAGGAGCCTTTTCTAATAGTTGGCTGACAATTAGGACACCACAATTTTTTTTTTTCTGAGTGGAAGGACTCTACTTTTTGACCAGGTAGAAAAGGTACAAAAGATAAGAGGACAAATAGCCATAAATCGGTGCACCAACCAAGTGCACATGTGCCTGTGGGAAACAAAAACTAAGGTAAAAGGAGTCACAGCACGTGAATGTGAGATCACCCACTTGGTTGAAACGTCTTCTCTTCACTCTCTTTTGGGATTTCAGTACATGGAACCGAATGCTACTCCATGTGCTCACGCAAGGGATTCCCGTGACGACACACACACACATATATATATAAAGAGAAAGAGAGGGAGAGATAATAATGCATTTGCATATTTGTTCCAGCTCAAATCCACTTAAATATTTCTAGGGCACAATCGATGGTATGAATACTTGAATAAAAAAACATATTTAATACACATAATTTATTAAATGTAGGGTACAAAAATATAATATTTCTTTTTGCTTTTTAAATTCGTAATGAAGATTTTTAAGAGAATTTAACATGAATAGGTATGCATATTTACTATGTTCTCTCTCTATGTGTGTTATTGATTAGATTTTATCCACCATTGACACATACTAGTGTCAACCTCTTACTCTTGTTTGGTATTAGTATAATAAAAATACCCTTCGTACTTTTCTAAAGCCCCTTGAAAATTTTGAAAGTACACTATGTCACCCAAAAATCATGAGTGGACATGTTAAAAGTGAGCAAGATCATGTTTTCATATATATATATATATATATATATATATATATATATATATATATATATATATTATAATAATATATGTGTATGTTTATGAAGTTAGAGGATTCAGAACAATCATATACAAAGTTCATTCAAATCAATTTTAATAATTTTCGAAAGACATACACGGTTGAGATTGAAAGAAAAGCAAAAAAAGTATATGTACTTGATTGTCTACATATGTAATTTTTATTTTTGTTTTTTAATTTCAATCATTCTTTTGACTGGATCATTGAAATTGGTTTGAATACATATTAGTAGTGTGCATCTTTCACTTATATATATATATATATATATATATATATATATAGAGAGAGAGAGAGAGAGAGAGAGAGAGAGAGAAGATTGTCATGGTGCTCATATTTTTTTCATTCCCTTCATGTGTCACAAGTCAGATATTGAGAATCTTTGTCTATAATATTTGACAAGTCGATGGTAGTTGCTCATGGCAACTTGAGAACACATAAATTAAACTAGAGAAGTGTAATTTGAAGACTTCCATTCTCGGGGTCAATGTTAGACATGATTGACACTGATCATGCCGGAAAGATAAGAAGTTGAACTAATTCCGAACCCGCGATTCCCGGTTCAGGTAAAAAAATCCTGGAGTCTCAGCCATTTAACTTAGCCAACCATGTTTTTTTCAAAGTCTTCTATCTTGATTATATGATAAAAACGTCCTTTGATTGAAAGAGTAAAACCTTGATTAACTGGCCAAATGAAACGGACTAAACCCGGTAGATTGCGCGGTCGATATAACGGGCACTATGAAGGACACTACGAATCATATTTTGCTCACTAATGGCAATTGAGATCAATATCTTGGCTCATGCCAAGATCAGTTTGACTTGGGACGGAAACCTAAATAGATGGATGAGTTCAGCTCATATAGATAGTGAAACAAACTGCAATACAGATTGGGCTCATCTTAGCTTGTGTCAAGCTCATTTTGGCTTTGTTTAAGAACCTAAAACGAGATGGGCTTGATTCGCATAGATTAGTGAAACTGTTCATTTCTATGTATTAGAAAATTAACAATGCTACTCTAAGTAGTTAAATGGGTATACATGTCTTCAATCGGTCAAGACTTTATCTTCTCAACAAAGATTGTGTTAAAAGATAATTCCTAACTTAAATAAGTGAATTTTCTAAGAAGAATTTCTTCCTCTAATAAAAATTATGTAAGTATTCGAGATTAGCTGAGATGAGCCAAGCAGACACTGGAACTGGTGATGAAAATGAATTGAGAAGAATAATTAATATAATTTAGAAAAAAGAAAAAGGTTCAAACCTGTATAATGAATATATTAAGGCATAAAGCCATTTAAAAAAAATGAAAAGTTCCATTTTTCCTCCTAGATTTAGGTGTGTCTCCACTACCAATAGTCCATAAAATGTGGATATTGTCTAATTACTTTAAAAAATTATTAACTAAGATTAAAGATCATACTTGCTTTGGCCATGCGAGGGATTCATGGGAGCAGAAGTTTCATTTTCTTATTGTTGTCTTCAAAATGAGACCTGCAAGAGCTTGCCACACATCCTTCTCGATTTTCGGACGTCAACACTTATATGATTTTCCCTACAACCTTTGAGATGAAAACTTGAATCTATCATGTAGATAAAACACAATTCCTTTCTCGCTGCTGAAGGTGATAGTCATGGATTTGAACCAATTTCTAAGTTTACATTGAATCCCGAATCATTAGATTTTCTTATCCAGATTCATAAAACTTGAGAATCCAAATCAAATTCACAAGTGAATCAAACATTCTTCAAGTTATAGTGACGCCAATGAACTGGGTTTGGTCCAGATATCCGACTCAGATGAAACCATTTATGGAGATTTGACAAACAAACTGCATCTGGATCCCGATCAGACATGTCCATAATCGAACCAGGTTAGTTTTATATAAATATAGGATCCAAATTTGAGTGAAGTTCTGTGTTTTCTCCCAAAATTGTTTGTATCCAGAATTAGTTGTTAACCTGCACTATTATCTAAGCATACAATTTCCAGGCTCCTCTTCTTTTATGCATCCATAGCATTAGCTCAACGGTAGGGCGCTCTAGCACGATTGCTGCTGGTGGGGAGTTCAAACTCTTAGAGGGTGCATATGTGTGTTAGTCTTCAGACTCCTTTTGTAAAAAAAAAATAGAGCCTAGGACCCTCACCTCCAGGATCTATGCGCATACTATTCGCGCTCTAGCTTGCCTTTAACTTCAGAGTTTGGATGAGATCCAATAAATTCATGCTAGAAACATCGCAATCCTTACGATACTTCACAGGGAGCCTCCATGTTCGAGCCTGCATTTGCCACATTTCAAGCTTAGTGACTTAGCTCACGGTCCATATAGCACATGGATTTGGATGTATCATACTTGATTTGGATTTAATTTGGATTTAATTTGGTTTAGAATTATTTGGATCTCATGTAAATCTGCTCAGAGTCATTTGTGTAAGTAGTTCAAGTATTGGATTTGGATCCAGATTGTGTAGGCTTCACGATAATGTCATTATGTTCAATTTGGAGTGTTCTTGTAAAGTGTTTCCTAGCCATCAATGGCGTGTCATCATGTCGATTTGATCAAGTTTTTTTTCTACATTTGGATCCTATTCTGTATAAGGGTGTTGCTTTCTTTTATAGAGAGAATTCTACTAGCATTTGAGAATTCCTTTATTTCCCCGTGAATCAAGAGAGGAGAACCAACTGTTAGAGGAAGAATAGTTTATGCGTGTTTTTGAGTTGGTTATTTCACAAGCAATCAAGCAATATTATTAGGAATCGAGTCGACAATGTTTCGATGTGGTTTTCGAGTTTATTAGAGCTTAGTTCATGATAAAATCGAACAAAGTCTTACTTGGATTGTAGACTACCTAACACAACTCTCCTTCTTTATCAAAGGCCAGGTACAACCCATGCAAGGTAATCCCTTACATGAGCAGAATTCATCTAACATATTCCATGAGTCGAACTAATTATTCAGAAGAGAGAGTAGGAGTGGTTAGACAATCTCTCATGCTAGACATTCCTTGATAATCACTACTATATGTGCAATCAATCGGATAGTGATAAATCAATGCACTAATCTTGCGTTACATTTAATGTACTCATGTGAATTAAATGGCATTGACCTTCATGTCGATGTTGACAAACTTGATATGTGTCGATCATGTGAAGGCATGAATGACACAAATCATCTAGTAGAATTTGGTATGAGAAAGTGTCTAACAATTCTCCGTTTTTCATGTGTGTTCTTTTGTTACATGTGTATGACTTGTTGAAGCCCGAAATACTGCAGTTGAATTTGGATTTCAAGCAAATTTGGATGAGATTTTATAGACTCGATCTAATATCCAATAGACTTGTAGCCCTATGAGTCAGCCCCTAGGTCATACGGGCTGGGCCATCAATCATGCTTCAAATATAGGCCAGAATTCTCCGGCCCGACCCTGTATTTTTACATGGTGCACCTGCAACCTAGTATGATTTAGAAATGATGTCATCAAGTTCAATTTTAAGCAAACCAAAAAGGACGCCTTACTAAATTTAACTTTAATTGGCGCACCAGCAACCTAATATTGCTTCTCCATGGCTTACCAGAATTTTAAGTTTACACTTAATAAGGCCTCCTCCTTGATTTGCTTTAGGCCTCAATTATGTCAAGCCACTCTTGAAAGTCGACTCGAGAGAACCTTCAAATTGAAGGGCATGAGTTCGATATATGGGTCTGCACTTGTACCAATCTGTCTAGCTCTAGCTTTAAAAGTAAATGTGAATAATAAGGGCTTATCATGAAGAGTAGCAAAGGAACCGGATCGATTTGGATGAGATGAAAGTGAACAGATCATGGCACAAGTCATAAAAGATACAAGCATCTCTTCGTATTTTAGTTCAGGACCTAAAGTTGACTGAATCCGAACCAAAAAGCACCACTAAGTGGAAGAATCCGCCTCTTTCCTTTTTTGTTTTGTATGATGAGAAGGCCTGATGCACACTTGGGTATGGAACTCGTGACCTCCAATTTGTTGAGTTCTTCCCCTAACCAGATCAAGATGAGCTATTGCTCTTCGTGCTTTTCTTTTTCAGAGTAATAGTAATAATTGGAGGGAAAAATCAAGTGTCGGTTTCAAGGGACTTGTCTTTCGAAAAGCAGAGACAGCTTGAATTCATACTCAATCAAGTTCGGGAAATGATTGACATCCTTTTCGGATGGAAATATGAGAATACATGGATAAATACTGTTCTCTCTCTCTCTGTATATATAGTGGTTAATGCTAATCTTATATAAATATTTGTATGATTCATTTTTTGAGATCAATGATAAATATTTGAATAAAAAATATCGTATTTAATACACGATACATATTAAATTCAAAGTAATTCAAATCTTGATATTTCAGATCAAATACTGAAAATGTTTTATTAAGAACATGCAGTTATTATTTCTTATATATATATATATATATATATATATATATATATATATATATATATATATATATATATATATATATAGAGAGAGAGAGAGAGAGAGAGAGAGAGAGAGAGAGAGAGAGATGGGCAGTGACTTCTTTACCTTACGATGGTCATTTTGCTTCATGCTACTCGGCTCCCATCTCTTCCTCTGCATTCTCCTCCTCGCGTCTCTCCCTCTTTCCTTATAATGTGAGCGAGAAGACGGAGAATGGGGGGTGGAGCGAAGAGTGCTCCTTGTGTTTTGATGGGTCTTGTTGTGCTTGTTAAGTTTTTTTGAAAGTTTTTAATATGCTGAATATTGATTATGGATCAACAAAGTATGCCCATTGACAATATGTTAATTGAGTGTAACTATTCTCCTACCATACTTTGTTCTTTTCTCTAACTTGAGCATAACTACTCTCATCATGCTAGGTTTGCTGATTGTTAACTGTACAACTAGTTGTATGCCGCTACAAGGAGTCCTATTTTGGGCCTTCTTCTTGAGTGAAGTTGTACCTCAAGAATTTTACTTGCATAACTGTACATTGATCCCATTGGGCTTTGGGTACTCAAATTTCTCTGTTGTGTTATCCTTTAAAATGAATCTACATTCTAGCGGGTTCATACAAATCTAAAAAAACTGTTTTGAGTGGGATGAGAAGTCCCTTCAAGGATTTTGGGTGGAGGCGAATATGTATTATAACCTGTGGATTCCACCCTGAGCTATATATAGACTTTAAGTTGATTTTTCAAATTTCAGGTGGATTCCACCTTGGCTCATTTTAGACCAAACTGTACAATTTATAGATTAAGTTATTGCTTTTAGTCGAATATCATTAGTAGAGTAGAGACGAGGATGCACGAGCTGATAAAAGGCAAAAACAAGCAGCTCATTTTTTTTTCCCTAACACCAAGATAAATTTCCAAATAGGTTCATTGTTATTAATAACACTGCAGCACAATGACGATTAAGAATTTAAGTAGTTTGAGCCCTATTAGTGTGGGGAATTCTTGGTTTTGATTGGACCAGCCCGAATCTACCTGACTCTGGCCATGCTCGCAAGTAAAAAATATATACAGAAAGCAAATTGGTATCTACCACTGTCATATTTCACTTTGCTTAATCGACTAACTTTGGAGACACACCCCAGTAAATAAGAAAAGGAAAATGCCATTTGCAGTTATAAGTAGCGTTACAGAAGCATTAGTACCTACCACTGTGTTCACATATTACTGACAATTTACGCTTGAAAATATTCAAAATTTCTCCATATTTTGAACGAACCCAACTCGACGAGCTGAATGTAGAGGAATGTGCACATTTAGCTTGTAGATAATCGATGGTGGCCATTTGAATTGAAAGTTTATGAGTTTACGGAGAGGCAAACAGTCCATAAACAATTCATGTTTTATGGTGAGTTTCATGAATAAAACTGAGACTAACACAGTGCTCATTTTCAGCTCGGTTAGGTCAGGATGGGCTAGGAATGAGCCAAACCAAGCCCATTTTACAAGCAGCTCAGTTCGCCTCCCTGTCCTAACCCAAAAGAACTCAAGAAGGACGTCAAGAGTTCGATTCTTATTAGATACAGGGTCTGCTTAATCCCAGTTTTCGAATGTAAAAATTGTAATTTCGTATAAAAATTCATAACTAGGAAAAAAAGTGAAATAAATAAACAAAAAGAGGTCGGCCAACGGACCGGACCAGGTGGCGCGATCAGCGGGAAGGAGGTCAGATTCCGAAAAAGCCCGAACGACCTTTCACACGGGTGCCTCCACACGGGCGCATTCACTAGTCTTTGCCTTTATTCCTACTCTACGGCGTCTACGCGGTTCCGAGAAGGAAAAGACTATTATACCATTATGGTGGATGACAGCGGATATATCCTTTTTCGTCAGTTAAAAGTCAAGATCCAAAATCGTCCATCACGGACCAGATAAACCGGCGCCCAAGGCAGCCTCCGTTCCGTGCCACGACTTTGACCGTTATCATCGTGCATAATTTCTCGAGTACCTCCATCACTTTCAGAGAATTGCGGAATAGGACCCAAATTTTACTCATCTCCGAAAAAAGCCTTCGCGAATCCGTCACTGTTCCACGTATTATGTGAGTGTGGAACCTTAATCGAACCGGTTCGAGATTGGTTTCAGTTACGGTTTGAGGGTTTCAGTTTGAGTCCATAATCACTCAAAACGGTTGTTTTTATAAAAAAAATACTGTAACCAATTATTTGAAATCAACTGTTTTGATTTGAAGCCAGAACCCAATCGAGTGAACCCTGGTTCTGATTTCACCGGTTCCTAGCCCGATTCGGTTTCGGTTGGAACCACCCAATCAATTAGGAACCGACCGTGTCTAAGTGCTGGTAAATGAACCGAGCTGCTCGTGGATCGGCTCGATTCAGCTTGTTTTCATGTCGAGCTAAACAAGAATGTTTTGTGTGTTCAATTGATTTAGGGTGTTTGCGCACCTAGCAGGGCTCTCTACTTGGGTGTTCTAGACTGCGAGTTTGGCTCCGAGGACAGAGGGGTAGAGGAGAGGACAGTGAGCGATCTATATTTAGTTCAACACTCGAAAATTTCAAAATCAACTTAGAGTCTATATAACTCGTGGTTGGATTCATGGACTATGATACATAGTTTACCATTTTTAGATCCGCCATAGAGGAGGAGTGTGGAAGGCTGAAGCAAGAAACACACATAAGCCCCTGACGGATCGAACTCTCCACCAGCGACAAGGGCATCAGAGCGGCCAGCCAGTTGAGCTGAGACTTGAGTGCATGATTTTAGGCCATTTATATGTGCCATGTCGAACTTTTCGTTGATGAGCCCAAGGACTTGTACCCATTACGCTGAGTATTCTACTTTGATGCAGCAGACCCACTTGTGAATCTTAAAGTTAGGTTTACACTGAGCTCCATTTGCCCCAAGAAAAAGGACTAAGTCAAAGCAGGCAATGTCATACTTTGTACATAACTCATTAATGGTGGTATTAATTCACTACTGTACTGAAATATTCACTCCCAACATTTGGCTTGACTCAGATGGAAGCAAACCTCATTCTCACCATTTCCAAGTGAAATGCACAGATCTCAAGTGCTCACTCACATTGAATACACCAATTACTATCTTCTTCTTTTTTGTTAAAAAGGAGGCCGAAGCCTAACGCACATGCACTCTCTCATAATCAAACTCTTCACCAACAACAATGATACTAGAGTGCCTTACCATTGAGCTAGTGATACACCAATTACTCTTTTATTACATATAATTTGGGCTGTGTTAACGAGGGAGAGATGGTGAAGGCTTCAAAGATAGTTGAATGGGAACTCGCTTTGCCTTTTAGAGGCTTGGTTTAATTCCTTGCACTTCATGCACTGCTTCTCATGGGCAGCTACTGTACTGTGTTAATCTCTCTTCACTTGAAGGTGGGTCAGTCTAAACGAAAGGCTTTTGGGTGCTAGACCGGTGGTTAAGAGTTGGGTTCACGTAGGGTGCTACCGTTTAGTAGAAGCTGATCACATCATATGCCTTAGCCTTAAGAGTTCTACACTAAGTTCTTCCAACTTCTAATCCTCGGAGATGTGGGTTTTACTAAATGTTAGTGGCAAAAAAATGAATATAGCATTTCGATAAATGATCATTCATGAATTATTGATAAAAGAGAAAAAGTTGATATAACACCAACACACATTAAATGAGAGAGACAAGCTTAAGATTTTTAAAGTATGAACTCGTAGAAAGGTATAAAAAATTGATGAACTATAATCATAGTCGTTAAAGAACCATAGTTTTATGTTTTATTCATGATTGGTGATGATGCTTGGTTTTTCGTGTAAAATGAGGTAGTAAGATAAGAGAGAAAGAGGTGATTAGGTTTTCGTACAAAGTTTTGCCATGTAGTTCACTTCCTTTTGACACAAATTTTTTTTACTCAAATTAAGTATATAAAACCATAATTTCATACCAAGAACGGGTTCTACATTTTGACGTATAATGGGACTTAAAATTGCAAGCACCAAAAATTAAAGTCAAACTTCCGTAAAACCTTGTATCAAATACACCCTCAAGGAAAAACAAAGCCCTTTCACTTTCAACCTAAAACAACACAATTCACTAAAAGTCCATGTAACCAAACTATCTTGGTGTGAAAGGACACTTGGTTTCTGGTTTTGGTTAGTGGTGTCACTACATACTTGGCTAGTAGCTCAAATAAAATAGGAACCTCAAAAGGTCTTGAGTTCGATACGTAACGTGTGAAGGGCATGGCTAAAACCTCACGTTATTGATTTAAAAGAAAATGATCCATACTATTATAACATTAAAAGATCCTTGCCCTCTTTTGCTCACATTCTATGATAGCTACTGTTGGAAAAATCTTATGATAGCTATTGTTAGAAAAATCGGTAGAAACACATGCATAATAAACCAATATGCAAAACGTGTCCCAATCAACAACAATAATCACAAATCTAAAGTAAACCATAAACAATTCGTACAAAAAACAAAAGCAGTAACAATATTCAAAAGAACTTATATATGTGAATCGCTCTTGCGAACTTGCCTTAGAAATTAGTGCCCACTATGAGTACTTACTCGTAACTTGCCTTTCTCCTAAAATAAAATACACACACAACTCAAAATGTGCATAACTGACTTCGAGTCGACCTCGATCACATCTTAGTTGCCTATGACTGTAGGGAAGGACAATTGGGAACAATCACACCATAGGGAATACTATAGGCAGAGGAGAGCACAGAATGGAGGCGGGAGGAGAGAGAGAGAGTGTTATCGCAAAACGTTCTGATTAGAGAGCCCTAATTACATATTTATAGTTTGCATATTGGATCACGGATCATAAATCTGATCCAAACGACACACCTCTTTATCTCATGACCATTCATGCATAAGCACTCTTGATTGTTAGATTAAAAGATTTTCGTGCAAAAAGATGGACCAAAGACCATTCGTAAACTCCAACCTAATGCACGCATATGCATGGTCTAACATGTCCTCCCCAAGCTCTTTAAACTAAGGTTCATGAGTTACCAACTATATAAAAAGACGTGTGAGTTTGTCTTATTCTTTAATATGAGACTAAACTTTGTCTCTTCTTTGTCATCACATACAAAGGTCCCTCACATATAACTTTTTACACTTTACAATTTTGACATATATCAATGATACATCAATTAAATATTTGGGATATCGACATGAACTAAATGTTATTAATGCATGAGTTTAATATACCAAACTTAATTAACATTAAATCCAACAATCCCTTACAAAGTCCTAAAGCGTCAAAGTTCCCTCCCAAACCAACTATCATATCATGCTTTATGTAATGGTACCTTCTGGTTTGAACCATTACTTAAGTTATCCAATATTACCCTTACAGGAACTAGGTGAATATACATCTTGAACTTAAACCTTGGGTGTAAAGGTGTTTATTGGTAACAACATAATAAAATGTTATGGCATAATCTTTAGGACTGATGCATTAATGACTATATATTCATATCCTATATCATAATTGACTTCAAGGAACAACTTAATTTTCCATTATGGTCACACAATATCAATTACTTAGCTAGACATCTACAGGGATATACTGCTAGCATCATGTCGAAGGACTCTATCTCATTAAAAGAATAATCTCTTACTAAACTTGCAGTGATGATACTTTAGGTTTACATGGGACATACACACAGATACTAAAAGTATCACATAATACAAAATATTATCCTATTTACCCAACAGTTTATTACTACCACATTAAACCTACTTCGTGGTATCTCTAATCAAATAGATTGGGTTGTCCATGCTTGTGAATAAATCATGAGTTTTCGTTTCATCCTCAACTTCAATTTCTCAACTAAGGTTGGTGATAAACCCTTAGTCAAATGATCAACTATGTTATCTTTCGATTCAACAAAATCTACAACCATAACCCCATAAGACACATAAGCCCTTACAGACTTTGGATGTTTCTTTGTTGCTTTTGATTGTACTTTCAACTACTAATCTTACCAATTCTAGTCATGCTATAACATTTTTTAATAAACAACTTTTTTACCATAGATAAACTGAACATAAGTCACTTAAGTCATTCAACTTTTAATCTAGTCTCAACCAAAGTATATAGTTTTGCCTCGAAGGTAAAACGAAAAAAAAATTTGTTTATTGGATTTCTACGTGACAACACCACCACCCATAAAAAACACATATCTAGTGACCATATTACTCATATAATTCTTTGTTATCCAACTAACATCACTAAATCCTTCCAGAATAAAATGATGTTTACTGTAATGTAATCTAAGTAAAATTATTCCATTCACATAACGAAGTACTATGTCTAGAGCTTCTCAATAGGTTTTATTTGGACAATTGATATATCTACTCAACTTACACACTATCAATCATCTGAGAATATCGTAATTGAGACATGAAAATATAATTTTCATTCTTATACAAAACCTTAGATGAATTATATATGGTCTTGACACGTCTATAATTTGTATATTCAAATCTCTTTAAAACTTTCTCAATATAATGAGATTGAGAGATTACTATATCACTAGTAGACCTTAAGATTTTAAGCCCTAAAATTACATTAGTCACACTCATGTCCTTCATCTCAAACTTACTACATAATAATGACTTAGTCTTATTTACTATTATCATATCTGAACCAAACAATAATATATCATCTACATATAGACAAAGAATGATGAAAGTATTATTGATCGACTTACAGTAGACATATTTATCATAATCATTAGAAACGAAGTCAAAAGATGATATCACATAATCAAACATTTCATGTCATTGTTTAGGGATTTTTTTAAACCATATAATGATTTAACAAGCTTATACATCTTAAACTTATTCCCACAAGCCACAAATCCCTATGACTTATCTATATAAATTTCCTCATAGAGTTTACCATGGAGGAAAATAATTTTTACATCCATCTGATGGATTGTGAGATCATATACGAAGGCCAGTACTATAAGTACTCGAATGATGGTTATTCAAAAAATTGGAGAATAGGCATCAAAGTAATCTATTCATTCTTTTTGTGTATATCTCTTGACAACTAACCTAACCTTGTAATTGTTGATTATTTCGTCTGCATTTAGTTTCTTCTTAAAGATTCACTTGTAACCAATAATAGAATAATCAGGATGCAAATCCACCAATTCCCAAGTACCATTGGAGAGAATTGATTTAATTTCATCGATAATGACTTTCTTTCAAAACTTAACATCGGGTGAGGTCATACCCTGCTGAAAAGTAATAGGATCATCCTCAATATTGAAAGTAATAAAGTCACTTCCAAAGTCATTTTATATCCTAGGTTATTTACTTTTTTTTTATTTAGTTATTTTCTTAAAGTCATGTGATATGGAAACAACATAATTAGGGTCACCCTACATTTGTCATTTTTTTCACATGATGGAGAATGAAACTAGTAGTAGGGTCGAAATCTCTAGAAGATATACTTTAAAGAACTCCAATATTCATGAGGAACACATTCTCAAAGAATGTAGTATCATGAAGCTCAACTATTGTATTAACATTTATGTTAAAAATATCAGATCTAATAACCAAGAAACTATACTCACAGTTTGTCTTCACGTAACTTGGAAATATATCATCCATTGTTTTAGGTCTTAATTTCTTTCTCTTATTTTCAGGGATGAGTATTTTCGTAAGACACCCCATATTTTGAGATATTTGAGACTGGTCTTTCAACCTTTTCAAAGCTCAAAAGAACTACTTTACTTATACTTATGAAGAACTCTATTTAGAATATGGTAAGTCGTATTCAAAGCTTCCCTTACATGTAGGTAAGTAATCCACAACTTTGAAGTAAACATTAACCATATCACACAGGGTTATATACTTCCGTTCAGTTATCCTATCAGACCGAGAAGAGTACGGAGTAGTAACCTCATGAATAATACCGTTGTTTTAACAATATACTTTGAAGATGCTTTAGGTATACTCTTTTCTCTTATCAAACCTTAATATTTTAAGTACCTTGTCTTTTGAGTTTGTGCTTTATTTCTAAATATTTGATACTTTTCTAAAGCTTCATCTTTACTTTTAAGTAAAAAAAATATAACAATATTTACTGCAATCATTAATAAACATGATAAAATATCTTTTATTATCTCTCATAGTCATTCTATTGAATTCACAAATATCAGTATATGCAAAATCCAAAATCTTGGATTTCCTTTCAATCATATGTAAAGGTTTTTTAGGTTATTTCGCTTACATACAATATCATATTTGTATTTTCTATTTATGATAATCTTAAAAATAATGTTTAAGTTCATCATTCTTTTCATGAAATCAAAGTTTTTATGATCCATCCTAACATGTCATACATTAGATGATTCACTATAGTAAAAGAAGAAGTAATGCTTTATTAACATTAAAATTCATATAAGAATTAACAATTGACTCTAAATGAATTTTAAACAGATCATCTACATCACGTAAATAACCTTTTAAAAAAACTATATTGTACTAAGTCATCTAACGACAACTTTATTACATTTACAATCTAACATTAATTCCTCATTAACTAAAGCAGGACCACTGAGGATATTCCACAGAATTATTGGAACGTGTTTAACTCCCTCAAGAGTTTAAACCTTTCCTGAGGAAAACTTGAAGTTCACATGCCCTTCGCTCTTGACTTTAGCACTACAATGATCTCTTAAGGTTATTGTTCTCTCACAGATGACTTGGTAAGACACAAACATAGACTTGGTAAGACACAAACATATATTGATAAGCACAAATGTACACGTTAGTCCCAATGTTTACAATCCAGTATTGTGACTCATAAATAGAAAGGAGATGAGGTTTAAGGGATAAATATCTATCACTAGCATGTGCAGTGATCACCCTTATGTTGACCATAGTTCTTTCAATGGTCGTAGGTTTTTTGACTCTCTTTAAGGGACAATCCCTCATCCAATGATTTATTTTTTGGGTTCTATTCTAGGGGTACTGTCTATAGACAAAATGGGTTTATAACTTCTATGTTATTCCTCTATTGTTATGTTTACCATTAGATCATCAAGGGTCATCATATCCATCTTATACTTGAGATCTAAGTTAAAACCCTCTCTTAAGACTTAAGAAATTTCAAACTTGGCTACGAAATACTTTTCAAGACCGAGGTCTTTATTATTGTATTTCTAATCCAAGACAACCCAATAGATCTTTCGCTGCCGTAGAAGAAGAATTATATACATCAAATAAAACATTTGACAATATCGATAAAATACAACAACACCAAAGGTGTTCTTCTCTTTCCACTTAACGATTTTATCCGAGCTTTTAGGGTCTGTATCATCGGGTTGGAGACAATTCGACTCGATATATAAATGCAACCCTAACATGGTTAACCAAATTTTCATACGCTACTGTCAACTTTTAAAAGGAGGACTTACAAACTTTTTTAGCATCAAAGTCAAGTTGACCTTAGGTTGGAGGGTAGTAGTCATAGAATGTTTACTATAGAAAATACTCATTTCTCTAAGATTGTTGAAAAAATATATAAAAACACATGTATAATAAACCAATATAAAATAAATATAAACATGCCCGAATCAACAACAACAACCACAAATCCAAAGTAAGCCATAAACAAACTGTACGAAAAATAAAAACAGATGCAATAATCAAAAGAACTTATTTGTGCGAGTCACCGTTGTAGACTTTAAGGGGTACATGCACCTTCCTCATAAGATAAAACACACACAACTTGAAAGGCAATGCCCGACTTCGAGTCAACCTCAATCATGCCTCAGTCGCCTATAGTTGTAGAAAAGGATGACTAAGCAGTCACACCATAGGAAGTACCACGGGCATATGAGAGAAAAGAATGGAGACGGGAGGAGAGAGAGTGTTACCGCATAACGTTCTGATTAGGGAGCCTTAATCACATATTTATAAATTATGTGTTGGATCATGAATCATGGATCCAATCCAAATGATGCACCTCTTTGTCCCGTAACTGTTCTCGGGTAAACACTTTTGACCATTAAATCAAAAGATTTTCGTGTAAAAAGATAAACCTAAAACCATTTTAAAACCCAAACCCAAACCCCGGCCCGACACGTGTGGTCTATCATGTCCTTCTTAAGCAATTTGAACTAAAGTTCATGACCTACCAACTATATAAAATAACATGTGGATTTATCTCATTCTTAAATATGAGACTAAACTTTGTTTCCTCTTAGTCATCACACGTACAAGTCTCTCACATGAGACTAAACTTTGTTTCCTCTTGGTCATCACACGTATAAGTCTCTCACACGTGACTTTCACATCTATCAACGATACATCAATTGAATACTTGAGATATCAACCTAAATTAAATGTTATTAATGCATGAGTTTAATAAACCAACTTAATTAACATTAAATCCAACAACTACTTCTACCTCAACCCTCTTGCTTAATACAACAAGGTGGGCGAGCTTGGCTGTCACTCAAAGGTCCACTTCGAGCTTTACTTGTCTCTCTTTCATTACCATCATCATAAACAACTTTATAAATAATACAAGCGTCTTATTCACATTCCTCGATACTAAGATCAATAACGAAATCACTAAATAATCATGGTCAAATAATAATCAAATAGACAAATAAATAGTATGGTAAAGGCAGAGAAAAACCACACAGAGTGGGGCTCATTCCCCTTCCTCTCTCTCAGTGAGTGAGGTTGGTAGGGTTTGTGAAAGGAAAGCCACCATTTTGTAATCCACCTCAATTTTAGCAACCAACAAAGTACGTTAAAAATACAGCAAAGGGAGCAATGAGAAAAAGTTCCCAAACTCTCCCTTTCTCATTAGACAGACCTCACTTCATTGAGAGTGAATCTCTCTCTCTCTCGAGTGAGTAGATAGATTGCGGCCTTTCACTCTCCCTCCCTCTAGACTGAGGAAGATCACGGCACAAGAGAAGGAAATCTCTCTACCTACCTCTTGTTTGCATTTGTTGACTCTCTTGGCAGATTTGTGACAAAAACGAGGGGATGGGGGGGACGGCGAGGAAGCAGGGTTTCTTCTCAGCACTCAAAGAGGAAGTGGTGCGCGGGCTTTCGCCGGCGAGGTCGAGAGCTAAGAGCCCGGGCCGAAGCGCGTCGCCTATGGGTTCGCTCCTGCGAGGCAGGAGTAAAGCGTCGTGGGGAGAGGGCCCGGAGCCGTTGGTGGCGCGGTCCGGGAGCCTCCGGCCGGCCGGAGAGGTGCTGGCGCCGTTGATGGAGGGACCGGACCCCGACGCGGCCGAGTGGGCCGGCGGGGAGGCCGGCGGCAGGAAGGAAGGGTGGATGGGGATACAGCATTGGCTCCTCTCGAGGACTCCCTCCGTCTCTTCGGCGTCCTGCCATAACAAAAGGTCGGACCTCCGGCTGCTTCTCGGCGTCATGGGTGCGCCACTCGCCCCCGTTCATGTTAGCACGGCCGACCCACTTCCGCATCTTAGCATCAAGGACACTCCAATTGTGAGTCTTCTCTTCTTCGTTATCTTTTTGCGCTTCTTCTTTAGATAGAACATTGTTTCTCTCTCTCTGGTTTTTGATTTGCTGGGTTGGGTTTGTTTCCCGCGGTTATGGGTTCCCCTTCGTTACTTTTTAGCTTTTAATGTTATATGCGCTAAAATGGCGGTTCCGTGGAGTATTGGAAAGATTAAGTGAGTTTCTGAGTTTTTCTTTGGAGTGTTTTAGTAGTTTGGTCATGGGCGAATCTCTTTTCTGTGTTGAGTGGGTTTGTCTGTCATTTTGTTTATTTTTTCTTCCGGAATATGTGAAATGGTAGGCAAAGCGTTTCTACGGTTCGAGTTATTAGTTATTCTTTTAGGTAATTTTGAGGGGAAGGCTTAGGGGTTGTCTATGTTAAGGTTACGAATGGCGTGTAGTGTGACTATTTATATCCTTAGTTGGGAAAGGAAAAGTAACGACGAGCATATGTTGTGGTTGGGTAATGCATTCTGGGTCACTGAGGAGTTCATTTGTTAGACTAAGGTTTTCATGGTTGTTTTCTCATCCATATTTTCCCCTTTCGCTGTTAAGTCTCGGATTTGTCTTCGATGTTAATGTATTCTCTTTTGACTTGCATTGGTAGTTACAGTACAAATTTCTGACAAAGATTCCTCTTTGCTTGAAATTTGCCCAAATGGGGTTTTAGATCATTACTTGATCTGTGATAAGATGTTGGCTTGCGTTCCTGATCTTTTGTTTATCCTGTAGTTGGAAAGCTTGTGGGATGGAAATATGAGTTTTGGATGCAATAATAGTTTCTTTTTTTGTCAAGCTGTGGGAGATCTCTGTCAGATATGTGCGTCTCCCGTATATCGAACTCATAACCTTCATCTCAAAGTTCTTTTGAGTCGATCCTCTAGTCAAGAGAACTGTGACTCTGTTTTGCAATGTAGCGACAGGTTTCTAAGTAAAATGAGGCAAATATAGCAGTTCTTTCTCCAAGGTTCTCTATGATTCACTATCTGTTTCCCTTCCTCCGTTACAGGAAACTTCTTCGGCACAATATATCTTGCAGCAATACACCGCTGCATCTGGTGGGATGAAACTGCAGAGCTCAATCAGGAATGCATATGCGATGGGAAGGGTGAAGATGGTAACGTCTGAATTTGAGACTGCGACGAAGGTTATGAAAAACAAGAATGCTTCGAGATCTGCTGAATCTGGAGGTTTTGTTTTGTGGCAAATGATGCCAGACATGTGGTATGTGGAACTTGCTGTTGGTGGTAGTAAGGTTCATGCTGGTTGCAATGGTAAGCTTGTATGGAGACATACACCATGGCTCGGTGCCCATGCGGCAAAAGGACCTGTTCGTCCTCTGCGCCGTGCACTTCAGGTTGATGAGTTGCTGCTTTCTTGTAATAGCTCGTGTTTGCATAAATTTGAATTGATTTATTTCCCTTCTCATGTCACGTTCATATTTAACTTCCGGTTTTGTTGAAATATATCCCCTTCAAAGGATTTTGTTTTTCACATTAAACTTATTTGTTCTCCTTCGATTCTAGAGTTCCATTGCGGTTATGATCGTTCTGATGTGCCCTTCTTCTTAAGCAGGGGTTGGATCCTAGAACTACAGCAAGCATGTTTGCAGATGCAAAGTGCATAGGAGAGAAGCAAGTGAGCGGAGAAGAATGTTTCATTCTCAAGCTATGTGCTGATCCTCAGACACTCAAGGCCCGTAGTGAAGGGCCCGCAGAGATAATAAGACATGTATTGTTTGGTTATTTTAGCCAAAAAACTGGTCTTCTGGTTCACATGGAGGATTCCCATCTCACTCGAATTCAGTCAAATGGGGGAGATGCTGTTTACTGGGAGACAACCATTAACTCTTTCCTTGATGACTACAGATCAGTTGAAGGAGTGATGATTGCACACTCGGGTAGATCGGTGGTTACCCTTTTCAGGTTCGGCGAGATGGCGATGAGCCACACCAAGACAAGGATGGAGGAGGTGTGGACGATCGAAGAAGTGGCATTCAATGTGCCTGGGTTATCCATTGATTGTTTCATCCCTCCAGCTGATATCAGATGTGGGTCATTCAGTGAGGCTTGTGAACTCCCCCGTGGAGAAAGAGGTAAAGGCATGGCTGGTGCACATCGATCGAAAGTTGCTGCTATAGAGAAGCCACAAGAAAATTCTGATAACATCATATGGAGGGTAGAAGTATGATATGGGCAAGGAAGACCCGAATACTGAAACCTTTTGTTCATATGGATAGTGTAGTTTACTGACTCTTGTAGTCTTATGGTAGTTCGGTGGCAGTCCTCACTGGTTCGCAGAAGCAAACGGGTTTCAACGGTGGAGATGAAGCGTATGCTTCCCGGTACTCTATACCAATATCAAACTTCAAACCTACTGCTTCTGTTCGGGTTATGAATCAGTGATTATTGATCTATTTTGGAGGTTTGGTGTTTTTCTAGTGTGCCTCTCATGCCTCAAGGAAGTGTGACGACCCTGATTCTGATTTTCTCAGTAACCCTCTCGGCGCTAACTGGATTCGACTAATTCATGTATCGCAGATGACCAAATCTGTTCATTCAACATATATGTCTGTCTGTATGTCTAACACTCTTGCCCTCTCTTTTCTTCAAGTATTACTGTTTGTGGTGCTTTGATAGCTAAGTTTTTGGGTTTGGGAAGGAATACATTTCTTTGTAATGAGCAGCTGATGATGATCAGCCATTCTGTGTAAACCGAAATGTTGAGATTTGGGGATATGTTTCAGCCAATCCCAGTGTGTGATGTTTCTGTTTTTTTTTTTTTACTCTGGTCTCAAGCTGGAAAAGATGTAAACAGGGTTTCTATAAAGGCTTATTTTATGTCTCTCCTTTATTAAGACATGAACATCGCATTGTGATGCTTTGGAAAATGCAGCTTGTTCGCATCCTGTTGCTTTTATTTTTATTTTTCTCCCATGTGGACTGTGTAGTCTATGGGCTTGCCTGAGTGGGGAGGTCGGCTTTCAGCTGGGAAATGTGTGATTGATGGCTTGCTATGCTGCTGAAGCTGGTAACTTTTTGACCAGGAAGAGAGAGAGAGAGAGAGAGAGAGAGAGAGAGAGAGAGAGATGGTTATACTAGCAAAAGTAATGTTTCAAAAGAATGGTAACAGCAGGGCACGGGGTTAAAGTCCGGTTCACCGTTTGTCATCGTATATTCATCGATCCCCACGTGTCAGACTCAAAACTATTTGTTGAGATTAAAGAAGGGATCTATCTTTCTCCAGAGTTTGTCCCCATCCCCTTCAATTCTCTTTTTTTCTGCTAATCGCATGGTCCCAGCAGTTCTGTACCTTTTGACGCCACTCTCTCTGGGTGTGTTGAGATGTTGATGGAAGGAGATTCTTAGTTTTTCGTGAAGATCCGTTTCAAACGACATGAATTTGAGATTTGGGATGATGATGGGTTGGTAGGTTTCCGTCTCATAAATCCAGACTTGATCTCTCCGTTCATTGATTAAAGCTTGGTTCATTCGAAAACAAATTTAACTAAAAGAGACAATAAATAAAAAGAAAGTATTGTTTTTTTTAAAGTCGAGAACTCATTGTTATGATTAAGGTTTTATTTCAAAAATAAGTTATAACGTGGGTTTGAGCGTCTTTCTTTGACGAATTTCCGTAGAAACACGAGAACGGGGACAGGATTATTTGGTCCTGTTGTGGGGGTGGAGATAGGGTGGGAACTGTGTTCTGAAACGAGGAGAGATTTTGATTTCCGGCTCCGACCCCTCCATGAACATCCCTACATCTGTCTGCGGGCCTCCTCTGTCAATATAATCTAGGCTCTGGCCTTTCTTCATTCTACGCTGGACTAGAGAATGGGCATGGGAGTCATTAATCCTGGTGTCTTAAGGTGGAGATTCTTTGAAGGACTGAAATCAAAACACCAATAATGGCGACAGTTATAACAGAGTGTGTGTGTGCGAGAGAGAGAGAGAAAGAGGTATTAAGCAATTCTATGTACGTTTTCTTTCTTGTTTAGTAATAATAAATAACAAGAAGATGTATGCAATAATAGTAGCATGGCATCGATTATTAGCAACATGTAGGGAAAGGAAACTTGACAATAATGCACACACAATGAATTCAAAGGCCAGAAGGGTTTCCCACCGACATCGATGGTATGCCCGTTTGCCACCCTGCAGTTCCCGTGGATTCCTGTAATCTTCAATTGGACGCTTCACCTTTCTTAAATAATGAATGCTCACCAGAAACAAAGTAAAAGAGAGTGAACAGTGTGTGGCCTACCATAATTTTCCTTCCGCTTTTTTCTCTTATCATTCTCGCCACATGCAGCGATGCCTTATTCATGTGATGTGACGAGAGAAAGTTTTTCCCTCAGATGATTGTCCTTGAAACCCTGATAGAAGAAGAGGGTTGCACCCAACAATCAGATTTTAACCCTTCGGGATGCTTGATAGGAGTAAAACAATATTTTTGCATGCACAGCAACAGTGGTACCAAATAGACAGTCGACTCGAAAAAGCCTTTGGGATGCTTGATTACAAAGCATGATCCTATGTAGCTATAACTATCATATGAGCTTTATGAATAATAATCAAATTCAGGCTTGGACATGTAGAAAAAAGTAAGATTGTACAAACTTTTATTTTACATAACCCATCAATCACTCAACCGCTAGAGTAATCACTCAAGCCATTGAAACTGTGACCTAACCTCGTAATCCAACACCCTCTTAAGGTTCAAGGTCCTCATTTCTCCAAAGTAATGTTTTCTACCAGATGGCAAGATTGTTGCCAGTAAAGGTTAATTGTGTTATATTTACCAGTTCAACTTTAGAAACCCGAACTCCATAGGCTGGGTCGGCCAACCCGCGTTCTGTTCATATGTTAATACAAGCAAGTAGAGTAGCTGTTTACACACCCACACATGTATACGTGTTGCAGTAGAGGCCGTTGATCTTGAAAATCTGAGGGTCTTCATTAACATGTTATGCAGGAGAAGATAGGGCCATCGGTAAAGGCTCATCGGCAAAGCCTGTGCTTTGGATCCTTAGGAAGATTCTTTCTCTAGGATGTCATACTTGACCGACTTTTTCACGAGCTTCATCTTTCTTCTTTTCATCATTTCTCTTGCTTTTCACCTTGCAAAGACTACAAAAAAAAAAACAAAAACAAAGCGCAAATAGCCTTGGTTCTCCCGGTTAGAAGGCCGACTTAATAGAACCGTCAAGTGAAAGGTCATGAGTTTGATACCCTGAGCATTCACATCTAGTAAGGGTTTATCTAAACCCAGCTCTGCCAGCCAAGAAAAAAAACATAAAAACTGATTGTATCATAGAAAATTCGAAAAAACCAACTGTTATTATCGGCGAAGGCTGGCCTTAGATAGCCCGATCGCAAGCTTGGATAAAGAAGAATTGCTTTAGGTAGTCGACAGCAAGAACACATTATTTTTTATGAGAAAGCATGATCTGCCATCGCTAATGCTTCAGATTCTTTAGAACTCCGTAGTTGAGCGTGCTGGTGAGAGCAGCATTGAGAATGGCAAGTCTTCATTTAGCACCTGCTAATGGCTCTACGGTAGACTTAATGTGTGTGGTACGGGTGACAATGTTAGACCCAATATGATGAATCTGATCCGGGAAATCCCAGAGTGGCTGATGGTTTAGCAGATTAGGTCAGGTCCAGGTAACTCCAAAAAATGCAGTCAGGTTGGGGTGGTCCCTGACCCAACTCGATTTCTATATTTTGGGGGCTGCAGTCATCCTGAGCCAGACCTGATACATTGGGTTTGGATTTGGAAAATGAAATCGCTGGGAACTTCAGATATAACATAAAACACGACCTGAAAAATCTGTGTTCTTGTTCAACCTAAATGAAAAAAGATTGAGGTAATTGATATGTGAGTTGAACAAAAATGAAATGACACTAGAATGGCACAACCCAAAAAACGAAATGGGTTACTATGTATAACAGGACATGGAACATAACTCGAAACTTCATGCTTGGATCACCTAGTGAAGAAAAATAAATGAACCTGTTTTGAGGAGAGCAATGCGACCCTTTAACACAAAATTGCCATATAGAGGATACTTACTGTCATCTGACATGCTCACATCATAGCCCAGATCTTGATGAATTTTCCATGGAAACAACTATAGTCCTTAAAAATCAGACATTGGCAAGTCAAGCTCAGGCTACAGCCGATCAAGTAGACATGGCCGTCCGAATCCGCTCGACGTTTTGAACCAGAACCAAACCGGGTCTGAAACTGGAACCAGCTAAACGAACCTGAAACCATAATAGGACCATGACTGCCCCCTCAGTCATGGTACATCATCCCATGAAACAATAATTGGCAGCGGAAATTGGCAGCTCCACTTCAATTTTATGGAATCTTTTCCTAATTTTTTGTTCTTCTTTTGTTTTTTCTGGTTTTCGTTCAAGCCAGAACTGTAACCAAAACGGGCAGTTATGGTTCATGGTTCTGGGTGAACCAGAACTGGCCATGTCTACCACCCAAACTGGCCTTTGCGACACGAGAGAGAGAGAGAGAGAGAGAGAGAGAGAGAGAGAGAGAGAGAGAGAGAGAGAGAGAGAGAGAGAGAGAGAGAGAGCATGTCAACCATATATGCAAGTTGAGTTGCTCGTGACTTGGATATCTCTCTAAACTAAATCTGAGTTTGCAAATTGAAAGGAATAAGCAGACCCAATTTAAGAAAGGTCTTCTTCAGTCTAGTTGTTAAGTGCAAAGATTCCGTTGGACGAACATGGCAGTGAAGATTCTCCTTGCAAGAATTGCTTGCACTGCACGTGATTTCAATTGACCGTTAACTGGATGAAGATGCGCAAATAAACTTAATGATTTGCTTAACACTTTGGCAACACACGCTTTATGATTGATTAGTGGAATAATTGAGGTGCAGTAAATAGGTGCTTAGCTCAGTGGACGTGCCTCCCGGCTGTTAGACAGGCAGTCAAAGGTAAGATCTCCGCGGTGGCCACCAAAATATACCACTGGTACCATTGTGGGGGTAGGGCCCTAGTGATTTGGTCATTCTAATAATTCGAAAGGCGGGTTCTCCAGACCTGAATGCACATACCAAAACCAAACCTTATTGCGCATTAAGTGGGGCATTGGTTAAGGAGATTTTTAGTGAATATTGCGCTTGATATCGTATAATATTAGCATTTAACTCGAAAAAGCATGAAAGCAAGTTTGTGAGTATAATCAAATAGAAGAAAAGGATTATGGATATCAGGTAAAGGATTCCTAACAGAATATATCTCCCCAATTCATTTGCCAAGGCATGTAGGGGTGCATTTGCACTTTGGATGTTGATTTGATGGATAGGGTGAAGAACCATGTGAGTTGGTGTAAGGATGGGTTCTTGAAGATCTGTTCAACTACATAAACTGTGTCTCAACTTTGGCTTGTGCTTTGAGCTTGACACTCTTGAGTTAGGTTCAACACTTCGATAAAGGCGAATGAAAGCCTGAGTTCAAGCTCTGGTTTTAGTCGATTTTTGGTTTCAAACTTTCCAGAAGCTAAAGTTCAAGCTTAAGCACAGGTTGATAACCCAACTTATTTTCCCATGAGCCAACTTCTCTAACCAAACTTGACCTACATGTTCAATCTTTCTCGTTTACCAAAAGAACAAGACTGACACAGTGTTAAATGGGTCGAGCTTGACCCTAGTTCAAGCAGCCGAGGCCGTAGTGCATCGCTAGTTTGAAGGGAATCGAAGCTTTATAGCTTATACGGCAACCCTTTTGGACACAGTATGAGAACCTGATACAAGCATACGCTAGAAACCCTGTGCACTAAAAGTGGAGTCATATTCAGGTTGGTTTGGTTTTCCCATGACTCAAAATATGAAGCAGCTGCTCGCAATATAACAATTAATGCAGTGAACTTCAATTGTGAACACCACCACCGAGTCCATGTTCATGTCGACCGAAGTGGCGAGAAAAATCAGGTCGTGTTTGTCTTGACCTGCATTACTGCACGAACACCAAGTGCTGGTAACAGAAGAAGAGAACGGGAACTGTTGGAACATGGAAATATGCCTTTCCCGCCAGCTAGGGAGATTTTGTCATGCTTGATTACCTGAAGAAACCTCCTGCAGAAGATTCTTTTATCCATCTCTTTTTCCTGTTTTAAATTCTTTGAAGCACATTCCCGTTAGCGGTCGCATGTGCATGCACACGAGATGGATAACATCCTTTCTATACAATTCACTGAGATTTTTATTTTGCTTAGAGTGGGACTATGCATATGATAGGGCTCTCTGGAAACAAAGAATCCATGTAGCCGACTCCGTCTAGTATGGGAAAAGGTTTAGTTGTTGTTGTTGTATAGAGTGGGACTATGCCAATGCAAGATAGAAATGAAGAACAGTATCCGCAGATGCAAGGTTGCATGACTTTAGTCCACTTTCAGACTAAATTGCAAGAACTTGGAAGTAACTATAGCAAGCAACAATCTGAAGATCCATGAGAAATAGCCAAGCCGAAATGGCTGGAAGGCTGCTGCCCGATGCTGCGGAATTGAGTCTGCAAAATGTACAATTGTAGCTGCGATTGCATTGCAAGAACATCTGCCGGCAATATCTATGAAGGCTATTCATATCTCACTAATAGATCAAGCTTCTCGGGAGAAAATGTTAACCACCTGATGAGAGAACCGCTAATTTGTATTATATTGATGTAGATTAAACAAGATTATGGAAACTTGTCACTTGAGCATACTCGTACCAACATAACTCTTCTAAGTAATATGCACAAAAGATACACTGCTGACATGACAACTGCCTACCTTATGAATTAGTAAATTATCAATTATGATTGTTATATAAGATAAGATGAAAACTACTGCAGGATTCAATTATAAGCAGACACTTGAGCACTCGCCATTATATACAGACGCTTCCCAAGATGATGACCCACCGTCTGAATCAGACTCAAGCTGGCTTCTGGCTAACTTTAGGCGCATTTTCATATTGGTGGTGCTTTCCAGTATTAGTTCTCACTACGTTTTATGATGGTACTGTTGTCTGGACGATGCCATGTGCTTCTTTTTCTTTTTCCAAAGGCATCCTTAATGTGGCCTGAAAATAAAGAAAAAGACAAATGTATCATGTTGCAGGACCAATATAGATGAGATGATTAATCCTATAATGGTGACAACACACCAAAGACCGACCTTCAAGAAAGACCAACCTTCAGGGTTTAGTCTGGGCATCTCCTTCCCAAGAATGTTGTTGCGTGGCCAACCGAGCAGTTCACCAAGCCATTGCCGCAAGGCCTCTGAACTCCTCCTTCACGACAGTGTACCATTGCTATGGGAACACGATAGGACTTTGTATTAGGGCTCATGTTAGAGAACGAACGGTGCTTTAAGCTAAAGGTAGAACTGGTGAATCGGGCATACTCCCGAATATTTCTTGATGAGATTTTCTCTTTCTTATTAGCTCACTTCTGATTTTGGTGTCATATGGGACAGGGATTGACGTTTCTAATGCATATTCTGTTCTACCAACATAGCCCCCATTCCATTTTTTAGGGCTTTCTGGACCTTCCCCCTTTCAGACCTACCCTCGTTCCCCCATATAACATATGGTACGAGACGAGGGTTTCACACCCTGAGAGTGCTCTCATTCAAGTTCCTCTCCTTTCAGCCTTCTAGATTGGTTTTTTGCCTTGCTGCATTTTGCAAGCAGCAGATCTTCCGATCATGAAATTCAGGAAGATTGGCTGTTTTTCCTCATCATCCTTAATCAAGACTGGCTGCTTCAATTTGTTGGCAATATCAACCACCAGCAGGCGTCATGATTGCATTAGCAATATGGACATTATTGATGCAACCTTTAGATCCAAATAGTCACCGACTCACTGCAGTTTGTAAAAATCATCCTTCAGGCATGCCCATGAACCAATTTCCTCGGAACAACCTCTGATTGATTAGAGGACTGTAATTCCTCTTTAAAATCAGAAAGAGGAATGGTGTGGATCGGCCAGCACCAGCCGCCTTCACCCTTTTCACGTTAACCCTAATAACAAACCCTAATGACTACTTATATGCTGATTTAACCTTAAAGACTAAAATGACCTTAATAAGTAACTTATGGATCACAGTTCCTCTGATCCATTAGGACCCGTATTACAAACTACCATAATTTACATGACTCAAACTTACTTGTGACTCTACATATACACCTATAACTAAATAATAACTCTAATTAATTAAGATTTAACTTGATTTCCAACACGCCCCCTTAAGTTGAATCTTGAAGTTTTGTACTCTTCTATCTCAATATGCTTTGTTCTGTCATCTTGAGCTGGGTTGTGAGCAATGTTAATGGCGGACTTATTGTCGCGAAGCAATTTCATAGGGGTCTCGTATTTTATCTTGGATCATCCAATATAACTTTCATCCATAGCACTTCACAAATTCCTTGTGCCATGGCAGAAATTCGGCACACACTTGGCCAGAGGCTACCACATTTTGCTTCTTACTTCTCCAAGTTACTAAGTTTCCCCCTAAAAATGTACAATAACCCGGAGGTTGACCTTCTATCAATGATTGATCCTCCATAATCGGCATCTGTATATACTTCCACGGATAAACTCCACCTTTCTTGAAAAGTAACCCTCTTCCAGGTGTAGTTTTAAGATACGATAAGAATTTTGTCCACGGCTTTGTAAATGTCTTACCCTTGGGTCATGCATAAAGCGGCTAACAATACTGACGACATATGCTATATCTGGTCTAGTGTGTGCTAAGTATATCAACTTCCCACTACTAACCCGATGTCGAGCTTTATCCACCTTGGAATTCTCTTCATCGTTCCTATTCTATGATTAAGTGCTCAATGGGAACACCGGTAGACTTGCAACCCAACTTACCGGTTTCTTTGAGAAGATCAAGAACATATTTTCTTTGGGAAATAAAGATGCCTTGTTTGGAGTAGGCAACCTCTTGATCCCAAGGAAATACTTTAGTCTCCCAGATCCTTTATCTCGAACTCGACGGTTGCTAATTTTTCCTTTAGCAAGCTTGGCCGCTCAACTCAAGTCATCCCGAGAGATAATAATGTCATCCACATACACAAGTAGAACGGTGAGTTTACCTTCTTGTGAATGTTTAAAGAAGAGGGTATGATCACCTTGACTTTGCACGTATCCCAAGGACACCATTGCCTTTGTAAACCTTCCAAACCATGCTCGGGAAATGCTTTAACCCATCAAAGCCTTTTTAACTTGCGTACCTTATTTCTTCCATTGGTGGAGTCATAGCAGGGTGGAATCTCCATATAAACTTCTTCCTCCAAGTCTCCATGAAGGAATGCATTTTTAACATCAAGGCTGATGCAAATCCCGACCAAGGAGTGCGGAAGAGAAAGTAGGATTCTTACGGTATTCATCTTTGCTACGGAGCAAATGTCTCTTGATAGTCGATTCCATAAGTCTGAGTGTATCCTTTTGCAACTAACCTTGCCTTATATCTTTATCACAAACAACTGATATCCTTTTGAATAATCAGAGAGTGACACCATTTTGTCCAATGCATATTTTGCAGCTATGCGCTTCCCTTTTCTAATTGCAATGGGTAAATCATCTATTTCTATATCTGAGGTGTAAGAGCTTATCTGAAGAGGAGGTGGATTTAATTCACCTTGAGAATTTTGATCTAAGGTGACAGTCTGATCTGGAAAAATAATCCTTCGGTTTCCTCAATTATATACTTGTCATTCCCCTGCATTTTCCTGAGCGGATGTAATGTCTATTGGAGGAAGTGGGAACACTGGAGTAGACTGTACTGTAGATGTAAGTTCTTCCTGCACTCTATAAAATGGAATGTCTTCATGAAAGCTGACACCCATTGTAACATAAAACATTTGTTTGGACGGATCATAACATTTATACCCCTTTTGTGTGGTCGAATATCCCAAAAAGATGCACTTAATCAACCTTGCATCAAGTTTATCTCGGGAACCTTGATGGATATGGACAAAATACGTACAACCAAAGATTCTTGGTAACAAATGGAATTGTTTTCTTGAAGGACATAGGGAGTGAAATGGAGTATCTCCATTGAGAATTCTGCTCGGCATACGATTTATAAGAAACACAACTGTTAAAACTGCTTCACCCCAGTAATATTTAGGTATATTGCATCCAATTAAGAGAGTTTTTGCAACTTCTAAAATGTGTCGTTCTTCCTTTCAGCCACATTGTTCTGTTGAGGAGAGTAGGAACAAGATGTTTGGTGTAAGATTTCCTGTTGTAGGAAGTATGAGTGAAGGGATTGAGACATAAATTCTCCATCATTATCACTACGAATGATTTTAATAACACTCTGAAACTGAGTCAGTATACAAGAATAATTTCTCACTTCATCTTTAGTTTTCATAAGATAAATCATAGTAAACCTAGTGCAATCATCAATAAATGACACAAAGTACTTATATCCCTACATAGAAGTTGTAGAACAAGGACCCCAAATATCAGAATGCACAATCTCAAAAGGAATAGAAGATCTTTCTTCATTTAAAGGAAAGAAAATGCGATGGTGTTTAGCCTTCTAGTAAGTTTCACAATTCAAATTCAAATCATTACAATCTCTAAACTCTGATAATAACATCTTTATTTTAAAAAACTAGTAAATGGCCTAGCCGTCGATGCCAACGAGGTATGTCCTCCTTCTGTCTCTCAGTAATAATCATTGATTGTAGAGCAACTTCCTTATTGTCCTCGCACACATAGAGACCTCTCCTCACATTACCCTGACTAAAGATCTTCCCTGTCTTCAGTTCCTGAAAGACACATCCAGTGGAATCAAAGATTATATGACATTTTAAATTCTGAGTTATAGCAAAAACAGATAATATGTTTACTGATATGTTGGGAACATGTAAAACATCTTTTAATGTACCAAATGATGTAACAATACTTCCTTTTCCTACTATTGGAGTAAGAGACCCATCTGCCAATCTAATATTGATTTTTCCCTGTGTTAATTCATATTTATTAAAGAAATCTCTGTAGCACCAGAATCAATAACCCATATCCTTGAATAAGAAGAATTTATATTACCCTGTATTAGGAATGAGAATGGATATGCAATAGATGCTTGTGAATCATTGTGAGAGGATGAAGAAGGATGTTGCGGATCAGTTAAACGTGCCTTTAACAATTCAATTTCTTTCCTCATATCAGCTAGAGAAGTAGTATTGTCTTCATCTTTTTATTTTTTGTTCTGATCACTGCTGAAGTATGTCCTATTGTTCCGATTCTGAAAATAAGTAGGTTTTCCAACTAACTCCGAGTATGTTTCTTTGGAATGTCGAGGTTTTCCACAGTGTGAACAGATGATCTTTTCTTTTTCTTCAGATGTCAATCCAGATCTATCTCTACCTCTACCATAACCTCCTCTTCCTCGAGCAAAGGGAGGAATATAGGTATTTTTCTCGACAAATGTTGAAGTCTCTAAATTGAGTTTGGTTTCTTTTTCCAAGAGTTTTCTATTTTCTTCTCTCAGGAGAAGTGAGTATATTGTGCTCAACGATGAAAGTTCTTCTCTGCTAAGGATGTTATTCTTTCCTGCTTCATACTCTAAGAAAATCCCCTATAGAAGGTTGAATACTTTGCGCACTTACAAGCCTCATCATTCCTTTCGAGAGTACAAGCCTAACACTTAGTCTTAGAATATAATTGCAGTTCTTCCCACAGTACTAGATTGAATTAACCAAGCACTTACCAGTCTCTAAAATGCGCTCTTCAAACTCATTCCCTAGCAGTATTTAAAAACATAAAAGTGTTGCCAATGGAAGGAGTCATATATTGAATTAACCAAGCACTTACCAGTGCATTTTCTCTGCACTATCGAGAATAAGAAGGATCTGAAATTGAGGGTCTAGGTATATCACCTGTCAGATAATCCCATCGCCCCTTAGCCATGATAGCCAGTTATATTGATCTGACCCATTGAAGGTAATTCTTACCATCTAATTTTAAATTTGTGATTTGAAAGACTTCACTTTTGTCTAACGGAGATTCATTACTCTCTAACATCTTCGCTTTTTCCATTCTTATACTAGACTTGAAGTATCCAACTTTCTGTCACACACTCATAACAACAAACACTTGGTGTGTTAATACAAAAAAAACTGTTAAACAAATTCTCAATCTGCCTCCAACTGCACACTGCCGATTTCTGCAAGCAATTCCAAGTCTACCGCCAACTACAATCTGTCAATTCCTATTTGAACAAGGTCTTCAAATAATAAACATACCTTAAGATAATGAATCAAATAACATGCCCGATATGAACACTTTGCTTCATCAATTGATAAGATAACAACAATCAGTTGAAACACTCAAAGATTATGAATACAACCCCTCTTTTTTAATGTAGATATTCCATCAATATACACGGTTTCGAATATTTAATTTGGTGCTGAAATATATGTAAGATAACGCTTCAAATAAGTGCTTCCTTTCTTCACAATGCAGTCTGCAAACCACGCAATGTTCAGTCTCAAAAAAATACAAAATCAACACACCTTAAAACGTCTGAAGAGTGTCTTCACTATGCAAAAAACTGATTTCACGTTCCCTCCTCAATTTCAGTCGATTCTTGAGAATTTAGGCTCTGATACCATGTTGAATTTTAGGCTTAAATCAATCATTGAATTGAACAAGAAAACGCATTACACAATGGAGCACTACAATGGTGTGGATCGACCAGCACCAACCACCTTCACCCTTTTCACGTTAACCCCTAATAACAAACCCTAATGACTACTTATATGCTGATTTAACTTGAAAGATTAAAATGACCCTAATAAGTAACTCATGTATTATGGTTCTTAATGGATCAGAATCTGATTCATTAGGACCCGTATTACAAACTACCATAATTTACATGACTCAAACTTACTTGCGACTCTACGTATACACTTATAACTAAATAATAACTCTAATTAATCAAGATTTAACTTGATTTCCAACATCAACCACCAGCAGGCGTCATGATTGCATTAGCAATATGGACATTATTGATGCAACCTTTAGATCCAAATAGTCACTGACTCACTGCAGTTTGTAAAAATCATCCTTCAGGCATGCCCATGAACCAATTTCCTCTGAACAACCTCTGATTGATTGGAGGACTGTAATTCCTCTTTAAAATCAGAAAGAACGACAATTGTGCGTCCATAAACAAATGTTAGCTAAAAAAATGTTAAAGAATCATTAGTTTCCACTTGTTCACTGGTTGCTCTTGAAGACAAAAATTCTAAGAGAGCATGTATTCTCTGGATGCAACCTATCTCTGGCCACAAATGTGGAAATGCTATCTTTGACCATAATCCAAGACCAGCCAGGCTCCCTTTTGACTCCCTTTTCCTTTAAGGCCTTCCTTATTTCTGCAGAATCCTTCCACTTTTCACCTGCAGCATAAATATTTGACAAGGTGATATGTGTGCCGGCACAATCGGGTTCAAGTTCAAGGATTCGATCTGCAGTCTGTTTTCCGCATTTTACATTACCATGAACCCCGCAAGCACGAAGCAAGGTTGACAAAACAACATCATCTGGTTTAAACGTCATGCTCTTAATCATATTTTCTGCTTCATCAAGATGACCAGCTCTGCAAAGAAGATCGATCATGCAGCCATAGTGTTCTCTCTGCGGCTCGATATGGTGAAACTTACTCATAGAACTGAAATAATAGAAGCCTTCATCAACAAGACCAACATGACTACATGCAATAAGAACTCCAATGAATGTCACATGGTCTGGTTTCAAACCCAACAGTAGCATTTGCTTAAAATGGTTGACTGCCTCTTCGCTGTAACCATGTTCGGCATAGCCAATGATCATGGCTGTCCAAGACACTATTTCCTCCGTTCTCCTCTCGCAGAAGACTCCTGCAGCACTTTCCATGCTTCTGCATTTAAAATACATATTTATTATAGAACTTGCTATCATTGGATCCCATTCTAAGCCACTAATGTAACAAAGGGCATGGATCTGTTTCCCTTGTTCGAGCATCGCCATGCAGGCTGCAACACTCAATAGGCTAGATAAGGCAAATTCATTTTCCTTGCAGCCCATCATTCGCATGCGTGATAGAACTTGAAAAGATTCTCCAACATGACCTTCCTGACAATAACCTGCAATCATGGATGTCCACGAAACCACATCTTTTTGTTCATCTGATAAAATAAGATTGATGCAAAACAAATGTAACCACAGTTTGAGTACAACGTCACTAAGGCATTTGCTACCGACATTGAATTCACATATCCGAGGCATATAAGATGCGCATGCACTTGCTTACCCAGCTCTAGTCCTTTCAGGCCAGAGCAAGCAGAGATAATTGTGGCGAAAGTGAATTCGTTAGGGACAACATTCATATTCTGCATCTCAACAAACATTTGCACCAAACGTGCAGCATAACCTTCTTTAACACAACCAACAATCATTGTCGGCCATGAAACAACATCCTGTGTGCGCATTGACTTAAAAAGATGAAAAGCATCATCAAGCCTTCCGCATTTCTGATACATAGCTACAAGTGCATTTGCTACAAATGAAGACGAAGAAAAACCCAACTGAATTATTTGTGCATGGATCTCCTTGCCAAAACTTAAAGCATCAAGACATGCACAGGATTTCAATGCTGTAGAAAATATGAATGAGTCAACGGTCACATGAGACTTGAGCATCTCATTAAAGTTAATAATGGCCGTATCGCAGTGATCCGCTTGAACTAAGCCAGTCATGACTGCCGTCCAGGTAACTGCATTCTTCTCGGGCATTTCATCGAACATTTGGAAAGCTTTTGAGATGCAACGCCCCTTCATGTACAAATCCACGAGAGCACTACCAACAAAGACAGAGTTCAACAAACCCGTCTTTAAGGAGTATCCATGAACGGCGACTCCCATCTCCATTTCTGGCAAGTTGGCAAGCCTCGAGCACCAAACTGACTACAAACTGATCAATTCCCAAGCAGCCTTCTGATCTCATCCCTGCAAAAGCACAAGGGCCTCGCTAGACAAAACCGCTTTAACATAGCCATCAATGATGGTTGTCCAAGAGACTTCATCTCTATGAGGCATCTCATCGAACAATTGGCGTGCATGCTGAAGTCGCCCCGTTCTAATCAGACTTTTGAGACGGCTTCAAACAAACCAAAGCCAAGATTCGCATTGGCGATTTTCTCAAAATGTCCGAACTCGAAGAAACGCCGGAAATCTGCATCATTTGCCCTCGCCAATGCAGAGAGATTCCTGAATGGTAGCCGCAAAATGTTTGCCAGGAGATTTGAATTCATGCCTTAATGTAATTGTGATTCGGGAGGCAATCATTGTGAGAAATTCTGCTTAGTTACAAACGTAGGAACTCATAATGACGATCCCCGACACCTAAGACAAGGTCGGGATTTAAACCGACTCTTTGAGGCATTTTCTCGAACACTTCGGTGAGAGAATTTATTATTTTATTTCTGCTTAAAATATCCACTCTCTTGGCTCCCCGTCCCAACCAGCAGCAGTTCGCGCGATCAGACCGTGGACAATCTCGACGCTGTTGTCTGTCCAACCGTTCGTGAATTCAAACACGTGCCAATTCAGGCACTCATTACAAAAAGTTGACAACCCTCTCCTGTAGCCAAATCTTGGATCCAATGGTAAAACAACTTATCCAGATTGGAGTTTGAAATGTTTGGATCGGGTTGTAGCATTGACGTCGCTTCAGGTCGGCCTGGAATTGTTCCAAAGGGACAAAATTGACACCCAACCATAGTGACATGAACCTAATTGGATTGAGATATTTGGTTCAGATCCGTTTGCAATCTGGTTTCTGATAATGGACATGGATATCAAAGCCAAACATTGTTTCGGATGGTCACAATTACTTGACTTTATGTTTGAATCACAGAACATGCAAGACAATCCCGACCAGCTTGTTCGCATTGGCAACTCGGGGAAGTTAATCTGTCATGTTCTATGTTAACCTCCCCATTTCTTCTTGGTTGTTATTCGTCTGAAGTGAACACATACAGAATAGCATTGGAGCACTTATGTCCTATTCTTGTTGTTCTGGGATTCAAACGCCATTAACAAGTCAACATTGTGTATGCACCATAACGTGGTGCAACACCCTAATAACATTCCAAACACTAGGGGGAGCCAATTCTCCAGCTTACTGACATTAACGCCCTTGCTTATTGGGTGTCTGAGATAAGCCCACACTAAACCTCAGGACATTTATGTTCCAGCTGTTCTGATATTCAAACGCTAGGGAACAAGTACAGATTGTGTACGCACCATCTGAATTTAGACCCAAGACTTTGTTCTGGACTCGCATCAATATTTCCTGCCCTACGAATCAAACTCCCCCACCCCAAATGGATGTTGGGTGTATCATATACTTTGGACAGGCAATTTCAGAAACGACATGAAAATCTGACACGAACACGGCACAAAAATCCATTTTAAGTTCACATGATGGCGCAGAAATAGATCACATTTGTGTTGACTTATCCCTGTTCTTGTTCACCCAATATAGAATGATAAACAAATCTGGTATTTGAGTATATTTTATGGTTGATCCTTTGTCATACTGGCATTGAACATCACCAAAAATTCAAGCGAAGAAGAAAACAGAGCCTCATCTCGGATCTTTTACCGGATCACGATTCGAGATTGGGTTCTATCTCGTGCTATATTCACATTTAATTTCACGATTTTTAAAATGTTCACTATTTACCGTCTCTACCATTGCATTGAAGCTTCTTATGATGGTCTCTTTAATTTTCAAACTATATTAAACGCAACTTATGTTAATTTGTATTGGTGTCTCACAAACTTTTTTTTGAAGTATTTTGTTATTTTCATATATTTACTTTGTTCACAAGACCAAAAAGGGGTACGCTACTCACTGAGCATTGAACCAAACCAGTTTACTTTTAATTTATATCAGGAGCCCCATCTTTCCTGATTTTGCTAGTCACAACCTAACCTTTGCTGAACATTATAAAATGAACAGGGTACCAAGATTAGTCTTCCTCCTGCTGAAAGATGGTTGGTTTGGACCAGTGATGACGGTTAGGTTAGGAACCAGAATGGCGAGGTCCCCGGTTTAGTTGACGTTCTGTGTTGCAGAAAATCAAACTCAAACCCAGACTTGAACCGAGGACCGCTCAGTTTGTTTCGGGTTTGACATGTCATGAAACCTATACTATGTCAAAACCAGAATTGAGTAAGCCAAATGATTTAGGACTCAAGCCAAAACCAAGACTGGCTCAGTCCTAGTTCTGTTCCGGTTCTTGGTTCTAGGAAACCAGGAACTGGTGGTTACTCTTTGGGTCACCGGAACCTACCATGTTTAAACAGATAAGGTTGAAACTTCGTACCTAAACATATTAGAACGGCTCTCCGCATATACCTGATTAAACTTTATGTTAAAAATGAATTACAAGATGTAACATGATGTACAAATCCAATTAGGTATACAAATGTAAGAAGTTGGTGTATGCAAAAACTACTTTGTATGCAAACTCATCTAAACTACTCTTGATTGTTTTGTTGAGAGATGAAATGATTAACAAGCAAAATGCACTTTTCAAAAAATAAAAAGTAATCAAATACATTAATTAAGAAGCAACGAGTATTTTTTCTTCTTAAATTACTACTCCTGGTATCAATATATCATATTATAATAATATATACAATATGTAAAACGTCGGAATGTACTCTCTGTGTAGTGTACGCGATCACTTTACAGACAAACTGAATATATATATATATATATATATAGATAGAGAGAGAGAGAGAGAGAGAGAGAATTTGAGATTGTAGACAAAAAACGGGTACATTTTGGTAATTTGGTCTTCCACTGATATGGCAGATCTACTGGTGGCGAGTCCCCTTCCCCCAACCCCTTTTCTTTTGTCCTACTCTTAAGGCAAAATTCCTTGTTGGGTCCCACGCTCTTTAACCTAACAACCCCGCGCTTCTTCACACGCCAGCCCCACAAAAATATGAACGTTGGCATCAAAAGTTCCCAATTTTTCTAGAATTTATAATTGGAACCCAAACGTGACCAAGATCCCAAAATCTGAACGTTGGTTCACATCTGTCATGTATGTACCGCTTCATATTCAGCTTGACAAGACAACATATTTGCATTTCAGAAAGTGTCATGGAGATTTCGTGCTTCCATGTAGTACCTTTCGTGTTTTGGGTGGACAGGATAATAATTGATAATGGATCCGTGTCGATGGTTGTTGGTATTCTATGTCGTGTTCTCTGTCTACGATTTTGCGTTTGTTGAGAGAACACATTAACACGAAGAACGATTCAATTTTTTTTAATTAGTTTGGGTAGAAACAAGATACAGACTTTTGGGGTCGTGTTGTTGTCTTATATTATCACTTCTACGGGTGAAACCTATTTATTTTTGCCATTGTGTCATTGTATTAACTATAACCCAAATGGATGGATATAACACGGTTACATCGTGTTTTGGGTACACCCACACGTGCATCTTATGAGAGTCGAACTCTCCACCAGCAGCAAGGGGGTTAAAGGGTGTTGCTATCGAGCTAACACTATGGGTGGAATGAAAATCAACTTTTATAACATTAAAATCTGATGGTTTATTACTAATCATGCACAACGAGTAATAACTCACTTAGTTAAGGGGTCGACTATGAAGTTGTTCGATACCCATAGTGTGACATCTTGCTTTGGCCTCCTAATCATAACAACAACTAAGCCTTTTCTCATACTAGATGGGGTCGGCTACATGGATTTTTTGTTACCCATAGTATGACTCGTTAACTTGATACATCGATAATTCACCCAATTTTCAATGTCTCTCTTGTTTTTATATATGGGTATAAGTGTAATCGCTCTCCGTTCCCCAGATATCTTTTGAGTTCTCTGTATTTCATTAAATAGTCTTTTGAGCAAGGTAAGTCCCATCTCTCCTAGGATTTTCTATACTTCTATAAGAATATTTTTTGGACCTACAAATTTTTCAACTTTTTTATATTTAAGAGTTTCTTTAACTTCATTCTTTTGAATACGTTGATAGAAATTACAATTTATATATATTTTAATTTGGCTAACTCTTTTAAGCTAATATTACCATATGTATTTTCTTTGAAAAACTTATACAAATATTTTTTCTATCTATTTTGATATCATCACTATCCACTAAAATCTTCTCATCCTCATCTTTGATATATCCAACTCAAGTAAATCCTTAATTTTCTTATATCTAACCTTAGCTATCCTAAAAATATCTCTTTCACCTTTTTTTGAATTAAACTTTTTATAAATCATTCTAAATTTTAGTTTTTGCTTTACTAATGATTTTTTCTCTTCTCTTTTTGCTTTCTTATAAGTCTCCACCACAAAACTTCTTTTTGTTATGGTACGCCTCCCTTAGATTTGCCTAACACATCTTTTGCCACTTTTCTTATATATATAATCATATTGTTTCACCTATGAGAAGGTGTACCTACATAATTTAAAGCATCTTTTTAAAGAACTTTATGTTTAATTAGCTTTTTTTTCACATTTGAGGTTCCACCATGTAATTCGAATAACTTTATGCATTTTATTCTTCTTTATCTACTTTTTTACCTAAAAATCTATTACTAAAAGTCAATGTTGAGTAGTTAAATTTTCTCTTGAAATTACGTTAGAATCTTTATGACACGTTCTATCTTTCTTCCTATGAACAAAATAATCAATTTGTGTTTATGATAAGCCACTCTTATAAGTAATTAAATATTCATCTTGTTTTTTGAAAATCATATTGGATATAAAAAGTTTAAAAGCCATAGCAAAATTAAGATTTCCCTATCCTCCTCATTTATATCCCAAAACTATAGTTTTCATGAATACCTTGATATCATAATGCATCTTTACCAACATATTTATTTAAGTCTCCTCACAAACAAATCATCTCCCTTCACGGAATTCTTTGAATTACCTTAACTAATTCCTCTAAAAAAGCTTTATTTATACTATTTTTTAATCCTACTTTGGGTGAATAATCACAAACTATATTCAAAGTATTCATAACACTAGTTTCACAATCATAATATCATTGTATGTCTACTCCATTATCTTTTAAATCTTTATTTATAATAATACCAACTCCATTTCGAGTTTTTTACTTTCTTAAGTACTATCATTTAAAACCTGTATTCTCAATCTCTTTTACTTTTTCTCCAACCCATTTTGTCTCTTATAAACATAGAATGTGAATATTTTTTCGAATTAGAGTATCTACCACCTCCATTAACTTGTCGATCAATGTTCCGATATTGCAAGTACCAATATAAATCTTATTATCTAAAACTAACTTTCTTACCCCACTGAAAATGCGGAAACCCTCGCTATAACTTGTTCACTATATTCAGGCGATAACATACTAAGACTAACTTCTTTACCTACACTCGTTCATGATATGAGAACTCTCTCTTCAATTGTTTTACGATATATGGGCGAAGATGTAAAGGCCCTTGCTTACTTTTAAGTTGGTTGTTGGAAGCCACAATCCTCCTTTATTTAGGCTTGGGACCTGTCATGCTCGGGTGCTCCCTTACATGGGCGAAGTTTTTGGCCTCCCCATTGTATCCAACAAAATTAATTGTTAACAAACTGGGATGAATTCATTTTTTTGTCCTAAAAAATGGTAATTAGTGCACAAATCATGATGATCCCAAATCCACACTCACAAGATGTTGAATCCAGAACGCCTTACAGATCCTTGTCAAAGCAAATGAAGAAAACCATGGAGATATATCTTTTTAGAAAATTTGAGAAAAGTCATCACCTTCGATTGCGGCCGAATTTGAAGGTGAGACAAAAGGTAAGCTGCAGATTCAGACTCAATTCACTTGAGAGATCATGTGTCTAAATTACATCTCCACATAAATCGTAGGACCCGCTGACAGCTTGTGCACGGGCCATCTCCCTCTCTCCCTCTCTCTCTCTCTCTCTCGAGTAAATCTCCCTATAAGTAAATGGTTCTCCTGCTTCCACTCTACAAATAACTCAAACTCCTCTCTCCTCAACCATCTTACACAGAGAGAGAGGGGCAAAGAGGAAGATGGTGCAGTCTAGCAGGGCTGGGGTTAAGGTTTTAGTGATGGCCTTGTTCTACATTATAGTGGGAGTGGCAGGCCAGGCACCAGCAGCAGCGCCTACCACCCCTTCCTCCACGACCACTCCGGCCGCCTCCCCATCAGCTACAGCCTCCCAACCACCCAAATCTGAGGCTTCTCCCCCGCCCGCCTCCCAACCACCCAAATCTGCAGCTTCCCCCTCTGCCTCCACGCCACCAGCAACTACCCCCATTGCCTCCAAGCCACCTGCGGCCGCTCCACCTACCACCAGCACACCTCCAACAGCTGCTCCAGTCACTACACCAGCACCTAGAGCTTCCCCACCTGCTCCGGTTACTCCTGTTGCCGCGCCGGCCTCTCCTCCAACGGCTACCCGTCCTCCAGTGGCTTCCCCACCTGCACCAGTCCCTGTGAGCTCTCAGCCACCTGCTCTGCCACCACCGGCAGCGACTCCAGAGTCCGCACCGCCTGCGAAGACTCCGGCTCCTGCTCCAAGCAAGAAGAAGGGTAAGAAGGGGAAGAAGAAGGTCGCTCCTGCTCCTGCTCCGCTCGCTGTGAGCCCTCCGGCTCCTCCTCTTGAGTCTCCCGGGCCAGCTGAGGACTCTAACTCGCCTACATCTTCTCCCGACACTGTAAGCTTTCTCTGTGTGTGTGTGTGTGTGACTGTATGTGAGTTTGGTTTCGCTGACACTTTAATGTTGCTGATGGGTGCAGAGCGGTGCGATGCCAACGATGAGCTTTCAAAGGATGGTGGTTGGGGGATTTGTGCTTGCTTGGTCCTCTTTCATCGTTCTCTAAGATCGACAGTCTTTCATTCATGTTCAGATCGTCGTCAATTTCTCTCTCTGTTCTCTATTGCTTTTTGGGATCTTAGAGGTTCTGTATCCCCTTGTGTTTTGGGTAGTGAGAATGTGATATATTTTGAGTATGGATTCTTTGAGGATATGTGCTTCTAGTGAGGATTGATTGATCTGCTTACACATTTATGCTATGTTTATTTCTCGTATACATAAATAATTATTTCCTTTTTTTTCTTACCGATGATAGTGCCATTAATATGCCCAATTTTCCGCCCCTCCTTTCTATTGCGAAATGAAGGTGGCGTTTTAGGACTCGGGATGCCTTTATTGCGCTCTCTCATTCATTGCAAATCTCAACTGTATAGTATATCAGTAAACGCAGAACCGCTTGTTAAAGAATGACCAATTACTGTATATTTTCACAGTGGTGTTCATGAATGACGAACATTTATTATGCTCCACTTGCGTCGCCAGTTCCCGTCCTTTGTGAATTCCGTTTTTCACGCCGAAGAGAGTGCCGATTTTGGTTTATCATGGTGCTTTCCCAGCCTCATAAGCACAGAGAACTGCAGGCTAACTCTCGAAAATATATATATATATATATATATATATATATATATATATATATATATATATATATATATATATATATATATGTGCGCGTTTTAGTTGCATAATGGTGTCTCGTATCTTGAAATCGACAATAGAAATTTGAATCATTTCTACTTGCAAGTACACCAATAATGGTATATTTGATTTGAACAATGAAAATGTTTCTAAGATTATTCACCAAATACCTTGAAGAGGGAGAATTGAATTACTAGAATGTTATCCTTCAAAAGCTACACCCATCTACTTGTGTCATTGTAGAAACTTCACGAACTTAGCTGATTATATTTCTCTTAAAGTCGAGCTTGAAGGAAGAGGCTACCAATTTGCATGCTATTTTTAGCACTTTAACACTTTTAAAGCAAAATACTGATCCAATTTTGCAGCCATCTTGTTTGACCAAACTAGTAAAGTTAGGAGCCAAGAAATTCTGAAAGGATCGTCCTCTCTTTTCCATAAAATTTGGCTCGTAATACAACTGGCAAGGGTCACAACCCTACTTGCCTTCAAAAAAATATTGATATCAAAAGCATGCTAAGCCTTGGAAGATTATCTTTTCAGATCACAAGGTCCCTAAGAATATAAAAATGTTTGAGATATATATTATTGAAAATCTATAAACATATCGAGCTTTGCGCTTAGTATGGACCAAGAGAAATTAATAGTGATGACTGAAAATTATCGTTGCTAATTCCAGCAGTGGCTTCAGCCTCTCTCCGTTCCACTCAAAAAGAAGAATGATGACTATATGTGTTGTTTTTAGTTGATAACGTAAATAGTATAGAAAGGTTGGAGTACCGTGGCCTAGCAGCCTAAAGAAGGTAGTTGAGATGCGAGAGATTTATGTAATAAATTCATCTTTGTATATTTTTGTATGTCATTGTATGCTCAACACAACTGAATGGATATGACCAAGGTGCGTCGGCAACCCCCTCTCTTTGAGGAGCCTAGAAGCAATTATAAAGTCCTTTTTTTATTGTCATTCATGCTTAAATTCACTTTATCATTTTAATTAAAATAAATAATAAAGTAAAAAATATTTAATTAAAATACAATAGTACTTTCAATTTTCAAAAGTTGTTGGTCGTGTGAGTTAGTGGTGAAAATGTTTAAATATATTAAAGCAAGAAAAATTGCTAGTATGCAAGAAAAATTGCTAGTATTGATAAGTATATATATATATATATACGATCAAGTCTATCATTAACACTTATTCTTTCATTGCTTTTAGTTGATATGAGTTAATAAAATATCATTCATATTTAAAAAAATTAAAAATTATGCTCATGCTATATATATATATGCGAATGAGAGAGGGAAGCAACTCTAAAAGCGGTCGCTGAATTGACAGTCATTTACTTTTTACGGATGTAGTTTTACCGTTCCAGCTTGGTGAGCAGTGGTTGGCGTTTGTGGTCCCGAACTCGGCTGACAATTTGTCCGATTGGTCTGCTGCGTCCGTTGGTGCATACGATTTTCTTTGTCTGTCTCACCCAAACAGTAAAATAAAAAAGACGGACAGATTCTCGTTGTCTAATAAAAGCAAGTCACCTAGAAACAAAAACAATACTGAAATTTACAGAATCCCTATCAAACTTATTTTGAATAGCGTCCTATATAAGTTTTAATTATCCACCTAACCACCTGATTTTACAAACATATTTCCAAATCTTCCAAAGCAAAGAAAGTAACGTTTGAACCACATTTATGGGAAGGGAAGAGGGATGTCATCAAATAAGTTTGGTTTAACTACATACTCAGTCGGTAAGACTGTAAAATTTATTCGGAGAAGGCCAGCTGATATTAGGAAGAGAGTGGGAATAGATGGCTATTGCCCTTTATAATCTTCTTTTCTCTTTCATTTCTGGTTATTTTCTTCTTCATCTAAGGAATAGGAAAGCTTGAGTATAAAGACGAGAGAAGAATGATAACTATCTTTTGCCTTTTTCTAATTTTTTCTTTTTTTTTTTAATATTCTTACTTTATCTTTCTTTCTCTCACTCACACCTCATCTTAATCAAAACGAAAGAGAATGGATAAATTGAGTGATTTTGTACTCATAGAGTTTTTTAATATTCGTAAAAAGTTTTGAATACGTGTTTGTATGTCCAAAAAAAGAAAGACAAAGTGTTCCTTGCAACATTCATGTACTGTTTTAATGATTTGTTATTTTGTCATCATGTGTAATTCATGGTATAAAAATTCGACAAAGTTTTATGCTGGTTGTAGAAGCCTAACACAACTCTTTTCTTTTATCTGGGCTTGGGACCGGCCATGCAAGGGTGATCCCATACATGGGCGGAGTTTATTTTGTCATCATGTACAACAAAATTTATGTTTAAAAGATCTGTTGTTACTTCTTAACGTGCATTTAAAACCTTAGGTCGTTTTTGTGAGTATCTTACACATTTGGTGTAAGTTTGTAAAGTTAAGACAAAGCATAAGCCAGGTTTATAAGGCTGGTAAATAACATCAGCCACCGGGACACTATTCTTTCTTTTTTGGAAAAGAGAACAAGACACTATTGTTAAAGGAACTGAGGAGCGAGCAGACTCTTAATTTATAGAACCTGATTATGTAGATCTTAGTATTTATATTTATACAAGTTTGGTGGGATTACCATTATCCTTAAACGTGTTTAGTGTCTTGACTCGGTTCATAAAATACTTTTGGTTTAAGTATACACCGAAAGGTTAGGCTAATCCAGTGAGTGGAGTGGGGATAAACTTTGAAGTTTAAGCGACAACTCTCAGAGAGCTCGTGCTCTCACTTCATGTTCATTTTATAATTGGCTTACAAATAAGAACAAGATCCATAGGCAAGTCCTGTTTAGTTCGTTCATTTCTTTTGCTCTTTGTAGTGGTTGGTGTCACCAAAATAGGGATGGAAATGTTGGCCCAACCTCTAGGGGCCCTTACATACACCATACCTCTTTTGAAAATAGTGAAACTACTCCCAACATATTCTCTCTTCTCTTCACACTTTTTTCTGGCGTATTCTGCTCCATATTTATGCATAAATAGATTTCTTTGAAAAAAATAAGAAATAAAAGGAGAATAAAAAAAAGATAAGAATAATAAATGAGGATAAGTTTGATTTATAAAGAGATTTTGAGGTTTTATAGGTATATGAAGCTATTGGCTTGGCGAGGTTGGCTGTTTGGGTAGAGACATGGTATAACTACATTTCTGTAAAAGAGGTATTCTTCTTTTCACATTTCTGTAAAAGAGGTATTCTTCTTTTCTAGTAGGATCTAACGGGTTCTTTTGTGTTGTCTGGACACAGGAAAAGGAAATGAAGTTACCAGAGTGGAGTGTGTGGATGTAGGTTGTAAGAGTGAAGTGTGTGGGATGATAGAAAATGACAACAGAGGGGAGAGAGTTCAATAATCCAAAGGGTATGAGATAATTTCTTAAATAGTTCAAGAGTAATTTTTAAAAAGCAACAAAAAGTTGTGTAGATAACAATTATATGTATATATCTAGAGAGTTACTTTTTAGAGTTATGAATGCAATTTTAATTTTTTAAAAAACTTTAAAACTTTTTAAATTATGCTAATTGGTAGGTAATATCCAATACATAGAAAGCTAGATGCTAAACACCATCTAATATCACACTCTACTGGAAGATGTGCGTTGTTTATGTGATGACATGAATGACGCTTATCGAGTTATCCATCAACATTAATACGGAATTCGAGATCATTTAATAGGTACATTAGATGCTACTTGAAATGAGTTCTTTGATAATCATCGTCCCATAAGTCATAGAAACGGTGATGGTGATTAAGTAATTTGTAGAATAGAAGGCCGTCTAGCCGCTTCCACTCTCTCTTTCTCTCTCTATATATATAACTTGAGATTTTTCAATTATTTGGATTGGATTTTAATTAAAAATGCTTGTAGTTTTAGGAATATTACTAGGTTGAGATTGAGGTAGTGGGCTTCTATTTATCTCCTGTTACCAGTGAGAAAAAGACCCACCAACCAATCTCCTAATAGGAGTGGGGTATAAGCATTATTACCCGTTCGATCGTCGTCCCTTTCAGCGGAAAGTGAAATTTAAAAACGTGTATGAAAAGAATAAATTGACAAGCAATCATCTCTAAATCAGGGTTGGTGGCATAAATTTATTTCGAATTTTTTTATCACTTTTTGTTTTATTCTTTGAGAGTTTTTTTCTGTGGAGATTTTTATTTGCTATTAGTGCTTGAACTCTTAGAGCAGTGACACAATAGGTCGACACGGTACGTGAAAGAACATGTTCTCTTCGTCTCTCTCTCATATATATATATATATATATATATATAGGAGTCAACTCATGTCACATCAATGTTTTTAAAGAACAGTAATAACATTATCTTTTAGGTTTTTTTTCAAAAAGTCCTAATTTTTAAAAATTACATTCATTTAACCAAAAAGCAATTAGTGAACATCTAAGTGGCGGGTTGGATCCAATTTTCTTATATATATATATATCAAAATGCCTGACAATTTTTTTATTAATAAACCTTTATCAAACATATTTTAAAATATAAATTTTGAAGACAAAAGCACCTGGCGTTTATTAAATTTCATATATTACTTAAGCTATAGTGGGGACAATTGTATCATAATACAGAATCATGTTTCCTTACTACCTCGTTCCCATGGATATTGACTACTCCTTCGTTGCTATCGGGTTTTGCACTCTCAGCACAAGGGTTGAGTTCCACCCAAGAGGTTTAGCTTTGGAGATATGATGCTAATAGGTAGATGATTTAATATATATATGAATAATAAGGTCTTTTAAGAATATATATTCTCATACTCTAATACTTTGATCAACTTTGATGGATGATCTAATTAAATGTTTTGTGTCAATCGATAGATAAGACATTGTACTTGATTGCCCATCAGTGTGACTAGATAGTGGTCCTTTGAATATATATATAGAGTCCCGCCACATTTTGGGCTCCAGGTTTCGAACCCGGGTCCTTCACTAAATGCAACTGAGTTCGGTGTGTCTGGTAGAGGTCTTCCAAGCTTAGCTTGCCACTAGGAAGATAAGCCATTGCAATATCTGAAGATCTATGCAACTGAGTTCTTATAGTTCAAATGTTTCAAAATCACGGAGACGTAAGTTCAGTGGTGCACTTTTCTATTTCTTGTAAAATTTAAAAAATAATGTTTCAAATATTTAGCAAGGATGTTGATCAGGACGGTCGTACTTTTCAAGCTGGCACTCTTCCAGGCTTCTCCGTCTGTTGGATACGCTAGTTCTTTATCCATGTGCGTGAGCATCTTATCTTTTGCTTTGCTTCCCAGGGTGGCTTTCCTTGACAGTGGTAGCTTGCGAACCATTTGTGTCTATGGATGAATAGCATTCGGAGTTGGGATGAAAACTTGTCTGTTTGAGCTCAGCCTGGGTTTTAAGCTTGACTTCAGCTACAAAACTTGTAAAGTGTGAGGATGGATGGTTTGGCTGAGTTCAAACTTGTATTTCATTAGCTTTAGCTATGAGATTTTGCAATGACGATGCAAGGAGATGTCAGGGTGTTTGAACCTATGACCTTTCTCTTACAATGTGAAGAAGATACAAATGGTCAATGTTATGTTTGTGCTAAAAATTGCATCACCGCAGTATCCACAATGAAGCCTTTGCCGCTTCTTTTTGGCTTTAGTCTGTATTTGAGCTTGCGCGTTAATCCTACTCAAGCTGGTGTGGAACCGTACAACAATCGCAAGAAGAATCCTTTCTCTGGTGTGCAAATATGCCTTATGACTGACCATAATCACCATTGTCGTTCATGGCGATTTGTCTGACGAGATTTTTGAAACGTGTTTTTTCTTGTAAAAATCTCTAAAATGTAAAAGACATTTCTCTCTTCATTTCTTCTTCCCTTTCTCTTTCTTGTAATTATTCGTTGCCTTTGTTTTTCTATTTCTTTCTTTCTGCTCCCTTCTCGGATCTTCCAAGCTCCACACCATGCGGCTTCTGCAAAAGTAAAAAAAGGAAACAAGAGGAGTTGTCAGGAGTTATGGGAACCTGAGAATCCCTCCACCATTTTATTGAAAATGATTCCTTTAATAACCCCTGCCTATTTTATTACTGGCTTATCTTGAAGCTTTCGGAAAAAAGTTCCAAAAGGTACCCCCATGGCGTGCACAATATTGCTTGAGCAAAACAAAAACTCAGATTTGGGGATTTGGTGTCACTTCCATATATCAAAGCTATTGTCCATGTATTTTGGGCAGTATCTTCGAATTTTATGTTAACCACATAAATCAAGCTGTATGCCATCAACCAGTGTTGTCTGACACGTATCATATCGTGTATCGTTGGGCTTCACGATACGGACGTATCGTATCATACTTTAATATTAAAATAATATAAAAATTAATTAAAAATAAAAAAATCAGGAAAAATATGGTAATTGCTTTAAATTCATATAATGTAAGTTTAGTACAGATTAAGCATTCAACATTGAACAATTGCATCCAAATTTACATATTTTGAATCCAAAAAATAAAATACAGACACAGTTTACAATTACATACAATGTTACATTTTATGAATTGTACTCAGGATCATCAATTAAATAATCTTCATATTCTCCTTGTTGCAGATCCTCATCATCATCATCAGTTACGCCCATACCTTCTTCTTCAAAATCAAATTCTTCATTTCCATAATGTTGTTGCACTCCTTCCAAATTAATCCAAGCAACGTCTTCTTCTGTTAGGAGGGCATTTTCTTCAGTGTCTTCCATAACCCAATCTTTTAATATATTAAAATTATCCAAATTTATTGGATCAAACTGACTTTCTTCTCTATTTACTTTTTTAAATTGCCTACGATATAAAAAAAGATAAATAATTAGTAAATAATATTAACAATTGAAAACTGAACTTAAACAATATTGAATTGAAAATTTGAAAGTAATACAACATTACCTTTCATGAAGGCGCATGTTATAACGAATATAAACCAAATCATTAAGCCTTTTGTATTCCAATCTGTTGTACTTTTTTGTATGGATGTGTTAAAAAATACTCCAATTTCTTTAACAACCTGTTGCACTATAGGTTTGGCTTAAGACTCTCACTGTAAAATCTCTAAGGTTTGGACAATCACTTCTAAACCTGTTCCACCAAATATTTGTAAAAAAAGACAAACATTAGATACATAATAATCCACAGTAATGTAAGATGCAACTTAAATATGAAAATAAATAATTTACCTAGACGCATCGTAGTGCGATTGCGAATTGCAACAGGCAAACCCATCAAGTGAAGAGCATTATCATATATCTCCATCTCTCGATGTATCGCATCTGCTATGCTCTCATCAGGGACTAATTTGTCCATACAATCAATGATTCCTCGATTAACCTCACCGTCCCTTTTGAAGGTTGCTGAGTACTTGAATGATGGGTTTAGATTGTAGGCTGCTACATGAATAGGCTGATGTAATTGTTTATTCAATCTACTATCAATTATTTTTCACACCGGCACATAATCTCTCTTTTTTCCATTAAAATTATTTCTGATGGCTTCTTTTGCCCTATCTATAGCTTCATAAAGGTAGCCCATAGATGGTTTCTCCTCGTTGTCAGCCAATCTCAAAACTTTCACTAAAGGACAAGTAATTTTCAATAATCTAATACATGCATTCCAAAATGAACTTCTAAAAACTGTTTCTCCAATCTCATTCAACTTTCTATTTCTTCTATTTTGAGGCAACTCTGCAAATTGTTGTCACTCATCTGACGAGAACATTCTCTTCAAAGCTTTCTTCTGTCTCACAATACTTTGTATAGATAAGAAGTTTGTTGCGAACAGATTGCAGCTTTGCGAAGAAGCTCTGCACCTTCTGTATATCTCCTCATCATACACAAAACAAATCTATGGTTGTAAATGAATTTTGTAATATCTTGGCAACACTTAATTGTTGCCTTTATTTCATCCATCTCACCAATGTCCTCAAGGATGAGATATAAACAATGGGTTGCACATGGTGTCTAGTAGAAAGTCCCATAAATATCAGCTAACTCATTCTCAGCTGCTTTGTAGATAGCTGGATTATCTGTAATCAATTGGACCTCATTCTCTAGCCTAACCTCCTATATAATCTTATCAAATTCTTCTCATAGGATCTCTGCAGTATGCCTCTCCTCTGACATGTCTATTGATCTAAAAAACATGAGTCCTTTAAGACAATATACAAAAAAGTTTAGCAATGTCCTTCCTCACCTATCGGTCCATCCATCTGCCATGATAGTGCATCCCGTTTCCTTCCACGACTGTCTCAAAGTCGAACAATATTGTTGCACTTCAATGACGGTCCGATCTAATATCTTCCCTCTCAACTTCTGATAAGAGGACATCTTGTATCCTAGACCAATGTTTGCAATTGCATCTGTAATTACTTGAAAATGAAAATTGTTTGCTGCATTAAATAGAATGCATGCATCATAAAACTATCTTCCTACTGTAAGATCTGCCTGATCATACAGTTGTTCTAAAGCTATAGCAGCACGAATTCCTAGTTGAACACCAGGTGTAGTGGAAGGAGGAAAGAACAAATGTATGCTAGAAGAAGAAACTACTCCTTCCTTAACTTCCTCTTCTGCCACCTCCAAAGTCTTCAGCTGTAACCCTCTTTCCTCTGCTAGGTGCTCGTGAACTGCTACTACCAATCTCTGTTCTAGTGTCTGAAGGCAAACTATCAGTGAATCCAAATCTAATGGCAATAGCATCATTAGCTTCTTCATACATTTGAAAATCATCCTTTTGTTGTCTCTATTCTTGTATGCTCTCAATCATTTGCAGGCATTGCCATTTAATACATTTTGGCAAACTTCTAACTTTGCCCATGCATGGAGAAATTTCTTTCCTCGTTCCTGCTAGGTAGTGTTTCAACCTTGAAATTTCACCACTAACCACCTTTTTACAAAATAAGCATATGATCTTTAACCTAAAACCCTCAACTGGTATACCCCACTGCCATGCTGGATCATCAGACCGATAATGGGAGTCTCTACCACCCCTTCCTGCCATCTCAATCGAGTACTTTAATTCAAACAAAAACCTGAAAAATAAAAGCACTTCATAAATCCCCAAATCTTCAAAAACACTCAAATCGAGTGTCTCCCACTTCATGAATGCAATAAAAATCGTATACACACACTTAATAACTTCATATTTTATCATTAAAAAAAAATGAAATAACACAAAAACAACAAATATAAAGGAAAAAAATAGAAAAAACATTAAAAATATACCTAAATTCGAGTTTGGAGTCTTCCACGGACACCGTAGGGTACAATTTTGGAGCTTTGAACACTAAGGAGGCGAAAACCGGCTCTTAGGGAGCTTGAGGAACCCAAGAGGAGAGAGGAAACCCACGAAAAATCACGGGTTTCGGTCGGTCGAAAATCCTTGGGCCACATATCGCCCGTATCGTACGCACTGTATCACGCGATACGGTGCGATACACTTACATTTGCGATACACCCTAGTATAGTATCGTGGTGACCCATGATACGATACGTACCACACCGTACGATACAGTATGATACGGATAACACTGGCATCAACGCATCCATGTAGCCAAACCCACTTAGTGTGGGAAAAGGCTTAGTGGTTGTATAACACAAAGAAGTTTCTAGGTTGTTTCCGATTTCAGTATTTTCTACGATTTGATCTGGTTCGTGGACCAAGGACCAAGTCTAATATGATTCTAAGGTTGCAGCTTCTTTTGCTCTTTTTTTTTGGTTACATAAGATAGAACTTCTCATTGCAAAAGCAAAGTTCACTTTTCTTGTGGTGTTCTCATGAGAAATTGAAAAGGCCATATTTTGAGAATTTCATTAGTTTTTGCTTAAAACTATCATTTAGGGAAAAACATGTAGGATTTTAAGAAATGTCTGTGAGATAAGTCTCTGTGCTAAAATATCAGTTGCGTAATTTTGTCGTCATTCTCCCATTCTTTTGACGTACGAACTACATAACTCCTGCTGCAAATGGTTGTGCCTATGATATTATTATCAAGATTACAACCTAGCGAGCGAAGTAACTTATTTGTCATAATTTACTCCTCGATGTGCTTTCTCTGCTATAATCCCTTGTTGATTTAGTTCAATAGTATTCTTCAACCTTTATATCTGATATCTTTTCCTTTTCTGTTTTTTGTTTCATTCGATGATAACTCTGAGGGTCCGCTGTAAGCTTGATTTAATAACTAGAAAAGGAAGAATTCAGAGGTTACACATGTTCTCGGTCTCCGCCCAAGCGACTTGTCTTTTCAGCATAGTGTGAATTCAACCAAGTGTAGATGGTACATAGTATTATTGAGAATCTGATAAGGTCTACTAAACTCAAAGGAGTGCCTTTTATACTTGCTATTAGTTGAGGGATATGGCCAGAGCAATTCCATCTACGTAAAGGATTGCCTTCCCATGAGGTCCGTCAGAAATCGTTAGTCTAGAAAGGTACCCTGATTATGAGAGTTCCTATTATTGTTAGATTGACCATAAACTAGTGATGCTCTTGAGTGCAAAATTAGATAAACACGTCAAACTAAAATTATGAGTTAAACCATGTTATTTCATTCTTTATATCAGAATAATATCCATTAACATTCATGACATTTATTTTGTCCGACACGCAATTTGTGCCTTCAAAAAAGGGAAAAAACCAGCATCATATTCTTTAACTTTCGGATCAACAACCTTTTAATTGTCATCAGAGAGGAAGCTTGGAAAGCGGTTGCATCCTACAGACTTATCTTCATCAGCCTGTCTTTGTCCAAACACAGTTGATGCCCGAGTTAAAATGGCAGATTATCTCTACACAGTCATCTTTCTTTGAATAGATATTCTCAGGAGGAGGATTTTCTCTATCTTGAATCACATCTCTGTAAAAGTTTAGCCTTCCAAACAATCCCATGGATGTTACTGATTTTGCATATGCTCCTTTTCTGCTGTACCTTGTCCAAATGTTTTGTTTCTTGACTTTTCCTCTACCCACTTGTATGTGTTTTCTTTTGTTCATAGACTTTACTTTTGTGCTAGTTTAAGCATGAGATGTAGATAGTTACAGGTTGTCTTTTAAATTTTCAGGGAGGACTTCTCTTGGACAAGAGTTCAGGTAGGTTTCATTTTTGTGTCCTAGTTAAATATTATATGAGATGAATTTACAGTTTGAATAGCAGTCACTAAGGAACCTAGCAAATTTTCTGAAGTGAGGCGAAGTTCAGTTGGGTTAAATTCATGTGACCTGGTCCATATAATTTTTCAATCAGACTACTTGTATAGACTTTTGCCTTTTCTTGGATTTCCCATGAGTAGGTTTGCCAATGATGACAGTAACCTGCTAAGTTTTGTAGCGCTGCTGGAAAGTGTCCATCATACTACTATAAGATGAATAAAGGAGGAGGTTGTTAAGCTCATCTCTTCTTTCTAAGATGTGACTGAAACTAACTTCAAATAAGTGGCCTGACACATCAGGTTCGAGTCTAATAAAAAAAGAATTATATGAATGACGAAACCAGCTATGCTATTCTATATTTACAATACAACAACAATGGATTATTTTTGCAATGGAGCAATCTCTTTTGGAGTGAACTTTAAATTTGTCATCATGGTGAATTGATACCTTTAAGAATTTGAGCCAGTAGCTTAAGATTAATGCTATTTGGTAGTGGGTCAATGTACTGAATCTGGGGCTTTATTATCTGGCAGCTGGCTACCGGCATCGTGCTCTGATTTTACCAGATTATCAGTGACGGACCGAAGAAGTCCTCACCAAGGATGAAATGAGGCACATTAGTTGTGTTGCCATCAGAAATACAGAAATTATGACTCTTACAAACTTCACTGGTACAGGTGTTGGCTTTGGTAAGTGAACTGACATATTCTTTCATTCAGTTTAGTTTTTCATCTTTGTACTAGAGTCTTATGAACGTGAGTTTTTACACATGTAGGTTTTGGAGGTACTCGTAGAAACCTGTCTGTGGTCATTTATCCATGATTTTACATACATTCAGTGTTTTTTACTCGGATAAATATTGATAAATGTCTTTTGTGGTTGGTGCTGGCACTTCGCTTTTCTCTTAGGTCAATCCCTCCTTTAGCTAAGATCTTGACACTAAAATTAAGGACATCCGGATACTTGCGATTTCAGTCTTGTGCTCCGAACATTTGTTACTTTCTCGTGATCCTTGTCTTTTCCCCTTACTCCTTTTGTTTTTGTTGCTTTTTGATGCAGGCATGTCTTTGAACATTTCGGGTCTTGGCATAGGTAAAGTTGAATTTATATAATTTCCGGAGAAACTGTTGCCTTTTAAAATTTAATTAATATTGATGGTGGAACTATGGGATCTTGATATGAAGGTGGAGGATGTGGAGTAGGGTTGGGCCTAGGCTGGGGCTTTTGCTCTGCCTATGGAAGTCATTACAGGTCTTCAGAGATAAAGTTTAAGGCAGTGAATTTCCAAAATTCAAGGTCTCAAAAGGATCAAAGCGGGAAATCTTTTCCATCTTCCGAGATTCTCCCAGTGAACCCTTATTCCCAGGAGACAAGTCTGACTCATGATAGTCATTATTTTTTTTTACTTACCTGCATTTTCTTTATGGTGGTGCTTCCACAATGCTTTAGCTTTGTTGATGGTGCAGACCTCTAACAATAATACGCTTTGACATTTACTATGTTGTAATCTAAATGCTGGTTCAGTTCATGCGTCTTTAGAACCTTTCTCTGTTTTGGGTCGAAAGGTAAGAAGTCCTTGTTTGATTGTTAAGTTATTTTGCTTGCTTATAAAAGTAACAGTGGCGTTTCAAGCATCTGCTTCACAATTGTACATTAAGCCGCCATATCTTATTCTACTGTTCTCTGATCGTTTCCATTGGCTTTGCATGGCATGTAGTTTATAACCTTTCTCTTGTCGGACCTTGTCATAAATTCCCGGTGTCAATATTTCTTTCTTGCAGCCTTTCCTTAATCACATTTTGTTCATAGTTTCTTCTCTTTTCATACGGAAAGAACACACGCAGTTGCTCAGATCTCATCTCCTCTTTAAATAGTCTTCCATGTGTATTGCTTTACTATTCTTCGACTCTTTTTAGCTTGTTGATATTGTATTCTAACGTATCCACTCAATCTGGTGTCCATTAATTGGTGACTTCAATCCCAGATGCAGCTGGTTTGAACACCAATATTGACAATCATACGATGATCCAGGGTAATTTAGTTTACGTATTCAATCTCCCACGTTCCCCTTTACTGCCGTAGAATTAGACTTCAATTCTCTTGTGAAATGACAGGACTTTGATCTCCAGTCATAGGCTTTTGTTTATGTTACAGAAAACACTTGTATGGGATGTAATACGAAACATGTATGCTTGCTTGCTGCATTGCAAACTTAAGAAGCAGATTTCTTGTTCATTTAAGCAACACAATAGATTTTAACGAGTACAAGTTTCCTTGTGAAATGGAACTTCAGGCTTCCGAAAGAGAGGTGCTTCCAACTAGATAGTCTAGCATGTGTTTCTTTACATGTCTGCACATAAATATGGCGATTTTGTTTTCTGATGTGTATAACTAAATAGCAAACAGATGTCAGACGAGCTCCGGATTATAGGGTGTAATAATTGTGTACTGTAACACGTATTCAGCTGCAGACTACACACTTGCTAATTTTCTGAATTTCCGCCACTTTCAGTTCTTAACATGGATCTCTTTGGTCTCTCTCTCTCTCTCTCTCTCATACACACACTCACATGCCCAGCACACTATCACCCAAGCATGTTAATTTGCGTTGCTATCTGACCAGATGAAGCATAAAAGTGCATGCCATTTATATCATTCGATGCCATCTTGGCAACGAGATGACGTGAATGGCGTGCGTTATCTTGCTAGATCATGACCTCGCAGATCAGCTGACGAACATGCTGCTTTTCCAAACCAAGCTTATGCAAGCAAGGGGGAACCCTTTCATTAAGTTTGTTTGCGTTGCCTACACATGTAGCTTGCACTTGCATGTATTTGCACACGCAGATCTGCAGATGTGTAAACTAATGGCCATATGATCATCTTTCGACACCCAGTTGGCGTAAAGTGGGAGTGGAGCGCATGTTCATACGAATTTATGGCAGACAATGATGCACAAATCCTGTTAATGGGCATGATATTGAGCACAATTTTAAAGTCTTTCCCGTGCTCCCCAGTATGCATGCTGTGGTGTTGTGGAGAGACGTTAACAAAGTAGAAATCTTTAAAAATAAAATGAAATAAAATAATTCTAGTATAAAAAATATAATAGTATTTTTTTGATATTTTAATGTAAACCTCAACTGTTGACCTTTAAGAATGTTTAGACAAAAATAGGCGTGTGGAGTTAACAAGAGCTCTCTCTCTCTCTCTCTCTCTCTATATATATATATATATATATATATATATATAAAAGAGAGATAGAGATAGATAGAGAGAGAACATGATCTCCGCACATACTCTTTTGTAATCAAATCCACTTCAATTCGATTGTTAAGATCAGTACTTGAAATCTATAAACAAAATAGTACGAAGTACAATAAATACATTCTCTTCAAAGTATAATAATATATTTTTCTTATTTTATTCAAAACTTAACCATTCATTTCAATCTCAACAATTTAATGTTTGAGATCTTTAAAAAAGTTTAGGCACGTATGAATATGCTTATTTATCATGTTTTCTCTCTCTTTCTATATATATACAAAGAGAGAAAATCTTAAATATATTGATATATAATCTTTCACAAACATTTTTATCATTCTATCTTTAAGACCAAATTAAAAACTTAGAATAAAAATATCATTTTACATTATACTTTACATTAAATACATCTATATATTAAATGCAAAATAATTCAAATCTATACCGTTAACATCAATATCAAATTATGAAAATATTTATAAAAGATTATACACCAAAAATATTGTGTATAAGACATAATATATATATATATATATACATATATATATATATACATATATATATATATACATATATATATATACATATATATATATACATATATATATATACATATATATATATATACATATATATATATACATATATATATACATATATTGTGTGTGTGTTTTGAAAAAGATTCAAACCTAAACAGGTGGTGGAAACCACCACACTGGAGTGCAGTAGGAACAACTAGCGGGAATTTCGGGTTGGGTGGATTGAAAACAAAATACATCTCACATGTGAAATTCCAAATCTGGATCCAAGTAGCTAATGTTTAAGCTGAACATTGAGGCTACACAAGATTCGAATGTTGCTCAACATCTCAGGCAAAAATTTGAATCATCTTCATAATGCGTGCATTCATCATAGTAAGAGTTGCTGCCAAATGACATCAATAATGTACAAGAGTATGTTCCTACACCAACACATCCAATATTCTCACGAACAAAATAACACCAAACGAGAGAGAAAGAGAGAGAGAGGTCGTAGTCACACTGACAGAAGAGAGTCCCACCATGGTGACAAGCCAAGCACATGGACGCCAGCACGGATTAACGAGTAAAAGAATGCAGCATTGTATGCTTATATCGAAAAATGTCATGATGGATGGCATTGACACCGAGAACAATGCTGCATTCTTTTACTCGTTAATCCGTGATAGCAATGAGATCGAGAGAGAGATGTGACGAATGATTGTTGACACCTAGAAGGAATGCAATTAGGCTCGTTTTCCCCAAGCTTAAAAAACCAGTAGTTAGTTATAGGCCTTTCGGATGGTGGGCATCAAAGGATTCAGGTTAGAAGAAGAAAAAGCAAAGCTCGCAGCCGGATAGATCAGACGGCAATGTCATTATGAATATGGCGGAGGAGGACGGGGATGACGATGTCTGGCGAACTGAGCTGAGGGAGGTGGCCCTCTGAGGGCATGACCTCAACAATGGAGTCCCCACCGAGGTGCGTGTGGAGGTATTCGGAGACGGCCACGGGGACGGCGAGGTCTTTGCTGCTCTGGATAATGTGGCATGGGATGGTCACCTGGTGCAGGAGACCGCGGGCGTCGCTCTGGAAGATGGTCTGGGCGATGTCCGGCCGGATGTTAAAGACGGTGCGGCTGACCGCCACCGATTCCATATCTCCGCCCACTGCCAGCGGCGCGAACCCACTAACCCATGCCTTGAAGTTATCATGCATCGCACTGAACAGCTGCTCCAGTTCCTCCTGCTCGAACCCACCATAGTAGTTCACATCGTTCACATACCTGCGTGGGCGTTCACAAAACAAATTTTCAAACACTTCCTTTCTCCTCTCCGAGGAACAAAATTGGCAGGTTTTCACAGAAGCCACCATGATTTAACAAACCTACGTGTTTGGTGAGTTGAGACAGGAATAAGGACAAGTCTTATGGATGACGCTGGCGCGTGTCGATACAGGGCTTTTTCAAAGAGAAAAGCCATTTTAAGGACGAGAGAAGTGGCCGAGTTTTCCTGCTTTTAGCTCAATTGTCGGTCGACTGTCATGACTTCCACCATCATAAATGCATCACAACCATGAAAGAGCCCGCTCTCAATGGATCCTCTACTTGTGCATGTATCAAAAAGGGGTCATCTTCATCACAATGATCCCATAGAAACCACTTGAGCAGAAACCACTCTACCTTTTCTATTAAAAGCAAGATTAATAAGTAAGCTGACCTGCTCATGGTTCGGCTCGTCATGAGCTTGTCCTGTGCGCGGTTTGAGGGGAGCAAGAGAGTGGCTCATTCGTTAAACAGCAACGAATGAACATGAATTGACAATGCATATTTAGTTTGGTTCGGCTCCAGTAAGTTTGTTTAAGTATATAGAATTTATGCGTACCCAACTAGTCAGTTGAGTATAATGTCATCAAATGACAAAATCTTTCAACTTGATAAAAAATTGTATAAAAATGAAAAAATTCTTTTGTTTCTGCGAGATTAAATCTTCTAAAGACTCACAAGTGAAATCTCTTATCAAGCAATTCGCGTATTTCTACCTCGACCTAAATGAGTGGTCAACTCAACTGCTCCGTGAAGTCAAATTAGAACTGCTAATGGGTCCATTAACGTCAGCACCAAATGGAACAAGGACGACTTCTTTGGCGCGGTCCAGAATGCCGGTAAAAAGGTCGCCCTCCCTTTCCAACCAAAAGCTCATCGACATTGCTGGAGAAGAAGAGCCACTAAAAGCTCTGCCCACGTTTGATGTGCATTCTAGTGTTTCTACTAACAATACGCTCGCTTTCCGCGAAGCGGTGTGAGACGGTTTACCAATGATAGGCTTCCTAGTTTCCCCGGAAAAGCAGTCGTTAAGAAAAAGTTTCCTCTTTTTTCCTTCTGTCAAAAGCTGCAAATCGCAGCCTTTCTAGTCTCCTGGAAAAGTTTTCCTAATCTCAAACTAAGGTTTCCTTATCCTCCCAACTTCGAATGATGAATCCTCTTGATTTTCTTTGGAGGAATCACTTTCCAAGGTTGGAAAATGAGAGAACCTAGCGTAAAACTCCCACACTAAAGACTCATATCATATACTATCGTGATTTTGAGTGCTAATCATATCAATCAGCTAAAATTAATCGAGAGAGGGAAGGGGAAGAGGCGTATGAGCTACCTTGGGGAGGCGGAGATGAAGACGAGCTTGGAGAAGAAGTCAGGGCGGTGGATGGAAGCAAGGGCGCCGACGACGGCGGAGACAGAGTGGCCGACGAAGATGCAGGGTTCGGCGAGCTGAAGTTCCTCCAGTATGGCCAGCAGGTCGTAGGCGTAGCCCTCCAGCGTCGAGTAGCGGTCGAAGTCGAAGTAATCCGGGTTGGTAGTTCCGGCGCCCATGTTGTCGAACAGCACCACCCGGTAATCGGCCAGCAGGTGCGGCACCAAGTGCTTCCACACCGACTGGTCCGTGCCGAAGCCGTGCGCCAGCACGATTGTCCGGCGCCCGGCGCCCAAGATCCTCACGTTATGCGCCTCCTCTACGATTCCCATTCGAGAAACTCTCGCTTCTTCCTTCGGCCGAAGGAGGAAGAGAATTCAGAGAGGGAGTTGAGGTGAGAAAGGGCGAGAATTTAACTCACAATCAATTAAGATCTGTTGTCCGCCCTTATGGGGCTTTCCTGTGGGCTCTTACGCAACTTGCCTCGCGGACGTGGGCATGGGAGGGTCACACGAACGGGCCTCATGCTCGTTCGCCGATCCATTATTCAAGAGCGAGCACTTTCCTGTACTTCCTTCCCGCTACATATGGCCAGGACGGTACCAGATCAGGTCCGGTTCCACGTTTCGTGAAACCAGAGTTGGCCCGAAACTAGAACTAGTTGGGTTTAGATCGACCTGATCATCTCAAATGTAACTCCGCTAGGAGGGGTGCTTGCTTGTGAGGTTGAGAATACAGAACTGGAACTGCTAGTTCCAATTCCTGTGAGTGGCTGCTGATGGACCTCGTAATGGGGTAAATGGAAAGGTCATATGATCATGATTTTTATTGTGCACTGAGGTCCATTTCTAACGAGAACTGCAAAGTTCTGCTTCCATAAGGGGTTGGGTATGAGTCCCAGACCAACTTTCGTTGGTTGCTTCAAGTCAACCAAGTCCCAACCCTGGGAGCCCGAAACTTGATCCAAACCGGGATCTTTGGTTAGTGAAGGTGGTTGAATGTCTCTGTCTGTCTCTCTGTGAATGTCTATTGACAATCTATATTCACGTTGTTCCTACTTCTTAAAATCAGATTCCTTCAAGATCTCTTCTGTTTTCTCACTCCGTGTCTTACCATACTCGGTAAAACAGCCGAACAAGCCTTACATATCCAAACTGATCCAAACTCAAACCCAGTCCAAATGCACTAGACCTCAACCCAAACCCAAAACCAGACCATATCCACCCAAAGGAGAGACTAAACATGAGCACTGTTTTACAAAATACTGTGAAATGTGCTCAAACAGTGGTGGGGAGAATAGCTCCTTGAACGGTTTCGAGTGGGGCGAACCATATATTATAGCTCATGGATCACACTATAGGCTATAGACTTTAAGTTCATTTTCGAAAGTTTGGGTCCTCAACTCAGCCACTGCATTGAAACCTGCTTTATCTTTCTCTTTTGCAGGTTGTAACAAGAAAAAGAAGAGAGAGTTTAAACCCCAATCGTGTTTAACCGAATCAATTAACCCATTGAACCAGTTGAACCCAAACCAACAACCAAATAACAGCTAGCTAGGGTTCAGGCCCGAGAATAGCCGACCCAAACCTAACCCGATTTCATGCTTCTAAGAAAATCTTTTTCTGGAAATTGAAAATTACACTAAATGAAAAAGAGTTGAAATCTCGATAAGAAATCAGGGGGGAAATGACAACAGTAGCACGTAAGGACTTCTGCTCACAAAGTGTATAAGGTACATTAAAGCATATGTCTACACAAACTACCTTAACGACAAGAATTTCCCTCACAACGGGTTTAGGTAGCCGGAATTCTTGACGAAGAACACCATGAACAGAAACAGCAGCAGGAATGATAATTTTCTGGAGGATCGTGACGAAGATCAATTCCATGAAGCCCAGCAAGGGCTCCTCTCATGGTGCGGTGGATGGAGTTTTCTCGAGATCAATAGCTAAGTTATGAGGTTCGTGATCGTAATAGTACCCATCATATTTTGTTTATGCATAATACTGGATCTCAAACAATGTTTTTGCCATCTCTTTCTTTAAACTCAGATACAATCAAAATTTTGGTTTCTCAATGTTTTTACCGGTTCCATTGCTGTTGAAGTGTTTGAGACGCAGCATAAATGGTTCACCTGGATAGGGGGTCAGCTCACAAGAAAGAGGTCATGAGTTCGACTCCCACGGACATACATCTGGCTTCAGCCTCCCATTGTAACAAAAAAACGTCTAAAATGCAGGTCTGAGCCCATCTCAATGGATATCCATTCATCTTAACACTTGGATTTAGATTCATTGTATTTTATATTCGAAATGGCAAGACTTACGAACGTTCCTCTTACAATGGCTATTCTTGTTGGTTCTTAATTTGTTTCGATGACAAACTGGGGAGGGCAATAGAAGGCAAGACAATTCAATTAAAAGAAGGTAAGGTTGATCGATGAATGTGTCTTTGCTTAAATAAATGGTGTTTTCTGAGGTTGATTTCCAAAGAAAGGCATGAGCATCAGTGGCGGATCCACATTATGGTGGGGCGGGGTGACCACTCTACTCGAAATTCTAAAAATTTTCAATTATGTATTGAGATTTTCAAAAGGATTTGAAAGTTTTTAAAGCTCGCCTCCCCTGAACATGAAGTTCTCCACCAGGAACAAGTTTCTGGATCCGTCGCTCACCTTAAGGCCTGTTGCAAGGAAATCTAGAACCTCTTCGCTTTTATGAAAACCGAAAAACCAAAGTAAGCCTTTCTCACACTAGGTGGAGTCGGTTTCATGTATTCTTAGTCACTGTTATCGATCATACTCGAGTTTATAAAACGCACAAGAACAAAATCACGTTTTATAGTTTCCTCCCAACACTTTTTAGATCTTTCGCCACATATTTCAATTTCATTCCTCTTAAAAACCCAGATATTAAATCTATCCATAAATCAAATCCAAGTGGGTTGGTCGGTCCGCCGGCCGGAGCATGTCGATGCTTTCAAGTATCAATAGTGGGAATTGATACCTGTGTTTGTTTCTTCCCCAAAGTTTGCGTGTGTATGCAGTCATGTTTTCTTGATGAAGTTCATTTGGAGCCCCCAAGTTGTTATCTTACAATTTCAGAACTAATTCGAATCACTGAAATCCCCAAGTTGGCATCTTGCAGGTTCAGTACAAGTTTAGATAAGTAACAAATAAAAGATTGTAAGTTTGTTTTTATGGATACCAATGATTTGGATTTCAAGCCAAATCAGGAATACCAATGAGTAAGACATATTTGATATATGCCTCATGCATTGAATATAGTTGTGGGAAAGTATATACATTAATGAATGGAAGAAATCTGGTTTTGAGAAGCTAGGATATATTCGAATGTTTCCATGGAATCGATCCAACTGATCTTTTGGATCCCGAGGATCCAAATAGTCAATCAAATATGTGTCACAGGCTCGAGTGAACCAGCAAATTCGGGTTGGGATTTCAGAATTTCTACTGTATCCCGGGTTCTCTAATAAGTGTAGGAAGCAACTGCATAGCTGATCCTGAAACTGATCTTTGGGTTGGATTGGGTTCACACTCTATGGGGTGGTATCCCTGCATCCCGCTGTGTGATAATGCTTCAGGTCTCTTTTTTTTCTCTTCTTCTTCGTCTTCTTTCTTCTTTCTCCATCTTCATCCTTTCATCTTTTTTGAAGAGCAGAAAATATTCATAAAGATTAAGAAAAGATCCTGGTAATTGAAAACCTGGGCGACGGATCTACATCAAGCGGAGGTAGGATTTCCACCCATCTAAATTTAGAAATTTTTTAAAAAGTACATATAATATGTGGTCAATTGAAGATTTGCGCTATATCACATTGTTTGGCCCACTTAAAATAATTTCTAGATCCTTCACTGGGCATGGCCGCTTGTAAGAGGGTTTTAGAAAGTGGTTCAGAATACAGATCAGGAAATCAGGCCACCCCACTACATAACCTCACAGCCCAAAATGCAAGTTGCTTGTTAGAGTGACAATGATGGAGGTCATGTTACTCGAGCAGGTTTCAGGTTTTGCAGACGATCACAACAACCATTACCCTAATAGACCAGAACCCATCAGAACTGCGAACTTCACTAACCATAATAGGAGACCCATTTAATGTTTTCGTTTCATGCTCGTGTCGTGGTTAGTGTCAGGGTTTGATCATATGCCTTCTTGTATATTGCCAGCCCTACCAATTATTTTTCATCTTGTAGATGCAGCATACCCTAGCATTTCTAATATTCTCTTACACAAACAATCAAACCTCAGACATCTTGAGAAAGAAGAAGCAAAAATTTTAATGGACGATCAAAGAAAGATTATACATCAATGAATGAGCATTCAAATCATATCCACTACGGATGTTGTTCACTCATATTGAGCATTATTACTTTTAGAGGCATCAACATAATAACATGATTCTACTTATCTTTTAAGAAATTCTTAAAACTTTTTAAATTATACTCATGTCACCGAAAGCAATTGATGAGCATAATCCAGTTTTCCATACATCAAGATTTATGCACTTGGGAATGCATATATGGAAAACGATAAGCAACAATATGCTTAACACAAAGAGTCAGTGAGTATTACAAACTGTCTTGGACAGAAATAAGCGATTGAACCAAGTTGCACATAAAGTCCAGTTAGTATGGTAGCCACAAGCTAAAATGGACCCATCATAAGTGATGTAAGCCCTAGATCGACACAACCTAATAACAAGCTCTTAAAACGCGTGATTACGGTGTGACCATCGCTCCTTAAGAGCTTTTACACATGGTTCTTTGAACAATGGAACCCCTCACCATTGAATCCATGGCTACTATACATAGTTCATCCCACCTCAAATGGTAGAATAGTTAGTTCACTCCAACCCACAAAAAAATTCCTCAGTTTCTCCTAGCTAATTATGCATCTACATACAAACACGCACGCATGAGCATGCACGCACACACAACCTTGCTTTTACTCATGTGTGTCATTGTTTGGCAATAGTAGTTAAGATGCTAAGGCTGCATGTGAGAGATCACGATCTCGAGAGAGATCACTCACCTGCTGCAACAGTAAAAGTGAGGATTCTTATCACGCTGCACCCCTCCAATTAATAAACCATGCATTTTTATTTCTTCGTATGTCATCTTCCGGCGGCATCTACGGTGGGCTTCTTATAAAAACAAGTTAATATTTGTGCGTGTGACTTGGGAAAGGTTTTTCAATATGTTGGTTTTATAAAAGCAGGTTAATATTGTTTTTCATATGTCGTCTTCCATACTCAATCAAATTACTATAAATTAAATTGTTGATGGTGCTTATTGCAGATTGTGCCTTAATTAATACATCAACTAAAAATTGGTCTACCAATATGTGATTTATACGCGAGGTATTATCCAAGACTGGACTTGGTATGACCCAGTTCGATATTAATCGAATAGGTGATATACATTAAGGCAAGGAGAGGCAAATTTTCATGCAGCGAGAGTGTTAGCTCATTTGGAAAGGGCTCTCTGACTTCCATGGCACACGTGGTGAATTCAATTCCCTGCGCATGCATACGTGTGTAAGGCATCAGCCTCCTGTTGTAACCCCAAAAGTTTTGCATATGGGAGGTTCTCGTTGTCTTATATATATTATATACATATGTATATATATGTATACATATGTATATATACATATGTATATATATGTATACATATGTATATATATGTATACATATGTATATATATGTATACATATATACATACATATATATATATATACATACATATGTATATATATATACATACATATATATATACATACATACATACATATATATATATACATATACATATACATATACATATATATATATATGTATGTATGTATGTATATACATATATATATATATATACATATGAGGTATTTCTCGAGAATGATTCTAAGGCTCCAGTGAGTCATGTCTCACGTATTGTTGTTTTAATTAATTACACTTCAGGTCAAAATTTAAAAAAGCTTGAACCAAATCCTAAGGCGTCAGGGAGTCATATCTGACATATTGTTGCTTTAATTAATGATTTTTAGGTTAAGCTGTGTTTTTTGCAAACCTTCTGAAAGTATAGTTTTTTTGTTCTTCCTTTTTAGTGAAGTTCATTAAATGCGGAGAAATGATTGATTTTGTTTGAGTTTATTTATTTCTTATTTTGACAAAATTCGCTTCTTTTTCATTGCAATTTTTTTCATATTGATGGGCAAAATGCTATAATACTCGATTGAGAATACCTAGCATCATCTTAGAGTTTTTTCTGAAAAACAAAGAATAAACTAATTAAACAATAATAATGACTGAAAATATACTTTCAGTAACAAAATTGGATTTTAAAGCGCCTTAAAATACATTAAATTTCCTTTCAAGTATGGTTTGGCTAAAAGTTCAAAGAATGCACCAAATACCTTTTAAATAATTAATTCATCTTTCAGTTTCTTAGCAAATCATACCATTTATAACAATGTTTGGATCTAAAATAACACATTTTGCTATTATAGCATTCCTATTTTTTAATTGATGGCAACTAAAACGGAATGGTTTTATCAACATAATGTAATATGAATGGAAGGGATTTATCCCTCGATGTAGAATAATGTATTGTGTTAATGATTCATCTAGTTTAAGAACTTCTATGGTCAAAGAACTTGGGGAGGCCTAAGTAGGAGTAAAATAAATAAATGATAAAACGAGAAAAAATCATTTAAGATGGTTTAAAAAAAAGACTACCAAAGGAAACTTGAGTAAAAAAGTACAAAAAACTAGATTATAAAAGTGTTAAAATATGAAAAGGAAGAGAAAGACTACTAAAGTGTTGGAACGAAACAATAAAGAAACATCTAGTTTATGTTGAGTTAACTGTATCATGACATATAATCGAGCTCTATAAAAAAAATCCATGTAACAGACTCATCTAATATGAGAAAAGGTTTAATTGTTGTTGCTCTTGTTGATTATACAAGAGCTCATTTAGAAGATCAAACAACTGTTTCCATTTTTTTTCATAGTTCCGGTAAAAAAAAAGTAAAATGGTTTTAATGGTTTGGATCATTGAAGTAAATAGTCGATTATGTAAACTGCCAAAGACACACCATTTCGATTGATATTTTACTTATAGACTTAGATGCCAAATAGTCGATTAAGTAAAGACTTGTAACAAGATAAAGTACAATTTCTTGAATGAACTTGTCATGATAAAGTACAATTTCTTCATTCGATTCTTCTGGTTCTGAATAGACATCTCACTCTTGAACTTGTGATTTCTTCCTCTTTTTAGCTTTAGACTCTTCAGTTTGGGAATGGATACTGTTGATGACACACACATACATGTGTGTGTTCTCAAGGGCTTTGGGGGGCTTGAATATAAATCATGTAATAAGTACATCAAAATAGCATATCATGTCACCACCTTGACAACATCATTGTAAATCATACATGAAGCCTCCGGCTCTATAGAAGACCTTTATCAATTGATAACAGACTCAAAAGCAAGGTTTTGCAACCATCGTCTCCAATAAGTTTCCTTCAAGATGAACTGTTCATATATAAACAACTAAGCCCTTTTCCATACTAGATGGGATCGGTTACATGGGGATTCTTTGTTTCTACACAGCTTGATTATGTACTATGCTAAGAGTTAACTCAATCAAAAGCTAGGTCATCATTTTGTTGTTTCCTTTCCAACACATTCTTTTGTCCTTGCTCTTCCCTTTCTACGTGTACAAACTATAGGATTATTAAAAAACCTATATATATATATATATATATATATATATATATATATATATTTGTTAGAAAACATGTCTTGAACAACCAGGAGCTTTACTTTTACAACAAATTGTGATAGAAAGTTAAAGTTACTTCATGTCAGATTGATCTAGAATTTTCTCTGAGGTGTGGCTAACAGCTTATTTGATCATTTGATGTGGAGTAAACTATGTATAATGGCCATAGATTTCATAACTTTTTCTTTGATTTTTCAAATTTCAGGTGGAACATCTGCCACTGGCTGATGTTAAACTTGTCAGCTAGCCCACTGGTCTCAGCTCATGCTGGCTTGCCTCCCACAAGCTAGCAAACCGAGAGTTGAGCAGCCGTGAGCAAAATTAATCAGCTGAGCCACAAATAGACCCAGGCGGGCTCATTTAGCAGCCCACTTTGGACAGATAGGGCTATCCACTAGTAGATAAGAATCAACTCAAGTTCATTTTCCATGCTTGGCTCAAGAAAAAGGAATGGAAAGAAAACACACATACTGTGAACTTTATTGAGCAGAATCAGAGGCCCTGCCCCACTGAGGCACTGCCTTTCTTCTTTTGAAATTGAGCAACACGCTTTTCTATCTTATAGTGCACCGAATAATTGCAATCAAGATCAATTATTTGCCAAACCTGCATCAATGTTGGGACTTCACAAAGTAAGTGACAGTTCATTTTGTCTTTGATCAACATCACTGAAATTACCTTTTGCTTTACTTGGTCTTCATAGCTCAAACCAGTGTTGTAAATATCGTATTGAATCCTGCAACTTAATCAGGTCTAATCTAATAGAATTCGATTTAGATGCGAAAACAAAACCAGAGAGCGGACAGCTAATGCGTTCCACTTATTGAACAGGGTATACCTTGAAACCACCGATTCAGGTTTCATAGAAGGTGGAACCGGAACCATACCTGGTTGTCCCTGGTTCTAGGTCTGATTTTAGGGCCATGTCTGACCTCAACTGCTCTCTTTGTCTACCTGCCTAAATTTGTGGTGAGATGCTTATTTCGTTTGTATTTCTCCTTTTAACAACATTTTGGTCTTCTTGAGCTCCGTGCAATTCACGCAATTTCAGTTGGTTCTCTAGTAAAGAAAGCAATAATTGGTCTTATCTGTCTAAATTCTTTTCATTCATTCAAAGGACAAGATGCCAATTTACCATGATCGGGTTGCTACGCTCCACATGGTTTTCCGTAGCCCATGATTGAACTTGATGAACAGTGTGCGTGCGTATATAATAGAACGTAAAGTTTGGTATGCCCAAACACTATAACTTGGATGCTTACTCTGATTAATTATTTCTAGGGCATGAATGACAGATAAACAGCCAATTGCAGAACGCTACTGCCATATTAATAAGAGATAAGGAAAAAGAGAAGCTTAAAAGGGCATGGGCATTTGAAGAGACGGCAAGAGTGAGGTATTGCCATAAGGTGTGTAAAATACATGGCAAAGGCTTTAAAAGAGACCCAAGAAAGCCATAGAACTTTAAAGAAAACAATAGAACATGATATTGCTTTTTTGAGTTGAATGCTAATTCTATGATACGAAATAAACCATAGATAATGTTGAGTAAGGGTCTGCGAAGCCAACCCCACTTAGTATAGGAAGAAGGTCGGTTTTGGTTCGGTTTTATTTCATCACAAAGACAAGTGACATGAACATATGAAGGGTGCTCAAACTTATAAGCCTGCCCCTCAGCAACACATATTGATGGCAGCCATTTTCTCTCTCTCTCTCTCTCTCTCTCTCACACACACACACACACACACACACACACACAGAGAGAGAGAGAGAGAGAGAGAGAGAGAGAGAGAGAGAGAGAGAGTAAAGCTTCAGTAATTTGGTTCTCTTACATCGGTGCAATCCCAGAATGTCACATTAATTCGACTACACTCGCGTAAAACTTTGGGGTTCTTTTACTTGGGAGTGCAGGCTTTTCAGAATTGATGCACGGATCCCATCAAACTACCAAAGGTAAATGATCTTGGTTAAACTGATACTAGGAAGGATGACCTCTAACAAGTTCTTGTGTTGCACACCCTCTAGCATCCCACCAGTGCCAGGAAAGAGATTTGATTTTAGGTAAAGTTATTCTTACACGCTGTGTGTGTAGAAAGTGTGATAGATACTCTATCACGTGTTAGCATGTACCAACAAATTTCAATCATCAAATTGGAAAGATAAGATAGTTGATGTTTGATTTTAAAAAGCAAAATGTTGTAGTATATAATGTATAATTAGTAATTATAAATATATAATTGAATGATCTTTATGAAAGATAGAGTTCAAAGTTAAAGGAAGCTTGAGGAATCTTTCTCTAACTTTTGCTTCATGCATGCAAAAAGAGTGTGGAACCCATATACGAACTTTTCAACAACTTTTATCTACAAATTGATGAATACAACACTTGTAGGCCCAAATGTAAAGGTGAAAGATAAGCCCATTCATTTCTCATGATAAAGTAAAAAAAGATATTTATAGATAATAGACATTCTATGGCCATGCGCTTCGAACATGAAGCAATTTAAGAACAAAGAACAGTTAAAAGATACCTACAGGTAAGAACATCATACTTTCTTCTAGTACAATGGGGAGGCAGAAGCCAGATGCACGCCCTGAGTATGGAACTTATGATCTTCAACTTGTGAGTCGACCCTCTAACCAGAAGACTTATTGTTCTTTATGCATGTGATTATTTGAGCATAGCCAGAGACACAAGGCATATAAACATGTGTTTTGCAATAATAAGATAGTATGATAAATGTGCAATAACCTGAATTACAACAGACCATTTGATAATATTTTTGACAATTTTTGTTAGCTCGTGTTTTATTTGATCAATGTGCGTGATAACAAATTTATTTTTGTGCCAGAGGTGGCAAATCGGGTCAGTGGATCAGGTAACTTTAGGTTTAGGTTATAAGAAGGTCAACCTTAAAGAATTAACATGTTCTTTGTTATTTTGCAAAACTTTTACCCGGGTTCAATCAATCTATAATCCAACATGGTTGTGAAAAAAAAGAACTTTAGAAAATTTGTAGGAAATAAAAAATATAAAAGAACCTTAAGAACAAAATTTAAGTAAAAATGTAGTTGAGGAAGGAGTGTACTGGTTCGGCTGGCTCTTTCTCAGGTTGGTCCAGGTTAATCTGAAGCCTCGTGGAGGGCTGCTAAACCCGAATGAGGCCCAGTCTTTTAGGACGTGTTTGATTCATAGTTGGTGTTTGTGGTTCCAAGTTTTCTTGTCGGTCAAATCCGAAACTCAACAGTAGTGTGAAACTATGGTTCCATGATTTTATTTTTAGTCACAAATGTTGGCATTAGAAGGAGGAGGGCTACAAGAACTGGACTTATAGAAACTCAAATACCTATTTCTTTCACGTATTTCTACTTATATTGTATGAGAATAAAAGCATCAATATTACTCGCAAATCAAATATAATAACCATAGTTATAAGTTCATGCGAGTTTAGGCCTACAGTTCTAGTAACAAGGTCCTGGAACCACAAATCATTGTGGTCATGGATCGGGTCTGAACTTGACGCCTTTGATTGGGTCATTTTAATTTGTCATTAAGGACGTTATTTTAGAAATCTCGCCGATTTTCAAACACATACTCGATATTTTCACATTGCGAGGAGAGTTCTTTGTGTGAACAATCTCCTCGAACAACAGGGTGCCGCCTCAACGGCTTTTTGAAAGGAATGCCACCTAACATCCACGTGTCGTTCTCAAGCGGGCCCAATAAAAGGGGCCCGTCGACCGCGCGTAGCGAGCTTTTTCGACTCAAGATCCGAGCAGCGCGGTCTCTCTCTCTCTCTCTCTCCTGCGTTCTCATCGCTCATGGTCCTGTTTGTAGTTCCTGACGCGTGATCGAGGCTGCGATCTTTCCTTCGTTCTTCGAGCATGTTCATGCTCCCCAACTGTTCTTCCTTCTCCTCGGCGGTGGGGTGCCTTTGATGGAGAAGAGGGCGGGGAAGCCGGAGAGGGAGGCGGGGCCGGCGCAAGGGAAGCGGAAGTATCCGATCAGGCCGGAGGATTACGAGCTCTATGAGGAAGTAGGTAAGGGTGTCAGCGGCGCAGTGTATCGCGCTCGCTGCCTGCCTTTGAATGAGATCGTCGCCATCAAGGTTGTAGATTTCGAGAAGGCCCAAGCCAATCTGGTAAACCGGTATCCTTTTACGTGGATTTCCCCGATTTTTATCAACCTGCAGATAAATTTACGAAGTTTATGCTTGCTTAGTCGTTTATGAACGAGATCTTTTGCGTTTCGATCGCCTTGATGAGGTTTGTGATACTGTGCACAGTGTGATCAGTTCTCTCTCTTTCGTTTATATCCATGCAGTAGAATTTCGTTGAAGCAGTTCGGTTTTGTTCGGATACGGAAAAACTAAGGTTTTCGTAGTCCAGTTCGTTGATTGATGCCCGTTCTGGGGGTAATTTTGCGTGTGTGCACGTAGAACCTGCTTCAATATGGGAACCGTTTATTGGATGCTTAGGGGCCGTTGCTGGCGGAACTTTGCTACCAGTAATTTGGCTGCCAGTTTCAACTGCCCGAGCGACAAACCAGAAGAAATATGGGTTCCAAGGAGCTGCATTTCCATAATATCATTCAACTCTTCATCCAAATCCGCAGAATACCAGGCCTCTACAAAGTTCTGTAACGTAACTGAAGCATGCTGATGTATGTCATGGCGATGAATCAACATTTCGAAGTGCTTTTCTTGCGTATCGTGCAGGAACAAGAATTTGTTGAGTAGTTGTTAGTTTTCTCACAGGCGTTCAAATTGAGCCAAAGTACTTTAAGGAACTCGACTTAGTTCACGTAATGAATCCTATTGTCATCAATTCACTCGAATTTGGTGTTCTATGACCGCAATGACCATAAAAATAAAGGGTTAAGCATCGGTTGTTTGTTCTGTTGTTGACTTTATCTTGTAAAGTATGTTCTGTTGCGCATTGTCTAGAAATTCCACTTTTACGGCCTGGATTTCAATTTTACATGCTAACTTGTTCTATTTATAACTTGGAGGAACCATTATTGAGGGGTTGGAACAACCCCGTGTAAAATCTGAGGCTAGGACCCTTTTCCTAGGAACCATGCTGAGCATTGGCTCCCGCAGAAAGGGCAAACATTGTTGTGGATCTCTGACTGGCTGTCTAGCAGCAGAAGGCACTACCAGTGTTCCATTGTTGAGATATTAGTGTTCTTGGCAATTTAATGTGATGATACTTCAAGTAATGGTTGCCTTGTTGAGATATATAGTGAAGAGTTCTTAATCGTTGAGGTGTATTATTTGAATAATTTGTTATGTTTAGGATAACATTCGACGTGAGGCACAAACAATGATCTTGGTCGGCCATCCAAATGTCCTAAAGGCTCACTGTTCCTTTGTGAATGATCACACCCTCTGGGTTGTCATGCCCTACATGTCTGGAGGTTCTTGCCTTCATATACTGAAGGCTGCCTACCCTGATGGGTTTGAGGAGACGGTGATAGCAACTGTGTTACGTGAAGTTTTGAAGGGTGTGGCTTATCTTCATCACCACGGCCACATTCACAGGGATATCAAGGTGAGTCTGCTTCCTTTCCTAGACAGTATGGCTTCTTTGATTTGTCTTCATACATAAGAGAAAGCTCATTATTTAAGAGTTGTGCGTTTGTGTGCTTGCTCTATGAGTATGAGGTTCCCCGGTCTCCTCCCATAAGAGGAATACTTTATAAACTTGAAGCAATTGTTCAAGGTTACTTGCAAAATCTCTCATGATCTTTGTGGATTGGAAGTCTGATGATGACCAGAACTTAGCTGTCGAGAAAACATGTAACACTATGCTAGATGAATTTTGAGTCAGTTTTTTGCTTCAAAAATCCTGTTGTTGTATTTCATATTGTGGTCATACTTTCTTCTTATGATTGCTGGCACAGGCAGGGAATGTTTTACTTGATGCAAACGCTGGTGTCAAGCTTGGAGATTTTGGTGTTTCTGCTTGCCTTTTTGACTCTGGAGATAGGCAGAGATCAAGAAACACGTTTGTTGGCACACCTTGTTGGTACTTCATATTCACAATATCATTCATTTTTGAACTTGTAGCAGTTTATTCTCTTCTTAATTGTCATCATGAATTTTCTAACATCATTGGGAAGTCACAGAACATTATTTTGATTCACTATTTTGCCTTTTTCGGCACAACCTTATCTGCAGGATGGCACCTGAGGTTATGGAACAGTTGCATGGTTATGACTTCAAGTAAGGACGCTTATTTTGTTGCTAACAAACTGGACCACTGGCATCTGATATGTGACTAAATTATTTGTCCATTGACACCTTTTTCAGGGCCGATGTATGGTCTTTTGGAATAACTGCACTGGAACTTGCCCACGGTCATGCTCCTTTCTCAAAATATCCTCCAATGAAGGTGTGAATTTGGAAGATTATCTCATTATGGTATGCTGTGAGAAGCTTAAGAAGCTAACTCAATTTGATCATATAGGTTCTGCTGATGACTTTGCAAAATGCTCCCCCTGGTCTTGACTATGAAAGAGATAAAAAGTTCTCCAAAGTAAATATACCCATGCTTAGTCAATTTGAATATATTGAAGGCTGCTGGTTTGCCTACTAAGAAACTTCTATGGATTGTTTCTTAGTCTTTTAAGCAGATGATTGCCATGTGCTTGGTTAAAGAACCTTCAAAGAGGCCGTCTGCAGAAAAGCTGTTGAAGCATGCATTTTTTAAGCAGGCTCGGTCCAATGACTATTTGGCTCGAACCCTTTTGGAAGGATTGCCATCTCTGGGTGACCGCATAAGAGCATTGAAGGTGTTGAACAGAAAAACAAACCAACAATCTCTTTGTTTATATACGGTTCTCTTTTCACACTAATTTTAAGTCCTGCAGGATAAGGAAGCTGACATGCTTGCACAAAAGAAGATGCCATACGGGCAAAAGGAGGAGCTATCCCAGGTTTGACGATGCCATCTTTTTTATGCTAAGTGTTGTAGGCCTATGAATTATTGCATTCAAGGTTCATACCTGCCACTGACAAACTCGATAGACTCAAATATATACCTTCAACCATCACTGAAAAGCAATCGTGAAATATTTGGTAACGCATGTGAGAGAGTATCTAAGAGTCAGTAGCATGGCACAAGAACTTATTATGTACCAAATGAACATAAAAATTCAGTAGGTAATGAATCTTAAAGAAGGGACTCTTTGAAGTGCCATCTATTTGGTTGTTGTAATTTTCCTTTTCTTAGTTAGCTTCTTGTATTCTACCACTTTTTGTTGAAACGATGTCAATGTAAAAGTTCCTGGTGGTGAAGTGATGGGATCCTAAAAATTACTAAAGTGCCTTTTGTGGAAGGAGAAACCATTTGATACTGACGTGGTTAGACCTACCTTACCTTAATTGGTCGAAGAATGAATTAACAGAGGCTTGGCTGCACCTCATGTGCATTCCTTATTTTGTAAATATGGAAGACTTTTGATATTGTGGTATGCCATGCCAGTGCCTTTTCCTGTTGGCGTTCAACACTGCTTGATGTTGAAAAACGTCTTGTGAGGGAAAGCAAGTTTATCCCATTGGACATATTGTGTTTGAATCGTCTCTATTTGCAGCTTTTGGACTAGTAATACAGACAAGGGACATTTGAAGATTTTCACTGTCAGTGATTGGTTGTCCACTTCTGCCTCTTCCTAACAAGTGCTATCTTTCTTTACCTTGGCTTCGCTTTGTGCAGAATGAGTATAAACGAGGGATAAGTGGGTGGAACTTCAATATTGAAGACGTTAAAGCACAAGCTTCTTTAGTATGTAGTATATGATGATCCCATTAATCCTACACAGATATTTTACATTTCAGGTAACAAGTGCAGTTCGATTTACCTGACAAGGATTGTGTGATGGTCTTTCTAGATTCAGGATGGTGATGAAGTGCTTCCTGGTAAAGATGGTATTGGACGGATGAATCCTATGCCTGCTTCCGACATTATAGAAAGGCAATCAGAGTATCAGCCTTCAACATCTGACGACTCCAAAGATGAATCAACTGATCAGGTATGGCTTACTTGTTCTGGTTGCCGGTGCTATAGATTTGGTCATTGGTCTGTAGCTTTCTCACATTTGTGAAACTGGTGCAGTTACGGGAAAGTGAGCCAACAAGGAGAACTAGGCCTCCCTCTATCCACTCGTCACACCAGAGTTTGAACACGCTTGAGTAATTACTGTTACCTTGCATAAAACCCTGGTTGTGTGTTCCATATAAAACATTTTATGCACATCTGCCAAGTCAAAATCCTTGGCATGAATACAGACTGTGAAGTGATTGAACTATTCGGATGCTGTGAAAATATTGTAGTGGATGAAGATTTTGACTTTTGTGCTGGCTTTTAAAATTTTTTCTTTCATTTCTTTATCAGTATTGGGTGTTGCATTCCTGTCATTGTGGATTCATTTTGTCGTGTGTATTTTTCACAGTAGTGTGTTTATCATGATTTTTTTTCAGAGAAAGACATGATGGTTCTGAGCATGATTCAGTTGCAAGTGGCCCTGTCTTGCAAGAAGATATCAAACAAAATGGTTTGGTTTTACCAGATTTTTGTGCACATGATGGGTTTAAGAATGTAGAAGAAGGTGATGATCAAGAAGTGGGTGCAAGGTCCAGGGAGAACCTGTCAAAACAAGTGCATAACGGAAGGGATTTGTCTGGTGGGAAACCAATTGATATTCCACTGCCTAGAGGAGAGAGGTTAGACAACTAAGTTTCAGAAATTATGCATTTATCTTATTATCAAAAGGATCAAATATGCTTTCAACATTTTGGTCTGTTATACATGCTTTCTTAATCATTTAATCAAAATTTAAATTAATGATCTCTAACTAAATAGCATGTTCATCCATTTTCGATCAAAATCATTGGGAGAATTCATTGGTTTATTACCAACTGGTGCATGATACATATTTGCATTAAAACTGTGAAGAGAAGAGTTTGGGAGCCAAATGACCTTGAATACCTATGAGGAGAGAATAAGTTGTAATTTAACATTCTTGTGCATCGTGAGAGTATACTAGTTGGAACACTGAAGCAGTTGTTCTTGTGACAAGCGGAAAAGGCAGTAATCAGGGGTTTCCAGTAGGTTTAACCTAAGTCACACAGACACTTCTAAGGGGTGGAGTGTCGACCTCGACACGGGTGCGACACCGACACCATGTCGGTGCGGCATGGCAAAAAAAAATGCAAAAAAAAAAATTGGAACTCACGGTTCTGCCGTCTATGGTGTATTTATCTTACAGAACCCGATCAAAGAGGGAGTAATCCATGAAGACGATGAAACTAAAGACTCGTGACCTTATCTCCCATGATGACCACCTGAGTTACCTTACCATAGTTTCCAAAATGCTCCTTCAATTGTCTTCCATCATCTCCCATAAAACTCCGCCAATGAACACAGAAAAATATCTCAACGCGGACCTTCTTCACTTCCTTTTATGTGGACATTCCACATAAAAGGTATCGATTTTGAAGTTCGGGTTTTTTTTTGGATAAATGGGTCCGGATAGTGAAGATTGATTTGTGTATTATGATGAAATTAGTAGTTGTTTATCATTTATGTGTTTTGCTGTAATATAAAGTTGTGTACTTGCTATTGTCATATACTTATGTTAATTGATGTCTCACATGTTGTACCTTGAATATTATATATAATATATAATATTATATACCCTAGCCATGTCATCGCACCCAAACTTTTTGAAATTTGCTGTATCCCGCACCCGCACCCGTGTGACATAGGGTTTAACCTTAGCTCGAGGAAGTATTGAAGCATTTATTAAAGGGTTTCAGTGCTTTGAGCTTTGAAGTGTTCAGGATCTTGCTTCCCACTATTGCACTATTGGCATGTGTGCATACGTGATTTAGCTTTTCGGCCATTCTATCTAGTTCTTGCTTTGCCGTATGATTTGTTAGTGATGCCTGTCCATTTGTGTCCCAGTAATGGTCACCACACACATTCCCACAGCCTTGGAGAGATAAATTTTGAAGCAGTCTATAAGGGAGTGGGTGATGTGCCTTCAGAATACATTCCTAGAACATCTAAGTTGCCAGGCATGGTTTGAGTTTATTCATTCCCCCTTATTTTGTTTTATTTCCTGTTCTTTTTTAAGCAATTTGCAGATTTTTGGGTTCGACGGACTCATACAGTGAGAGTGAAGTTACAAAATTCTGTTGGCTTATCATAAAGTTTTCTTCTTGGACCACGCTTTGTTGCACAATCATTTTAACGTTCTGTCTTATTGCAGCATTAAACGGTGATGAGCATTGTGATAAGACAAAGGGGCCTGTTGTCCAGCAGCGAGGGCGTTTCAAGGTGACATCTGAAAGTGTCGATGTAGAAAAGGTAAGGTGTTCTTTTTGATACTATTTAATCAGCGTGGGTGATTCTCATGGTATTTTATCCTAACTTTCCTTTTCAAATGCAACCCATCCTTTGTTTTCAGGCACCACAAACTCCTGCTTTGCAGAAGAGTCATAGTCTACAGGTAATAGTATCCTTGATATTGGATGATATCCTAACATTCTGGACCGCTTTCTCGTTTTAGCATTTGCTACATCAGTGACTGGTTACATGATATCTTCATGGGATTATGTTTAGAAGATATCGCTTGTATATGTTTTTTCGTTTTTTACAATACCCGTTTAATCAACTAACCTGAATATTGTGCAGTCAGCTTTACGTTTCTGTGATGCCTCTCAACAATGAGAATAGTTCCTTGATCTTAGGCAAAAAGGACCTCTAAAGTATCCATCTTATTCGATTTGGTAAATGCTATATATATGATGATTATGCTTCGCAATTTGTCAAAAGTTTTATACGAGATTGGAGCCCATGATAAACCTGATTTTGTGCTTAAATAACCGATCAATAATATGGAGAGTTAATGAAACATCGAGTAGGATGCGGTCATTCTGACCTCACATCAAGTTTGGCTGCATTTCCAGCTCATGCAGTTGAGTGAAGGAGAAAGGAAGGACTTCATTTTGAAGAAAGGATTTGGTTTCTGATGATTATCCCACATTTTTAGTACAGATGAACATTTTGTTGGAGATATATTATCACTCTTCTCAAAACTTGCCACCGTTAAACTACCTCAATTTGAACTTTGAACACCATGAATTCTAGGTGAATATTTCTTTTCAATCTCTTTACAATAGAATCTGTTGTTCATTTTTGTAGTAGACCTAATGTTTTCCCCTGCAGCATGTAATTAAACCCCAAACCAACCGCCAAAAGGTTGCCAAAGAAGCCCCAAATTGGCATTGATACAAGACCATGGTACAATCTATTATTTTAGGATGACATTGCCAATTCTTTACAACACATTGGAATAAATAATTGGCATTTGAAACGGGCATGATCCTCTGTTTATAGAGGAAAATAAGAGAAGATGATGAGATATCTGAGCAGCTCACCTCAACCCACGGTTGGAATGGCCATGCCTAGTTGGGGTCTATGTTGCACGGGTACGTGATATTGGATGACGTCCTCATATCCGGTATGTACCCAATACGGGTACACATATCGATATGTGGGGTACGTATTGATACCATATACAATGTACCGGTACGTGTAGGTGTACACAGGTACGCATACCCAATCTGGGTATGTCAAGTACCCGATCACAGTTGCTGTTGTTGATCCTGATCTTGACTTCCATCTATGCCCGGTGATGACCCCAACCTCGACGACCCACTTGGAGCTTGGACTTGAAGCGATGGTGGCTCATCCTCCTCTAGAGGAAGCCTTTCGTAGGCTGCATTGCCGAAGGAGGCAATGATGATGATGACCGGTCCGACAACAATTAGCGTCCTGACAATGCTACTGCCAACAAGTTTTACAGAAATCTCTCTCTGTCATGAACGTCAGCCTGATTTCCGCTAGAACTACCGTCGTTGTAGCCATCTTCGTCTTGGCAGCGCACCACAGGCCAGCCTCGAACCGCCACGGTCGCCACTGTCCAACCACTTCGACTGCCACATCCAACATCCTTTTGCAGCACTCCCATCCTCCCCAACTATTGGTCTTCCATCCCCACCATCCAGGTCATTTTCACCTAGCAGCCAAAAATCGTCGCCCTTCACCATCTCTCTGCTGCGCTGTTAGCCGCCGAAGCCAAATCTCTATTTTCACTGCCCTTTATAGCCGCTTCCATTGTCATCACGGCTCCACTCAATGCCGACTACCATCGAACCTCCCTCGGCCTTGCTGTCACCCTCACCAACCATCGACCACCCGACCGCCTCCTCCCCCTCTCTCTTCTTCTTGGGTAAAAAACCCTTTCCTTCTTTGCTGTGAAATCCATAACGCTCCATTTCCCCTTTCCCCATAACCCCTAACCAGATTGAGTCTATTCATTGGGTCTTATCCAACCCGTTACTTCCTAGCCTTAATGAAACGAAACCAAGTCCAGGTTGTCTCAAATCAGGCCTGACCCAATACTCGGAACCGTCTCAGAAACAAATCCATAAGGATCATAACCACTCAAACAAATCGATGTTCATAGTTGTTTTAGTATGTGCACTAACTACAGTGACCAACTTTAAAGAAAATATAAATGGCATTCTCATAGTTAGAATAGAATTATTCTCAAACATTAGAATGCTCTTTAAAAATATAGAATGCTCTATGTAATTGTATATATATATATATATTTATGTAAATTTATTTTTTTATTATGTTCTTTAATAGTGATGTACCCGTACCTTAGTTTTTTTAAAAATTGTGTACTCCGTACCCATATCGAATACTGGTACTGTACCTGTATCCATGCAACATAGGTTGGGGTAGATGTTAGTCTATGTCCCGGAGATACTTCATACAGGTGAAGTATCCATTCTGGTACCACTACAATGTTGACATCGACAAAAATGCTGTGCTGGACTGGCTAGATCTGCTGGCAAGTTTTATGTATTCACTTTTTCTATTATATTTTATTACATGTTGAAAAATTATTTATTAATGAATAATAGCTTATGAAAACTTTACCATTCTGAGCTTTGTGAAAGTTGATACATATATAGTCATATACCTGCACCACTGAATTTTTAAATTGATGTGTCCTGGACCTGCATCCCTGTGTAAAGATTAGTAAAGTTGTCCATTGTGCGCAAGTATTTGATTTGTTTTTGTTTCCCTCCTGTTTTAACAAACTTTTAGTTGTTGGATTCATCACGGATGGTTTATCTTGACCTTATTACATTGTATATTTTCTACACACTTGTTTCTAATGAACTGTAAAATGACTGGATACGATCCCTTGGCTTGGTAATACAGCGGTTAACTGTCATGCAGATGATCCATCAGTTTCCTCGGTCACCTTCTGACGTATCACCCAATCAGCATGTCCCAAATTATCTACATCTGCACAACATACTACAGCAGATTAATCAACTTAGAGTAAGAATTGGAAGTGGTTAATCTACAATACCCCTTGTCTCCTTCTTTATGCTCAAGCTTGCCAATTTCACCTCACAGGACTGTGTTTTGTCGATGATGAAAGAAATGAACGGTGGTGAGAATTGCTTTAGTAAGTATCTTATTGTAAATTGTCATGCTTCTCTTGTAAAACTTGTGACATAGTTTACCAACCCATGCAGCTACTTGTGCTTGTTCTGGTCAGAAGCCCACTTTTATGCCTCTAACTGAAAAATCTCTGGTGAGTGGCAGTTCTAGTGCAGAGTCATGGACTGCAATCCTTGTTTCCCGTTCTCTTGATTGTTTATATCACTTTCTATGAGTACTGTTTCTTACTTCTGCACTTTGAAGAGTTTGAACTCTTGACGTGCTTTTTCTGTTGGCAGAAACTGTTGCCTGAAGATTTCCGAGTTGTAGTCCTATTAATTTTCCTGCTAGTTCATATTCTTTTATATACTCCTACCTTTGACTGATTGAAATTGCATATAAATAAGACGGTTTCAGCGATCAGAATAATGAATGATGACAGTAGGAGGAAAATCTTTCGAAATGTCATAGAAATCTAAGAGAGGGATATGTAGTCATTTAAGGCCTTCCTTCTTGCGTTAACACGTTTAGCACAGAGAGGTACTATTCAGAGTTTTATCTCTCAAAGGACGCAGGTTGGATCAAGTGAGACATTCATTAATGTTACCTTAATAATATTTTTAACTTAATAAATGCTTCTTTATGTATATATGCATACACACACACACACACACACACACACACACACACACACATATATATATATATATTATTAATATTGGTGGCATATTTGATGTATTATTCCAAAAAATTGCACATTAACTTGTCATGCTTCTTCGTAGTCCCTATCCTTGTCTGATTGTCCCTGTGACGTAACCCTAAATGATAACCAAAGTGGGCTGCATAAAGTTTTACGGGACACTTTCATAAGTATTCTGGTCTATGATTGGGGGCTAAAAACTTGTACCTCCAGTGATTCAAATCAAATTTAAAATTTGAAAATTTAGTTATTTCTTATCCTTTTGATTTATCCGTGCAGCCAAAGGGCATATATGGAGAAAACAGAGCTGTTTTTATCTGTTTGTCATTATATAAAACTCTGATATATTTTTATCCTGTAGTTGGAAGCTGCATATGAAAGAGAAAAGGAGTTAATTCATGATCTCTCCGATACAAAATGGAGGTAAGAAAAGACAAAAATTGTGAAATATAATAAATTTATCCATGCCTGACGCATCTCAAACTGCAGGCTCATCTGCGCCACAGAAGAAATGCAAAAATTGAAAATGAAGCACCCACAGGTCAGTATAGTTTGTTTTTCATGCGATTAGTGGTTAGGCCTTAGGCAATATAGGTTCTCTTCTACGCGTTGGTGTGCCGGAGCAGCATGGAGGCTTAATCTAGGAAGCCATTACTTGGCAGCCAAATGCATGTCATTGACTCATTCACGTCATCTTCATGAGATGTTGGTTTCTGGCTTGACATGGATCACTCGCGATTTGGTCCCAGATTGTGATTTTCCAGGTCACCTAGTTACCATCGGCTCAATTCCTCCAAGTTCTTTCAACCTAATTGTTGGTCACGGGCTGGCGGCAAAATACCACGTGATTGGTTGTAAAGCTACTCTCTCTCCCTCCCCCTCCAACCTCCATGGGTGAAGCAAATGCCAAGGCTAAATTATGGGAAAGGTCTTGTGTCGTGCACGCATGCATGTACGCACACATACAAGGCCAGGACTTGGGTATGATCCAGGGGACCACTGGACCTGATTTGTGATGTGATTGTTCTTCAGCAATGGGATTTTGTTCTATAATGATGGGGTTTGAATTGGCTAGGAAAACATAATATTGCATCTGATCTAATATACTAACTGAAAATATTGATTCAGACCCACATTTACTTGCACTTAGACTTGGATGGCGGAGCTTCATAGCAAATCTTGATCCAGATAACAGCGGCACCCTGTTTCGGTTTTTTAACCTTACCTCGTTTGTTTCTAACTTAGTGGTTCATGTGGTGCATTGCAGGTCTAGTGAAGTCCGAAACCCTTATGGCCACTAACAAGAACAAGCAATACGGTATGGGAGCGAGGATGATGATTAAAATCGAAAGCTGGCACTATTTGTTCATAGTGGGAGCTTTGCCGTCTCAACGAGTTCACGAGTCTCATGTTAGTCTTCTGCATAGGTGTGAATACTTAATTTTTTGTGTATAGGCTGCATAAAGATTTCTAGCTATTTGTATTATATCTACCGATCCTCCGGTCCTTGGTCCCCCTTCTCTCCTTTACAATTTGTTCTATTTTTGAACAATAAGGACTTCCATGCATCTCCATGAATACTTAGAAGCTACCCTGTGCACATATAGAAACCACATCAGACTTTGTGCCCCCAAGTATTTGCACCCCTTCCCCTCAAAGAATGAAAAAAGGAAAAGAAAAGGGAAAAAAGTGCTGGTAAACGATCCATGCTGTTAGCAGATCAGCTAGGTTGTTGGTTCTTCAGCTCGTTCATATTCCGTTTGTGACCTTAACTGAAGTGAACATGAGTAATGCGTAAGCTTGTAAAAAGATGTTGTTTATAACCTGTTTCTCTGGTTATAAACTCATAGACTCGTGTAAATCTCTCTCTCTCTCTCTCTCTCTCTCTCGGTAAAAGTGTAAACATTCTCTCTAGTGCTCATCAATAGTTAAAGCAGATAATCTATAGATGGAATGTAAGTGCTCCCCCACTGCCAAGATATTGTTTTGAACATGATATAAAACGAAGACAAACATGAGTTTTGAAAAGCTCAACGCGCAAAACGTATTAGAACATAAATTATTTTATTTGTACGTACACTAACATGATGATTATGGTCAAACTAGTTGTGAAGTACCTAACGGCCCGTTAACATGTTTGATGGTAAAATGTTCATAAACGCAAGATCACGAGTTAGAACCTGAGCAGTCTGTGCTCCGTGTTCCTTTACCAGCGTGGGATACTATAAGTAGACGTCCTGTAACCGAACTGGTCGCTTCAATTTTTATTTGAAAAGGTAGGCAAATGCACCCTCTGCGTCAATCACAACGGTAGAAAGTGCTTTACCGTTGAGCTACCATTATTTTGTAACGATGGGTGTTGAAAAAAATATTTATACCTTAGCGGTGGTTTGAAACCACTGGTTTTAGCTCTAGTTTTGGGTTGTTTTCAGATATCATGAACCAGATGATTCTCGGTTTTGGTTATGGTTCTGGAACCAGTTCGACCGGTTCTTCCAGCAGTGTGGTTTTGGTTTGAATCGGCTCCCTTTCGAGCCAAGGAGAAAAGAATGGGATTTATAATGAGACCATCAGTTATTTTGACAATGCTAAAACATAAAGAAAGAGCGACACTCTTAATGTGGTTTCAGTGTTTTGGAGAGGCAGAGTAAGACGAAATTCAAAATAACTGAAGCACATTTAAAATAAAGCGAAGGAAAAAACTAAAAGGGTTGGAAGGAAACAATTAAGACATGATCTTTTTGTTTCTTGAAGTCAAACACTAATATAACACAAGATTGAATGCGATGGAGACTGAGTGCGCATGTAACCAGCCATACTTATTGCGGGAGAAGGTTTGGTTTTGGTTGGATTCTATGTTATGTAAGTAGCCTATCAGGCAATAATTATGTACATGATTAGATGTGGGTTCAAAATTGAATCCAAACCTAGATTGTTAATGGTTTCTGTGTCCACTTAACCGGATTGAGATTAAAGGCAGACTTAGGCTGAAGCTGTGCACCCACCAGGAGTTGAACTCCTAACGCGGTGATAGCGTCAATATCACGCTTGCTGTTGCAGACTTTTTTTTGATCCACTGATATCACAAAATGCAACTGCAAACAGGCATCTCTGGCCTAAGTCCAGGGTTTGTCTCCATCTCAGCTTCTGGTTCAAGCTCGGTTTAAGGTGTGGGCTCATGCGCACGGCCTTATGCTGGTCCACAGGCTGGTTCAGGGTCAGGCGCTGGTGGATGGCAAGGTTGCTATGGGTCTGGTTCTGGGTCTGGACAGTACCATCATGGTTCACGGTATGGTGAGGTTACGGGCTCTAAGTCAGGCTCCGGCTATGGTCATGGGGAATGGTATGGAGAAGCTTATGGGAGGAAAATCGCAAGTAGATTAGTATGTACTAGAGGATCTCAATTACGTAATAATATTAATAAAGTATGTATTTCTGTATTCGGACTTAGTTGATCTGAACTTCCTTGTTGTCTTGAGCAAGTAAGAATTTTCTAATGAATGCTTTGTTGATATTGATAGCTATGCTGAGATTGCGTACAACAACTCATCCATATATATATATATATATATATATATGTAGAGAGAGAGAGAGAGAGAGAGCTGAATTCTTAAACGAAGTGACATTGAACTTGGATGGTAGGGAAACTCACACAACAACAATAATAAAACAAACAAACTAATTAAACATAAGAAAATGGCTCCCTATGATATAAAAATGGAATTAACTTAAGAGTGCTCTACGTCCCATGGTGTAATTGCATCATGAGAATCACAAAACGAACGGAATGGATGAGAGTGAGGGTGACAGCCATGACGATCAATATAACGCCTAGCCTGTGCCACCGATCCCGGAGTGTGGCCAAATACCCTCGTTTGCATGATTGGCAGCCATAACATAACTGCGTGTTCTTGTTACTCCATGCATCACAATCACCTTCAAAGAACCATCTGCTGTTCTTCTCCTTTGCAACTGCGGTATCAGCTGCAGGATTCGTGTTATTGATTGCCACCCATGTGGCATTGATATACTGCATTCCGCAAGATGCAGGCGGTCTGCAACACCCCGACTGCATGCATACACGATAACCATCAATGAGAATTCACGCTATAGCTCAATACTGCAACGATTATTAATTACTCCTGAAGATCAACATGATCTTAACGACTCAATGTCATAATTCTTTCGCCCTGTCATCAATATATATATATATATATATATATATATATATATATATATATATAGAGAGAGAGAGAGAGAGAGAGAGAGAGAGAGAGAGAGAGAGAGAGAGAGAGAGAGAGAGAGATTCATGTTTTCTGTGCAATTCAATCTTAAACAGTACGTGCAGCAGCGTACATTATTATTGCGATATTAGTATTAACCATTTAAATCTGATCTTGGAAAAACTTAGACACTATTTACAGTTTTTGTTTTTCAATGAATAGATTAGATATTCTTACATTGAGTAAGAAATTAACTACCATTGTGTTTTTGGCCCTGCACAGTTTTATCATATAAAAAATGCTAAGAAAACGATCTCATAGCTTTTATGTACTAGTTTATTCGAGAAGCACATGAAACTAGATCAATGATCGCAAGGACGATGTAGTTCAAGTGCACAAGATATTTTTCCATGTGCCAACATTGGCACGGGATCGTGGGGAGCGTAGGAAGCAATGTTGAGATTTACCTCAATATGTGATAATCTTTTCATGCTGAATTCGTAGGTGCTCAGTCTTGCTGTTTTTACAGCTAAATCTTCACAAATACCCGAGTCATAGATGCAAGCCTCTACGTTATTCCAATTGGCCTTATTGCTGACTCTTCCTTTAAGCCACATGGGCGAGCCAGGTATTCCCCTACTCTCCATTGGGTATGCACCCACTAAAGCCATCCCCACAGTAAATATAATAATCATCAAGAACATTGTGACAAAGTAGATTGGGAGGATCTTCCGACCTTTGGCAAGAACAACAGCATTACTAAGGCAAAAAATGACGAGCAATCCAAATCCAATCAATATTCTCACTTTCGGCATATTAACCTTTAGTAGATCTTCACAATCATAGTCTCTCATGCAAAGGAGCCAGACTGCTGCGCCTAGAACAGGAAGAGAAACCAGATGAGAGATTATGTTCAGTGGATTGATGGCAGCCTTGATTTTGTGAATCTTCGACGCCATCGTCATGGCGACCTGGTCTGTTGAATCACCCTCCATTGTAAGAAAGCCTCAGCAAGATGAGGAAATGCCTACACTGTTCTGGTTCTTACAATGCTTATATGTGTCTTAGGCTGAGGTGAGCATGAAGTGTAAAGGTGGTTGTCCACCAACAGCCTAAATGTTTGCTGTTTAGTTAAGGAAGTTTTAGTCGAAGCAACTCAGTCAATTATTCAACTGGATCTTCAAGAATCAAGGGGTAATTCTTTTTCAATCGTTATATTTATTATATCTTTCATTTTTTATTTCTATGTTTAACTGTTCCTAAGCATAAATCTGAGGTTGCCACTTCTAACCCGAAAATTCAGCTGTAGTTTAGCATTCCGTTTCTGTGAGGAAAGATGCGGACAACCTGATGTGTGACAAACTCGGATTTATTGGCAAAGAAACCATATCTGGTTTTGTTGGGAAATTTCAGGATAACGTAGACCTTTTAGGGTATTTCAAGTACCAACATCATTTTTTGAAGTATTTCATCTTCCCTCATGGGAGCAACCCAGAAATCGAACACATGAACATCATCTTTTCAGTCCCTTGCTGTATGAGGTAACACTACGAGTGCCCCCCACCTCCAAAAATGAATCAAATCTAGCTCATTTACCCTATTAATTATATCCACCCTTTTTCTTTTCGTACGTACGATGTAGAGGCCGAAGCCAGATGCACGCCCCAGATAGAACTCATGACCAGGTGAGCTATTAATGGTATCAACTTGTGAGTTGACACCCTATGTGAGCTATTGCTCTCACCCTTGGCTTGAGAAAAAAACTCGCGTTAGAATCTACGTGAGCTATTGCTCACCCTTGGTTTACCTTTGACTTGAGAAAATAACTCATGTCAGAATTTAACCCCCTCCTCTCTCTCTCTCTCTATGTATATATTATAGAGAGAGAGAGAGATGTTAGACTCCCATTTATACTCTCTTCTTGACAATATAAGTTGTCTACCTCTTTGATCAGTCTAAATTCAAAAAAGAAAAAGTAAAAAGTAAAAAAAAGTATTTTTGTTCTGTTTTATTAAAAAATAAAAAGAAACTAGCAACTTCCGTTCTCTCTATGACTTTGGGAGAGATGTAAAGTCTTTCGGCAGTTGGAAGGCAGAAAGCGAAAATAGTGTGTGAGTTGATGTTAACTCAATAAACTAGCGCAAATTAAGGATAGGGTGTCTTTTATTGAATTTTTGGTCACATTTTGGGCTAAATTGTTTGAATTAGCCCCAAAAAATATGGGTGGTAGTTGAAAATTCACTTACGAATTAAAGAAGATAAATTTAACAATGGATTTGTTGTTAGATTTATCCGACAAAAACATTGTTAAATAAATCTAGGAAGGGTTCAAGAACCAGTCCGGAGGTAATATCATGATCAGGCAGCACTGTGAAATTTACAGAATCACCCCAATTGGGACATTAAACTCCGCCCATGTAAGGGATCACCCTTGCATTGCCGGTCCCAAGCCCGGATAAAGGAGGAGGGTTGTGTTAGGCTTCCGACAGCCAGCGTAAAACTTCGTCGGATTTCTACAACATGGATTACAAAAATTATGAGCATTGCTTTGGGGCGTCCCCGCCTAGCGACGTGCTGCAGAGCCCGAATACAGTAAGAAGTAAGCAAGGGCCACTACATTTTCGCCCGAATGTAGTGAATCAATTGCAGAGAGGGTTCCCACATCATGGACGGGTGTGGGTAAAGAAGTTAGTCCCGCTACATTGCCGCCTAAATGTAGTGAAAAATTTTCAGAGAGGGTCTCCGCATTTTGATTATGGACGGATGCGGGGGGTAAGGAAGCTAGTCCTAGATAATAAGATTCGTATTGGTTCTTGGAATATTGGAACATTATCGGGTAAGCTAATGGAGGTGATAGATACTATGATTCGGAGAAAGATTCATATTCTATGTTTACAAGAGACAAAATGGGTTGGAGAAAAAGCAAAGGAGATAGAGGATACAGGTTTTAAATTATGGTACTCAGGTAAAGAAAAGGCCCGAAACGGAGTTGGTATTATCATAAATAAAGATTTAAAGGAGAGTGTAGTAGACATACAACGATATGGTGACCGAATCATGACATTGAAATTAGTGTTAGGAGTAGAGGTTTTGAATATAGTTTGTGCTTACGCACCCCAAGTAGGACTAGAAGATAGTATAAAGACAGTTTTTTGGGAAGAGTTAGATAAGGTGTTTCAAAAGATTCCACAAAGGGAGATGATTTGTTTAGGAGGAGATTTAAATGGACATGTCGGTAAAGAGGCATTAGGATATCAAGGGATTCATGAAAACTTTGGTTATGGGGATATAAACGAGGACGGTAGGGAGATTTTAAATTTTGCTATGTCATTTGATCTCTTTATAATCAATACAATCTTCAAAAAACGAGATGAACATTTAATTACTTATAAGAGTGGCTTATCACAAGCACAAATTGATTACTTTATTTGTAGAAAAAAAGATAGAGCGTGTTGTAAAGATTGTAAGGTAATTCCAGGAGAAAGCTTAACCACCCAACATCGACTTTTAGTTATGGATTTACAAATAAAAAAATGGACAAAGAAGAAAAGAGTGCATCGAGCTATTCGGACTAAATGGTGGAACCTTAAAAGCGAGAAAGAAGATATATTTAAACAGAAAGTCCTTCAAGGAGATGTTTGGAATTATGTTGGCACACCCTGTGATATGTGGAACAATATGGCTATACATATTAGGAAAGTGGCGAAGATGTGTTAGGGGTATCTAAGGGAGGTGTACCGGCACAAAAAGAAGCTTGGTGGTGGAGTGAAGTAGTACAAAATAAAATCAAGGCAAAGAAGGCATGTTACAAATTACATTATGCTAAGAAAACTAGTGAAACTTTAGAAGCTTATAAGAAAGCAAAGAAGGAAGCAAAAAAGGCCGTTAGTGAAGCAAAAGCTAAGATTTGGGAGGACTTATATAAAAAACTCAACTCAAAAGAGGGTGAAAGAGATATTTTTAGGATAGCTAGGGCTAGAGATAAGAAAACTAAAGATCTTAATTATGTTAGATGCATAAAAGACGAGGATGAAAAAATTCTAGTGGCAAATGATGATATAAGAAATAGATGGAAAAACTATTTTTATAATCTTTTTAATGAAAATAAGGATGTTAGTATTAGTTTAGGAGATTTAGCCAAGTCAGAAAAGTATATAAACCACAATTTCTACCGACGTATTCAAAAGAATGAAGTCAAAGAGGCTCTTAAACATATGAAGAGTGGTAAATCGGTAGGACCAGATAATATTCCTATAGAAGTTTGGAAAATACTAGGAGAAATAGGAATCACTTGGCTCACAAGACTATTTAATGAAATATGGAAAAACCAAAAGATGCCCGAGGAATGGAGAGCAAGTACACTTATACCTGTATATAAGAACAAGGGAGACATTCAAAATTATTCAAATTATCGAGGTATCAAGTTAATGAGTCATACTATGAAATTATGGGAAAGAATTATCAAACGTAGGTTAAGACAAGTATCAAGTACAACAGAGAACCAATTTGGATTTATGCCAGGTAGATCTACTATTGAAGCGATCCACCTTTTGAGACGTCTTATGGAACATTTTAGAGCAAAAAAGAAAGACCTTCACATGATATTTATTGATCTAGAAAAAGCTTATGATAGGGTACCGAGGGAGGTTCTTTGGAGAACTTTGGAAAAAAGAGGTATCCCGTTGACATATATTAACCTTATAAGAGACATGTATGATGGTGCAAAAACATGTGTGAGGACTCATGAAGGAACGACAGACTTCTTTGAAGTTAATATTGGGTTACATCATGGATCAACTTTAAGTCCATACTTATTTATAATGGTGATGGATGAGTTAACAAAACATATTCAAGATGAAGTACCTTGGTGTATGTTATTTGCAGATGACATTGTATTAGTGGAGGAGTCTAAGGAAAAAGTTAATAGAAAATTGGAACTATGGAGAGAAACATTAGAAAACAAAGGCCTCCGACTTAGTAGAACAAAGACAGAATATATGGAATGTAAGTTTGATCATTTGGCTACTTCAGAGGACATAGAAATTAAAATTGGCACACATTGCATTCCCCAAAAGGAAAGTTTTAAATACCTAGGGTCAATTTTTCAAAGTGATGGAAGAGTTGATGGAGATGTTACACATAGAATTAATGCTGGTTGGTTAAAATGGAGAGGAGCATCAGGTATTCTTTGTGATAAGAAGATACCATTAAAATTAAAAGGTAAATATTATAGAGCAGCAGTTAGGCCTGCCATGTTTTATGGTTCTGAGTGTTGGGCAGTTAATCATCAACATGTACAAAAGATGTCTGTGACAGAAATGAAGATGTTGAGATGGATGAGTGGTCATACAAGGAAAGACCGTATACATAATGAGGTTATTAGAAACAAATTAGGAGTGGCACCAATAGAGGATAAAATGAGAGAACATCGTTTAAGATGGTTTGGACATATAGAAAGAAGATCAAAAGAAGAACCTGTAAGAAGGTTAGAAAAACTAAATTTGGAAAGTATTAAAAGAGGTAGAGGACGACCACAAAAGTGTTGGAAAGAAACAATAAAGAATGATCTAGCTTATTGGGAGTTAACTGCTAACATGGCACACGATAGAGATCTGTGGAAACAAAGAATCCATGTAGCCGACCCCGTCTAGTATGGGAAAAGGCTTAGTAGTTGTTGTTGTTGTTGTTGTTGTTGTACCCCAATTGGGACATTACTTCTATATGCAGGCCCCGGCAGATTCAGTAGGCCTAAAATATAATAGAAGGCATGAAAAACCAACCGACACAACCGGAAAAGTCTCTGTCGCGTAGAACGTATATGCGTTGTCATATCTGTCCCTGCCTGGACCAACACAACAAAATGTCATGTTCATGTCCATCAAACTAACCGAAAATTTGTCCCCTTTTCATGTCAATACAAACACTGCCTAAAAATATTCTTAATAATTATGCTGAGGTTAGGTGTTGTGCTTGTTGTAATGTTGCATTCGTGTTTTGGGTTGGACTCTGATCATTATCAGGTCATGCTTGAGTTTGGTCATATGGTTATTAAGAATATTTTGTTACTTGTGTTGGGTTCATTTTGGTGCTAAGTAGATCAGGTTGTGCTCATATCGGGTTAAGTGACATGAAAATTATTGATGTTTGGGTTGACATGTTTCCCAATATGCACACGATGCAAAATGACACCAACACGACTACGGAGCATGGAATTTCCGCTCTTAGATTTGGATGTAATCTATTTTGTGATGACAATGATGGCACCATACCCGGCTTGAGAAGTACCTTCAAATGTCATAAATTTAGCCTTATTCCTTGTCCAATTGGAATCCTCATATTCATCCATTTTTTTTAGCACAGCTCCAACTGCTTGCTGAGAGCCTAATGGCAATGTCTAAAACTTGTGGCATGACTGTCAGCCTTGTCTCTCAATCGTCTTCTATGTCACCAATTAGACTCTTGTACAATGTCGCGGCCTCCAACCTGTACATCCTACATTTGGCTAAATGGTAACTATTAGAGATGCTTTTCAACTACAAGTTCTAAGTCTTTCTTTTACTTTTGCTGGTAGGAAAACCGGGACCTACCACTTTGTAATTATCTATTCACGCACACCTTTACCTTTTAAGAGTAATAATGAATGTAACATTATAAAGTTAAAAGGGGATTTAAAAAATATAAAAACAATTCTAAAAGTAAAGAGTGAACATAAAAAACACTGTTCCATCACTCTTATTAGATATACAACAACAACTAAGCCTTTTCCCATACTAGATGGGATCGGTTACATGAATTCTTTGTATTTTTGTAGAATCCATGGTAAGTTTGACAAAGTTTTATGTTTGATGTCAAAAGCCTAATTCAACCCTCTTCCTTTATTCAGGCTTGAGGCTGGCCATGCTATTAGATATTCTTAATTATATATATGCCCATTGAAACCCAATTTTTAAGCCACTCTATCAACTTTATATGCCCATTAAAACCCAATTTTTAAGCCTTTCACAGTGATCCTATAAAAAAAGATGAACTCTTAACATTGATATAGCCTTAAGTTTATAGGATGAATCTAAATCATTAAATATAAGAATCCAATCTTTATATGCATAAATTCATATGTTAAAAAGATCTCACAGCCCAGTCTATAACCGATATAACACCATGCTGAAGCATCATATTACCGATGGCGGATCTCCTGCAAAGTCCTCCCATTGCTTTGTCATCAATCAGAAAGGTCAGCAGTTTCTTGGCACTTGCTGACAACTTTGCTTGGCACTTCAATGATCAGCAGTTAGATGAAAAGAAACATCGATGTTACGAAGAGGAGGGAGATGTTACGAACCGCATAAAAAAAAACATTTCTCTCTCGTATAAGGAGGGGGTCATAGCACCAGAAAAATATTAGGACACAGTTGCTCTATTGCAGGAAGAGGGTCGACTCACAACACCAAGGAAATTAGAGCACAGGGGATAATATTGATTCATTTTTTGGGGGTTTTAGATCCTATAAAATCAAAACCGAACCGAAAACTAAAAATCTTTTGAATCAAAAACTGAACCCAACCTGATATTTAATAAACCCAAACAAAACGAGAAATTTGGGTTTGATAATTCGGTAAAACCGAAGTATTGTCACCCCTACCCACATCCATCACTTGAGATTGCGTACGCACAACCGTACCAGCACCTGTGTCTACGTCCCCAGTAGGAATGTGCGGTCTTGCTTTCTCTTAGCCATCTCTGTTCAACTTTCCGAGGTACTAGACTAGAGTTGTCGCGAGATAGTTATTTCATTATTGGCTGTTTAGTTAGAATAGGTGCAACACTGTTATATGGTTCTATTGCAAGTCATAAGCTATACCCTGGGCTTCGAGTCTTTGACGACACTGTCCATCAATCCTCAAATCTTCAATTGCTTAGCTCCCAAGAACCTACTTGAATCCACTTAAATGCATAATCACCAAGAAAACCAATCGATCCGATAGTTATGGCATAATCAAAACCAAAGATTATGCTCAGAAGGAACACGCATCCACTTTTGCCAAATATATCTCCAGAAAAGCAGGAAGAAAATAACATTTACTTCAATGAAAACAAAATGCTCGTCAAGTCCTCCCTAGATAAGACACCGCAACACTGAAATATCCAAGTTACGTTACTCAAAACTGGAAATAAAAAATAGAAACAACAAAATTTCTGTAACCAGAAAGAGCGGGAAAAAAAGTCAGACATGGGAATGTCAACAACTCCAATGGATTTCTCCAAGTTGCCAAAGTAATTGCATAAGCTTAAAAGTTAGATCAACAAAAAAAATGATTTATGAATCCCAGTGAGGGTGCAAAATTATACCATCGGGCAATCAGAGGTAGAAACTTCAACGTATCTGCAAGTTGTTCAGGTCTTTAGATAAGCTTAATGGCGTCTGCTGCCTACCATCTGGGATGGCGATCAAAACTATCGGCTTTGAAGGTCTAATATAAGGAACGTCGCATCGGTAATACCCTTTCCTTTCAAGCTGCAGTATCTCACCGCGTTTCAAGTTTCGCATATTGGAATCACCAAGAACCCGCGTCTCTTGCTTTGAGCAGGGGTTGAGCACATCAAGGAAATCTTCCCCTTCTTCCAACTGCATCAACACAGTGTAATAAAAAACAAATCAAAAGCTCCACTAATACTGAACAGTTATCTGATTCATTCAACAGTTTCTGGAATTAGAATTGAGCGAAGATTGGTAACAACAGGTTGAAACAAGTACATGTGGAAGAAATAATAACATCAAGTTTCGAGCAAGTACATCAGTTAAGAGCTGAAAGCAGAAAGATTTCTATATAATACAAATTCTAAGAATACTTGGTAGATGCAAAGAATGGGCCTCTTGTCTAACTTCAAAGAACACTGTTAAAAGGCATAAGAAATTCAACATGACAGACAAGGTAGACGATAGGAAAGAGAGCCAGAAAACAATATCTTAATGAAGATAGTGATGGGCATCTGTGGGGAAAACATCCCAAAAGGACTAGAAAAGTGGCCATGTGTACGAAATGCGGATCTAGTGTGCTTAACAACACAGCAAGATTCCCTTTTTCCACTTTGCTGTTATGCTTTAGAGTCGATGCAGCTCTGCGAAGCCTAACCCTCAGGGAAAGGCAGCAGTGACACTGTCATTTATAAACAATAAAGTGAATAAACCAACAGCTGTACACATAATTGTTTAATGAGTTACAATCATGTGAAGCAAGCTCACCTTTAAAATGTTAAAGAAGATATTGTAAAATTCATAACAGTGCCATTAGACCATTTAATGAACTCTTGGAGCTTTTAGCGAGCACACCAGGTATTAACTATGTTTTCATTCTGGTCCATGGTATTGGTGTAGTGGGAGCAGCCCCGTGAATCATTATGGCTAGTCCAAGATTGATTCCTCTGGCATCATGAGAGCGGACATATATGCCAAAGCCCAGTGTAGGCCTTGGCAGTGAGGGCCCTAACCGAGGAGTTATAAGTTGAATAATCCAAGTAGAAACCTCATGAGGTGATTACTCAACTAATAAATAAAATGAGACCTATGGGTTAAAACTAAATTTCAGCTCATCCATTAAGGTTAACCTGAGCCCAAGCTTGTTGTGAGTAGTTCTGCATGCTGCTGAGAGCCTCTAGTGTTCCGAACTCTTAACAAACAGATGGCAAACATTTAAGAGGAAAACATGTAGGGAAAAGAAATCAGAAGCATAACAAGATACCTTCTTTTTCATGATAAGGTAATCTAGATCAACCAAAGAAAGATCGACAAGTTCTGCTGTCTCAGGCAACCAGGTAAGCTTCAATTTTGTTGTTTTAACAGAACCTTCAAGATGTAAAACTCCAGTCAGGAGGACAATATTTCCATCTACGTCCTTCTGGATTTCCTTTATGATGGCATTTCCCCAGTCCATCAATGTCACCTCCTCTCCTTCTGACATGGCAGATGCATCTGCTTTCTCTATCCAAATCCTCTTGCTATATGTAGTAGCTTTCTGCTCAGCACCCTCGTACTTTTTGTGCCTAGGTATGATTCAAACAAATGTTTTTTCAGGACCATTGGTTAAAGTCAAAATCATCCGTTCTTCTTCGAGAACAGCAGTATGACTTGGGCATATGGTATCAACTAATTTCTTGTTGATAGTCCATAACTTGTCCCATTCCATCAGGTTGAGATTCTTTGATGAGTTTGAAATTAAAATTCATTAGTACATTCAACACATGAAAGTCACGCTTAATAAGAAAAGAGGATTGTGTGCACATAAGATTACCTGGGAAAGAATGAACTGAAGAAGAGCCTCAACTGTTAAGCCTCTCCGCACCATTCCTTGTACTGTCAGAAAACGTGGATCATCCCAACCCTCGACTTTCCCATGCTCAACAAATCACAAAAGTTTACGCTTGCTCAAAAGGGTGTACACAAGATTCAACCGGCTGAATTCATAGATCTGTACCCTCCGCACCCTCATATCCTCCAAAATCATGGACATGCAAAATCATAAGTCGGTACACTTTATACTTGGATCCAATTCTATGGTGAGGGAATTGGATTGCAACGATAATAAACTGGATCTCGAAGTGATTTGTTTGGGTCCTGCATATCCAACTTGCCACGAGACACAACACTGCAAAGCCCCTCTCTGATCCTGCAATCATTTCCTTCCATAATTTCAAATTCTCCTCTACACTATTGTTTCTGCTTTTAGATTCTATATGCCATCCATTCTCTCTTTCTGCATTTGTTCACGTGGAGTGTCATCAACATATACTTTACCCTGTAATAGAATTAATTTTTCAGCCATTTCCATCAACTCAGGGAAGTAATCTGATGTATATGTAATTTGTTCATATTTGATACCCAATGTATCAATATCTTTCAGCAGTTGTCCACAAATTCATTTGCTTTCTTGCTTAAGGATTTGTATCATCAAAACGCACAATTAGCCTGCCTTGGTACTTTTGAGCAAAGTACTGGTTCAGCAGTGCAGCCTTTGAGTGGCCAATGTGAAGGTAACCACTGGGCTCAGGAGCAAAACGCAAGGCAACTTTACCAACTTCAGCTCCAGGAAGATCCACATCAAAGGGGCATGCAGTCCTATGATTACTTTCTGCATTTGATGTAATCTCCACCTCTTTTGGTTTTACAGATTTTGGCTTGCCGAGCTCTTTTTTGCCAACATAAAAACCTGTAACTTCGTTTAAGACTGAACCATACTCTGATGCTATTGAGTTATACCAGCGAACCAAATTCTGATATTTCTTCTACTTTCTCAAGCTATCCCATCTTTGCCCAGTACCATAAAAAAACGTATTAGATCAGAAACATATTAGGAATTATGCAACTGTGCCCAAGTCATCAACTACAGTAGGATATAGGGGCTTACCTGCAAGACTAGACCAAATGGCTATATCTGCAACTGACAAGTTATAACCCACTAAGAACGACTGCTTTAAAACGTAAGCGTCCACACATTCACATGCATTCTCAAACTCTGGTCCCAATGAAAAGGCAGGTGCACAATCTAGCCATTTGTCAATATGCAAAATATTTGCAGCACAATCACAAGAGAAAATTAAACACAAATTTTCATGAAAAGCAAAGCAAGCACCATCGTGTAGAAAACAGGACTACCTGTTTGGAGTCAACTGCATCAGACGGATAAAAGTTTGGGATATCTGCTGCTCGCCCAATCTGTCGTAGAACATCAGCTGTTCCATGCCACTTCGATCTGACAAATAGATCAAACAGAAAAGTCAATGAAACAGCATTACACATAACAAGTGGTACCAGAGAATTAACTTCAACTCCTCGAGCATATTGAGAAAAGTGTAATTCCAAAACATGTTCCCATTTTTGGCTATGTTCATAGGAGTAAAACGTATCCCTACAACAATTTTTGATGGCTAATCCATAGATATGCACCGCTATGGACCAAACCTTGGGCATGTCACAGAATGTAACATAATACCAGGAAGTTCCTACAAGCTACAAAAGTAAAATGACTTTTTACTAATATAAAGAATGAAACAACTTTGGAAGCATGTATTGTGAAAACAATAATAGAAATCAGAGATAAAGAAGAATGCAAGTGACCATGTTACCATAGAATGTGATTTGAGTGTATACGTATAATACATCAATATCCCCAGAATGGACATATCAGACAGCAGGGTCCAAAGGTCCAACGCCTTTTTATTTTTTATTCCTAAAATATTGAGGATTGAACAACTTCCTAGCTTGCCCAAAAAGGAGAGTTCATATACAAATCATATATATCTAACCTTCAGTCCATAACAATATATTTAAAGTTGCACCTTGAATATTCGGAGAAAGAAAAGCAAGTCAACTTATCACTGCAGAGTGATTTTGTTTGAAAGCAGGCAAATCAGAAAACAAACAACAAGTTCCATGCAACAGAATGGAAAAGAAAGAGACTGATATGAAACCACAGTCAGATTAAAAATCACAAAAACAGTTTATTGTCAGTAAAATATGTGAAGCATCTGATGGGCATGTATCCTCATTTCCACAATAAATAGGATAAGGTTCCTTGGGAAGACACACCCAATTATTGGTTCCTAAGAATTGAGCACTATACAGAGTTAAACTCAGCATGTCGATGCTAACTTGCTAAATCCAAGACCAGTGATGTTTTAAAGGGATTAGATGAATCACAGTGCACTAACTTTTCAAAAAAACATGCACATGACGTAGACAAAATTTCAGATAGTTGCATAGGAGTAGCAACAATTGCCATCGCTAACAAACTAAAGAGGTTCTTGACAAAACAATCTAATTAAGAAAATAGAGATTACCCAGAAGAATCATGTAATTCTGGCCAGTGTTATCCGTATCGCATCGTGGGAAGACGATACGGGCGATACGCCCAAAAAAAAAATTTCCAATTTTTTTGTGTGCAACGACATCATGAAGGAGGAAGATTTTGATTTTGAAGCATAAGGTGATGAGAAATTTTGAATCTTCATCAAGGAGAAGATGAAGATTATTTAGTTAATGATCCAGAATTCCTCATAAGCTCATACAAATTTACAATATGTAAAATGTAAATGTATTTCATTTTTTTGCTTTAAAATATGTAAATTTGGATGCAATTGTTCAATGTTGAATGCTCAATGTGTACTAAACTTTGTATTATATGAATTTAAAGCAATTACTAGATTTTTCCTTATTTTTCTTCAGTTTTTTACTATTTTTTTTGAATTTTTATATTTTTTAATATTAAAGTATGATTCAAGTGATACGATACGATACAATACGCCCGTATCGTGGAACCCAACGATACACGATACGATACGCGTCAGACAACACTCATTCCTACAATGAGCCAGAAGAAAGAGTTGGGTCAAACAACATGACGGTGAAACAACACTTATGAAAAAAGTGATATCACTATGTTTTCTATAGTTTCTGAAACAACACTTATGAAAAAAGTGATATCACTATGTTTTCTATAGTTTCTACATCTCCTAGAATCCCACTGAAACCAAGAAATCCTTACACCCAGTGGCATCAAAATCATCAAATAACGAAGATAAGTAAAGAAGATATATTTGTAATGTCGGTACAGATGTTTCTGGTTTTAGTTAGGACGGAAGGGGAACCTGATTCCCTGAGATGATTAAAAATGGCAGCACAAAGGGTAGAGCTACAAAGTGTCCACAGGGAGAGGGATGCCGATGGACTGACTTATGAATGAGAATATGAACAGGTGAATATTGGCATGAGAGAGGGATATATTTGGGAAGTCACCTTTCTGACTAACAATAGTTCGCCCCAGCCTTGCTGCACACAAGAGATATTGGGAGGTTCAAACTCTGATTATCTTCCCAGTCTTAGCATACTCTACATTATTCATCTTTTACATGTTATGTTTCTCTGTTGCCCTTCACCTGTTCATCTCAGGGAAGATCCTTCAAAATGGTTGCAACAACGCTTGATGTGCTTGTGACCTGGAACCCATAGGTGACATTTGATAGTTTCTGCGGTTATAGTATTCAGTATACACCTCATATAGCAGCAGTCATACTTCTCCACTTGTTTCGATGCTACTGGGCAACTAAATTTATAGCTGCTTGTTCCTCAACAGCGACTGCAGGGTCTGTTGCTTCACACTATTGGACTTGTTGCGAAACATTGATAAGCATCTGGACTAGCATTCTAACAGTTAACCGATGGTTCGGCTATACTTTTAAATACATGAATGATCCATATTGCGTCAAAGAGGAAAGCTCAACAAAATCAAGACCATGCAAAAAGCTTTTACTTTGAACTGAACCAGGGAGAGGAGAAAGGACCAGACGAAAAAGTAAGATCGTTAGTCGTCACCAATGGCCTGCCGGAGATGGATAACCATTGGTGACAGATGTTTGGCCTCCCAGAGATGGAGGAACATGGCCGGAAAAATAAGAGGAAAAAGAAGAAAAGGGTGAAGATAAAGAGGAAGAAGAAGAAAGGAGGAAGAGAGGATTACCTGACCGGAGAGGAGTGGCGCCGGAGAGATGAGAGCAGTTGAGGGGAGACGGCAGCCTGCCTTCCTGTGGATCAAAGAGTTGGGGCAAAAGAGGGTAGCGGTAGGCAAAGGCCCAGCCCGTCGTGCGCAACTGTTTTCCGGGTGAAAATGGGCGGCTGGAACACATCTTCCAAGGGCACACGTTGGTCGCTGTTTGCATCACGGCGCGGCGCATGGCACCGTGAGACCCAAAAGACGTGGGTCCAGCGGGCCGGCAACCGAAGACGCAAACAGGACAAATCAGAGCGTAGAATCAGATTCAATGGAACTTGATGATGTGGAACGCAATAAAGCATCAGCAAGGAACACTCTGGTTCTCCACAGGGGCGGGCTGAAACGTTGCCATGGAGCATAATCCATAGACAGTACTCTCTCTCTCTCTCTCACACACACACATACACACAATCCGAGCATTAAGATATTAAATTCGAAGCAATATTCTTTTTTCGGTAATACGGGAAGGGTGAAGCCTAACACGCAACGGCCTCACAACACCGTACGGTTGAGCTAACGCTCTCGATGTAATTTGACTAATATTAAGGGCAACATGGTCACCATCAATATATTATACAGTTATATAATTCTTAACAAAACTCGTCCACAAAAGAACTTTACTAGAGAATCACTGACACATTAGCCTTGGTTCTCAATTCAAATATGACAATTGATAGCATGGAAAGTTTCAACGAGTTTGTGGATATCGCTGGACACTATATCGATCTCATAGGTGTAAAGATTAAGCACAAGATTCACTGAAATAGAATCAGGCATCACGCGTTAGCTTAATGGCCCAATATGACTGGGGTTGGGCTCTGCTGGCTTTAATCCCTTGCCCACCCGTAAGCAAGATGCTTACTTCATTTTACCAAAAATTTTCAATATATGAAGATGGATAAATTGTTATGTAACCAACAAAAAAAGGAGGCACAAGAGAGAGGGGGAGAAACAGGGTGACCATTCATATTGCTGTCGATTAGTCGTCTATATTTTTTTCTTTTCTCCATTTTCTCTTCCTCCTTCTCCCCCTCACTCTCCTCCTTCTAAGGAATAGGGGAGCGTGAAAGGATAAGGTGAATCGTAACACCTGTGACGCAGTACGAGATAAGAAGTCAAAACTGGTAAAGAACCTAAACTATATAAATGTATATAAATACATACAATATGTTTGTGTGTGAGAAAGAGTTTTGAGTTTCCAAATTTCAATCATCTAACCTTAAAATCTTTCAGGATTATATTTACAGTGATCCAAATGTCTTATCTTAGAGAATTTTAGTGGGATTGTACCATGCCTTACACCAGCCTGTTAATTTGTGAGGAATAGAAGACCCAAAACCATACCCGTCACCATCGGGGCAGGTACCAGGTACAAAGTTAGGGTTTGGGCACGATGCTTGGTTATATAGGTATACCCGTCTCCAACTTGCACCAGAAGAAGCAGTTGTAGGAATCTAAACCTTCCTGTTCGTTAAACAGGTTTCCATTAGGCTGATGATCTCGGAAACGGCTTCCTGCTAGTCTACTGGTTTGCAGGAAACTCCAAAATAAGAAATCTGTGAGAAGTTTCAGCAGACCAATTCTATCATTTTGAACTGAAGACTTTTAGATGAGTACTCCATCGCTAAAAAATGCAAATCATGTTCGAACGTGGTTGCAGTATGGAAAACAAGAAAATCATTTAAAACCTTTAACGTCTGCGTTTTGGTTGTTTGGAATGCCAGTCATCTCCCAGTGTGGTTGTAATTTAAAAAGTTCATCGTGCTCAGCAATTTAAGATTTTCATTAGTAGTTCATCGTGCTCAAGCAATTGAAGTTTTTCATAAGTGTAGTCCATCTCGACCACCAGCACCGCCATGGTCAACGTAAGCAATGCCCTAGTTGGCATCCTCAACTTCGTCGTCTTCCTTCTTTCTATCCCGATTCTGGCCGCCGGCATCTGGCTCAGCCACAAGACAGGAAGCGACTGCGAACACTTTCTCGACAAGCCCCTCATTACCCTCGGTGTTTTCCTTCTGCTAATCTCCATCGCCGGCGTCGTCGGCGCCTGTTGCAAAAACTCTTTGCTGCTATGGATCTACTTGATCGTCGTGTTCGTGCTGCTATGGGTTGTCTTAGCCTTCACCATCTTTGCCTTCGTCGTCACCAACAAGGGCGCCGGCCAGGTGGTATCTAGCCGTGGGTACAAGGAGTACCGGCTGGGAGACTATTCCAACTGGTTACAAACTAGGATGAATAAAAACTGGAATGGTATCAGGAGTTGCCTGCAGCATGCGAAGGTCTGCCAAAGCATGGTTGATCAGGTTAACCAACAGGCAGCGCAGTTCTACTCCGAGAATCTGTCGCCTATACAGGTAATCAACCGACTCTCTCTCTCTCTCTCAGGCTTCTCTTTTCGAAGATGCACAATTTGTTGCTTTGTTTGCTTGCGTGATGTTCAAGCTTTCTCTCTTCTTCTTTGGGCGGGCTGGTTTGTGCATCAAGTGTCAGGTACCTAATATTTTCCGGCAAGGCGATGGATTAAATTTGACCTTCGGGTGCATCAGATCTCTCTCCCTCTCCCAGTTTTGTTGTTTCTGTTTGTTCAGTGGCCATCTTTTATGAGCTGAACTTCTGAATGCTTCATGGTCTTTAACATACAAATCAACTCCAAAAGTGTCAATCATAAAGGGTTGCTAATTATAGGAAAATGGCTTTTTCTTAAAAAAGAATCAGTTTTTTGACGCATCTTTAGATGGTACGCACGAGAGAACATGGCTATTTTTTAGATGAACTGTGTATCCAACTCTAGGAGAAGGCTGTAGACCAAAGAGCGTAAGACTCGATGCTGTAGATAAACCAACCCTTATGTCCTTTGACAAGAAGAGTAAGCGACAGGTGTAATGTAATTACCATCATATGATCTAAAAATGAAGAGAAGAGACGATGAAGAAGCCCATTCTGTAGATCTTATAGCTCCATATCAGATATTGTATTTGTCATTATGATTCGTTGTAATTATCATCCTGCCACTTCATATTGATTTCTTTGTTACTGTGTTGATGTTGTCAGGTTTTCATTTAGTTGTAAATCTATTGAGTTCTGCAAGAACTGTTGTTGGTGACTGGTTGCGGAAGAGCAATTTGCAGTTAAGGTTCTTTTTGTGGAACTATATTTCCTCAAAGACTGAATGAAAGAACTCCACAGATTCAATCTCCTTTCATTTCATATAATTTTGTCCCGGTTTTGAAAGGAGTCAACCTCATCTATCTCCGTTCTGGAGTTCATACTGTTTGAGCACCTAAGAGATTGAAAACTTAAATCCATGAAGTTTATCCTTATTTAAGACCCTAAATCCCTATCTTTATCTCCATGTTACAGACAATGTTGTTGCCAAGTACAGCCCCACCTTCAACTGTTTTTCTCAATCATGTTAGTTTGTGACAGACATGTCCTAATAATATCATACACGTAACAATTTGACTTTAGATTCCAATAGCCTAATGTATCTGGCCATCCATGGCTTACCAAATCCAGAATTTGACTTCTTGATTTCAGTCTCGCGGTCCCAAATAAAGTCTAAAGCATTAACATCAGAAAGCAGAGGTAAAATAGATCTCTTTTGCAAATTACACATGTTGCTTTTTCTTGCTCTTTTGTGTCATGGATATAAAATAGGTTCGCATTTTTCTCTTTCCTGTCAAACCTAGAGCCATTTTCATCTTGTTTTTCTCTTCGCTCACTCCTCGTGTCACACACATATTCTCTTTTAGAATGCTTCTTTTGTTTGTTTCCACAGTGATGACACAACATTGATTCATTGATTGGTGCAGTCAGGATGTTGCAAGCCACCAACCAGTTGCAACTACAAGTACGTGAGTCCCACCAATTGGACTACGACGTCGACGAACTCAACTGACTTGGATTGTCTCACCTGGAGCAACGACACCGACAACCTTTGCTACGATTGCAATGCGTGCAAGGCAGGTGTGGCTGATAACCTGAAGCATGATTGGAAGAAGGTGGCCGTGGTCAACATCATCTTCCTACTCTTTCTTTTGATCGTCTACTCTGTGGGTTGTTGCGCCCTTCGAAACAATTAACACTTATCCGTGGCTTCCTTGCCACTTTCTCTCTCTCTCTCGATTTTGTGTTCGGGCCGTTTGGATATGTTTGATTTATTTTTCAAAAAAACAAACAAAGAGAAGCTGTAATAGAATGTTATTTTGAAAATAAAAGAAAAAGGTGTTCTATGATGTAACTAAGAATGAAGGTGGACGAGGTTGATGGCAATTGCATTGCTGGAGATGGGAGGTGTTGGTGGAATTGACAATGGTGCTGGTCTTGAAAATCATAATGAAAACTGGTAGTAGAGATAATAGACGGCAAGGTGATGACGTGGTGGAACTAGTGCGTTCTTGGAACAGTAGTGGATTTAGAAAATAATGTTAGGGGATAAAGTATATATTTCGTGATATTAGGAGGAACGAAACATGAATCTCTTTAGCTGTAAGATTTACAATGAAAATTTCAAAAAGAATGACTCTCTTCCTACTTTGTATGTAGATCTGCCATCGGGTTGGGAGAAGCCTCAATCCACAATACTAACGGAAGCGAATATTAACTCCTCTCCCCCTTTTATTATTTTCTAATATAGGAATACCAAGCAACAAAATATACTACGAAGAAACCCGAATCAAACACATGAACAGAGCAAGAAATAAATAATATTAGACACCCGGTTTTTAACACAGAAAACTATCCGATCAGGAAGAAAAATCATGAGACCAAGCCTAGCAGAACTTCTCCACTAATGAAATTAAATAGGATACAATGAGTTCACAAAACACAATTAGGAATAGCCAACATATCGACAGAACATGATATCCACCAAGATATTATAATCAAGAGAGAAAAATAAATATGAACAGACAAAGCGCATAGCACCATGGTCGCCAACATCGCCCAGGGTCAACTTCCCCGCTTCTTCTCTGGTTCACGGTACCAAGAGAAGCTCGGCCTCTTTGAAGCCTTCTTTTCTTCACAAAGAGATCCTCCCAGTGTTTCTGTTTCTTTCTGCCTCGGTCTTTGTCTCTCTCCCCCAAAAGAGAATGGGGTTGTCGGACCGTTTTTCAACATCGACAGTTTTGGTGGCGGAAGAGGTGATAACACATACTTGTCGCTCTACCTACGATCACATTCTATGGCGGATCCAGAGATTTGTATGGAATTGACAATGGTGCATGGTGGTCTTGAAGATCATCATGAAAAACATACTACAATGGCATCAAGCAACAGATACAAATCTAACATAACATTACACTTGATATAGTTGTCTTCTTTTTTTAAATATTCATAAGAAAGTCTCAAAGAAATTCTCAATTTGCTCGTAGTAATGAATAGGCTCCGCATAATTCATGTCAAGCCATGCTTCTTGTCAAATGAAGATGATCAAGCTCCAAGATATCCCCTGAACTTTGATGACAGATGAATTACTTAGAAGATGAAAGGTTGCCTTCAAAAAAATTTCACCAAGAAACTACCTACGAGTGAATCTTGTGATTTGTAAACTTTCATAAGAAATTGTGATTGTTTGTTCCAGCAATACAACAAAACAACTGTGGCGGTCCGCTGTGAGCAAGGCCTTGTATCATCCGCAGTGAAGAAGGCCATGTAGCATCCACGGTGCGACAGTGTAAAGCTTGTCATTAATTGCGTGATCGCCAATGTACATCAACTAATTAGAAAGATGAACCAGCGTAGGCATCATGGGCGTCAGAGATGTCCCCTTTTGTTGTAGAGGAAGTTCTACTTTCACAAGTAAAAGCAAACATAAAACGGAAAGGGCTATGATTTTGCATATCAATCTAAGATCATTCAGCTCTCAAAACTTGTGATTTCACATCATAGCAGAGGGGTTGTGATGAGAAATTATGTCGAAGAGAAATTATGTCGAAGAATCACATGTACTTGTAACTACCCTCAAAGAAATAGAAAACAATACTTTATTATTCTGAGATGGTATTATGTATGCACAAGATTATCTTCAGGAGTGCGTACCTGACTTCAGCCTCACCACTGAAACCCAAAAGAAATGGGAGAAATAAGATGGTATTACCTATGCACAAAATCATCTTGAATATATAAATTGTTTCATTCTTCTTCAACCACCACAAGGAGAAAAAAAAACAGTTACATTGTTTCTTCAATTGTTTCTGAGCTTGCCATCATCGTTATATGAACCTTGTTCATTTAAATGGGAGTTATTTGGAGTGCAATTGAATTTGAGCGGATTTGAGGGAAAGAAAGTTCCACTTACACCTTATAACTCAAACAACTTATAAAAAGACAAGATGAATCATATGATGTCTTGACAGGTCTATAATTTGTATATCTAAATCTCCTTAAAATTTTCTCAATATAGTAAGTCTAAGATATTACTATACCATTAGTTGACCTTGTGATTTTAAGCCCTAAAATCATATGAGTCACACTCATGTCTTTCATTTCAAACTTACTCAGTCTCATTTACTATTTTCATGTCTAAACCAAACAATAATATATCATCTACGTATAAATAAAGAATGATTAAAGCATTATTGAGCAACTTACATTATAAACATTTATCATAACCATTAAAAACAAAGCCAAAAGATAATATCACATAATTAAACTTTTCATGCCATTGTTTAAAAGCTTTTTCAAACCATATAATGATTTAATAAGGTTATACACCTTAAGCTCATTCCCATAAGCTATAAATCCCTCTGGTTGATCTATATAAATTTTCTCATTGAGGTTACCATGAAGGAAAGTAGTCTTCATATCCATCTAATAGATTGTGGGGTCATATATTGATGGTCTTCTAAGAAACTGAAAAATAGGTATCAAAGTAATTTATTCCCTCATTTTGTGTGTATCATTTGGCAACTAACCTGACTTTGTACTTGTTGATTGTTTCATTTGTATTTAGTTTTTTCTTAAAGATTCACTTGCAACCTATAATAGAATAACGAGGAGGCAAATCCAGTAATTTCCAACTACCATTAGAGAGAATTGTCTGGATTTCATCGTTAACAACTTCTTTCCAAAACTTAACCTCGAGTGAGGTCATAGCGTGCTGGAAGGTGATAGGACCATACTCGACAATGAAAGTAATAGTCACTTCCAAAGTTCTTTTATATCGTAGGCCGTTTACATTTCATTCGTTCAGTTATTTTCTAAAAGTCATCTGATGTAGAAACAACACAATCAAGGTCACCCTCACATTTGTCATCTTTTCCACATGATCGAGAATAAAATCACTCATAGAGTCAAAATCTCTAGAAGATATACTTTGAAAAACTCCAGTATTCATGGGATGTAAACGACGTACCTTTCCATGATTTCGAGTCGACTTCGACCACTCAATAGTCGGGAGGAGAGAGAGTGCTCACAAGTAAGTCTATAATTAAGGAGCCTTAATCACTTATTTATAGACTGCGTGTTGGATCACGGATCATGAATCCAATCCAAACAACGTACCTTTCCATCGTGTAACCGTTCTCGTATAAGCACTCTTAACCATTAGACCAAAAGGTTTTCGTACAAAAAGATATACCAAACACAATTTCAAGCCCAGAACTTAGCCCAACATGCGCATGCATGTAAGTGTAGTGTAGTATGTCCTTCCCAAACTCTTTGAACTAAGGTTTGTGAGCTAAGGAAGTGAGTTTATCTTAGACTAAATTTTTTTCCCTCTTAGCACGTGCTAGTCTGTCACATGTAACATTTTATACTTTAGGACTTTCACATGTAAACCCAATATTTGGGTTGGGATATGAACATCAATTAAATGTTATTAATGGACAAGAGTTTAATAAACTAACTTAATTAACATTAAGTCCAACCATATCTTCCTAAGGAATTTGAAAAAGATTAACACGGCAGAAAGCTCCACCATCAACACAGCTACCTTCGGAAACGGAACTCTCTCTCTCTCTCTCTCACACATCCATATCCAAGTTATTCAAAACAAATAGGTAAATAAGATATTTTTTTTGAACTCACATTTCTGCCACAATCTTTTGATCATATGGTAGGGCGGCGAAATATATATTATACGGCTACATGAACCTGTTATGTGTTACGTAAACGCCATTTCGTGATCTTCATCGATATACGAAAGCTGTTGAATCCCCATTTCAGATTTACCGTTGGAATAACGTCTATCCATCGTTTGTAGACGATGATTATCATGAGAAGAATCGACAGAGTTCTTCATGAAACCCTGTGAACGCGCAGCTGTTGATGAGGAGGGTTGTTCTGCTGATGGAAGCATGGAGAGAAGAGCACCGAGGCTGCTGGACATAGAGGGCATTATTTCACAACCTTCGGACACATTAATTGGATTGCTAAGGGATGCATATCCATGTAACTCGGTTTCTCTTGAGGAAGCCATGAAAGCGGTTTCCATGGTGCAATAATTGATAGAGCATGGGTGTGGCAGTAGGACTCCAGGTATGCTTCGAAGATACATGAATCTTTTCCTTAAGAGAGAAGTGAAGCTCGGGTCTTGGAAAACCTATAATGCAAAATAAAAATTTTACGAATTTTCTGCCATGAAAATTTTATACGACGGTGACCAATTCTCACCTTGCCAAAGGATCCTAATTGAACTACACCTCCACCCACTGGAATCAAAGCAATTGTCTGCAAAAATTAAGAAAATGATCGCATAGAGGGAAATGAACTACCAATTACCATGATGGTTCTAATATTTATCCTCCATTTTGAATAATTGGTTGAAAGAACTTAACCTGAATCCCCGACCCGAACTGTGCCTCCCATGCTTTTGGAACCTATATTTCTTGCAAACTCTTAGTATAACATAGATTTGTATAGTTGAAATATGAATTGCATGATTGACTATCATATATTCTACTGTTACATGCACAAGCTAGAGCAGGCACGCACACATATGGATAGAAAGATCAAAAAGAGAGAGAAAGAGAAGCGTACTGAATCTTCGGCACTATATCTTAGAGATATCGTGCCGTTGTCCTCTTTTTGTTCACAGAAATCTCTGAATGTCCACTTGTCGGTGTTTTGCGCAGCAACTTTTCCTATTAGACTGTATTACAAACACAAAACAATAGAGAATCTGAAATTTAACAAACGAAGGGATTAAATTACGTCAAATTGATTCATTCCAACACTTTTACCCTTCTCCGTAGTTATATACTTCGTGCGACATTCTGAAAAAGATCTTAGGCTCTAAAACTGATGATTGGTTCGTCGTACTCGAGAAATTGCAGAACCCATCTTCCCAGACCAGGATCCTATAAAAAAAAGGCGAATAATGTTGTTGAAAAACGTTTAGGTACCGTTTGTTGGTCTTCTTCTACGAGATTTAGTCAATTAGAAACTATCAGATACATTGTTTAGCCAAGCAGCGAGCCATTAGTTTCTTCTGAACCGTCGCCTAAACATCTTTTATCAATATCGGGAAGTGGCAAATATTGAATTGTGGAACCATGCGCGTACCACTTCCTTTGGCTTGCTCTACGCCTACCATGCGTCTCCCCGTATTCGTCCCACCTACAATACAAGTTAAGTGGTACGCAGATATGGATTACAGTTGAAGGCCATTATGGATCTTTATGAGAGTTCAAGGCATTGCTTACTTGGGTGGTGGATAGTTTCTAGGTAAGATCCTCCAGAATACCGCGTATACCCAGTCACTATACCCTTGTATGCATATGCTTTGGAGAGACCGCTGCAGGAGGTGCGCAGCAGCAAATGGAAAGACAGGGAACTTCTGTTCATCCATCAAAGTTTGATCTCCTCTGAAATGCTTATATCGATTTCACCTTACCTCTAATACGGAGACCTACATCCAGATGATGAATTTATATAGCCAATGAAGATTATAATTGGGAAACCACTAGTTCTGAAGAGACGCCTTTTCTTCTATGTACTTTTCCCACTTTTATCATCTGTAGTCTTTCCAGATTGAAAAAATAAACAATCGGTTGCCTTTATCTTTTCTTTATACGTACATATTGCTGTTGTCATTGTTAGCTTCTCTTGCGAGTTGAAAATCAAATTGCAAGGGATCCATGATATCATCATGGCAGAAAAGACCTAAGCCGTTTTTGTTGAAAATCGATCTTCCAGATGGAAAACACTTCTGAAACATGGACCATGCACGAAGCTTCTGGACCACAGTTATTGGCTACAAGCATGCCAGGCACTGGGCTACATTATTTGCAGGCACGTTTTTCTTGATAAAAAACAAATAGTAAATAGACTACCGTATCTTGCACACTTGAAGAAACTCTTATTTTGAGGTCTTTCTGAGAAGCAGATGATTGTCATGTTGATCAGATCAACACGTTATTAATGTGCGTGTGTATGAGAGAGAGAGAGAGATTCATTTTCTCCTCTAAAGAATATAGCAAGCTCCGCAACTCGGCAATGGTCGTCGATATTATTTATGCATGGCCAGGAAGGCAGGAGCAGCTTGTCGGGAAGCTCAAATGACACTGAAGAGCAGAAACTTTGTCTCTGGCCTCCCTAACTTTCAAGTTGTTCTAATGCTTTATCAAAAGAGTAAAGAAAAGAAAATCTGGCTCAGCTTTTTCTGTTTCGTTGGTTGGCAAGTTGGAGTTAGGGAGACACCCTAGAAGGATGCCAACCCAGGATATTGAACTCTTAACCTCTGATTAGCAGCCGAGACAACCAGATGAACAGATCCAGAATGCTCCATATGAGCATCTAAGCTAGCTTTTTCCGATAACAAAAGAAGATATGCGTACATGAGAAGTCTTGGGTCTTCAAAAATCTTAACGGTGACGCAGGGCTTTTTTCTTCTTTTGTTTAGAATGGCAGGCGAAGCCTAACACACAGATACGCATGAACCCCGAAGATCTAACTTACCACCATTAAGGTGGGATAGAGCCTTGCTAGATGAGCTAACGCTCTGCGTGAAGGCTTATTAATATATGCTCTGAAGCTGAAAAGAAGAGAGTCAGATCAGTGAAGGATTTACATAGAAAAGAGGGACCCAAATTTGAAATATCAATCGAAAAAACCATACTTCATAGTTAAATATATGGTTACAATACATAGTTCGTCCCCTTCAGCAGTTTCACGAGCTATTCGCTCCACCTTACACAAATTTCTAAATCCACCACTGCGTCCGATGGCCATCAATCAAGTGATGCAGGAGATGCTGATCACTCAAAAAAATCTACTCTGACGTGATGGAGACATAAAGGGCAGTCTTGCATTTTGGTGCTAAATCATCGTTTTCGCCAAATGACATGAATAATATCAGCCTTGGTGCTCTCTCTCTCTCTCTCTAGCTCACGGTACCACAACAGGGTAGGACAATCAATGCATAAAGAAGGCCACCTAAAAGTATTACGTGATCTTTGACTACGAAAAGAGATCCAATTAAAAGAAAAGTCCCGGGGGCCCTACCTTAAGAAAAAGTTGTATCATCTGACATCTTGTATGATCAAGCTGAAAGCCAATATCTGACCAAATCGTCGCCCAGGCATTTCTTCGAAGATGCCTCTGCCATGGCTCTGTGTCATTTAGCCACGAAACCGGACCTTTTGAGGGAGAGTTGAATAGCCTACGACCAGCTCTTTTACAAGACAAGAACTTACATGATATCCGTGTGCTTATCGCGTGGACTCTTTGGGTGAAGTGGAAGCTCGTTTGGAACTGTGTTATTCTTATATCCCATGGCTTTGACTGTGTACTTTATTTCCTTAAATTTGGCTGAGTATGCTCCGCTTTGCCTTAACGTAGCCTTTTTAAAGCACAATGGGCAATAGCTCAGCTGGCTAGCGGGTCGACTCACAAGTTCAAGGTCATGGATTTGATGCCCCGGAAATGAAAAGTAACCTTTGTCAACGGTGTTGTCACCCAAACCTTGGTCTAATGAAAATTCCTGGGGTTTTATCATTTAGTTTAATGAGAATAAGAAGACCAAAATTGAATATATTTGTGATAAGTCATATATCCACATCCAGGCTTTGATTTAACTGCCAAACTAGGAAATCAAGAAGAACCTGATCTCGAACTTGAATGAGTAGGCCTGCAATTGGAAGCTGATAGTCCAAACTTGCATGCAGAAGAAACATGCATGAAGTGATATGCAACAAAAAGATGTTTGGGGAGAGCCAAAACTATTCTGAATGCCCACTTGACTATTTTGAGAGCAAGCATTAAGGAGTTCATCAATGACACATTGCTGGAAATGAACGGGACATCTCCGTCATGAACAAGTTGAGAAGGAGTTATTTCGATCTGCTGGCACTGAGTTATGAGAAAAGTGAAGCTCCTTATTACAAATCGGGGTGAAGACTGTCTTTCGCTATGGCTCCGGTGGATTCCCTTAACCAAGCCACTGCGCATGAATCGCACATTAAATATTACAGAAGCACAGCACTGAATGAACTCGTTCAAGAAACTACCCTTCACACACACATACACTTAGGGTTTGGAAAAATATCAAAAGCACAATGAACATTAATTGAACATAGGGTTTCCGGTTTGGAAAAATATCAATCACATTAAATATTACATTAGGAAAAATATCAAAAGCACAATGATAGTTTGGAACTGTCGGTTTCGGAGACCATGAACCATAATTGAACATAGGGTTTCCGGTTTCGGTTTTAAGACCGGTTCAACCGATTCTTATTACTACCGGTTCCCCAGACTATACAGTTTCGGCTTGAACCAGCAGGCCAAACCGGCCATGTCTAAACATACACATGAAAAACATACATATGCTCCACTTTATACCTGCCCCGTTACTCATTGGAGCAGAACCGGTACCCACCGCGTTAAGGTTCAGGTCGAGGACGGGTATAGGAGTACCCATCCCTGATCCACCCCATTGCGATCCCCATAGAAATGTTGCCCAGCAAAGCACAAAAAGGACTGGCCATATCATCATGACGCTAGTAGCTAGTAGCTAGAACATGCTAATGCCAAAAACGTTTATGCAAAGCCAATGTGATCTAAGTATGTGGCGTCTTAATGCTTGCTTTTTCTTAGCATTGTAGTACCAAAATATGCCTCACATGTATGTGGATTGCTGGTACTCTGGCTTTCTCTCTTGCACACACAAACTCACACACACACTCACAAAAAGAAACATGGCGGTAGTATAACACCCTTCTGATTTTTAAGCGCATAGGAAATTGTTGGGCTTCATGAGAACCCAAACGGTAACACATCCTCTTTCAGTCCAGGGTTCCAGACTTCTCTCTGGAATCTGGAGATAGACTTTTCATTCTTATGAAAAGGTATGCTTGTCCATGCATGTGGAACGCAATGACAGAACAATTCCTCTTAGCTCGAATCGACAGTCTATCACTAAACATTGTTGAAGGCAATGCTTCACATGTTTGATACGCTCAAGTTCCTTACAACATGGTCACCCTTTCATCTCTTAAATGGAGTAATCTTTTCTATTCTCAGGTCCTTTTGTATTAGGATGTGATTCATTGATCCCTCGGTTCAAGAAATAAAAGATTCGAATAATTTCTTCTGTCTCTGTTTCACACTCCATTAACGTTGGTTGATTATATACTTCGCTACCGCTGTATGGTTCAGAGTATCATGTCCTTTCCGATCCCTTTGAATTAGGATGAATAGTTTTCTTTTCTTGGTAGTGGTATGATATGGATGGATAACTTTCAAATTGTAACAATTACCCCTTTCTGAACGCAATTAGTGCTCAATTCTACCTTTTACTTCAGCTCCTTTCAACAGAAACCAAGTTCAACTACAACAAAGGTCCTTCGATCCTGCAGCACCACTTACCCAAATTTAGTCTGCTAATATTCATACCTGTGCTCTTCATTGAAAGTTCATACCCTTTTCTGGGGAAGGTTCTTTAATAAGTAAAATGGAGTTATAATTTGCGTAGCTTCTCCTTGTGCAATGCCTACTTTAGAAAGTGTTAGATTCTTGCTGCTTTCTTTCTGGAACTTTTCTTCGCCGCTTAATTATGAATAAAATTGCATGTGACCATCTGGAATGCTTAACTTTTGTGTAATCTTCCGACTTCAAGACATTGGCACACCCGCATATTCAGCTCTTAAGTTGCTTTACTTATTGTTGATGTCCATGATGAGAGGTTCATTATAATCACCATTATTTCACTTGGAAAGATAAAAAGAAACAAACGACGGCCAATAATTTCAATGAAGTAAAAGCTTATACTTAGAGTAATATGAAAATATTTTGCAGTAGAAGCAGTCATTTATAACTTTTCGTAAACTGAGACGGTAATTCCTTACCTTTCATTTCCTTAAGCAAACACTTGGGCTAGAAATTAATAGCCCGGATTAAAAGGAGACCATGTTAAACCTAGGTTTGGGGTGGCCACAGACCCGTACTCGAACCCGAACCATATGTCTAGAAAACTCCACCGGATAATGTTGGAGTTGATAAGCATGTAACCTAATCTTCTGTTGAAGAAATCTCACCTTCTGTTGGAACTTAGCAATGAGCAAAGGGATTGAAGCCACCTTGGAGGCTGATGAGGCATCGGCGAAAATGGTGGACCGAAAAGTTTTAAATTTTTTAAATTAAAGTGATATCACCTAAAAGTAATGAGTGAAGAAGAGTATATATATATATATATATATATATATATATGAAAATCACATCTTACTCCCGGTTCATATGCTCATTCATGTTTACTCATTTTAGTGACGTAGGTATAATTTTAAAAGTTTTAAAAAAATACAAAATATAATATTATTATATTACTATCAAAAGTAATGGTTAGATATAAGTGAGCAACCTTAATGATGGGTGGATCTAATCTCTCTCTCTCTCTATATATATATAATGTCCGTGCAGCAACAGGCGATTGAATGCAAAACATGGCGATTGTCGGTGAGTGATGTAAAGGAATTGCACGTCAATTGAATGAGCAATTTTAATTGCGGTGTCATTTATATCATATGAGCTGTGTCATTCATCCATAGATACGTGTACCTATCAATCTCTTGAGGAATTATAAGTCTCGGGCAGGCATCCGTAGGAGCCCAATTAATACAAGGTCACCTACCAATCGAAACTGAACCAGGTCAGGAACCAACTGAACTCAAAACCGGTATTAGAAGCCATTCGGTTCGACTTGGGTTTCATCTTTTACAAAATCAAAACTGGAATCAAACCGAAACCAGCCATTTCAAATCGCTGGGTCTAGTTTTTGTCTTAAATTCTTATAATTTGATTTCTTAAAATAAAATTATCGGTTCTGAATGGTTCCGGACTCAAATTGAAACCATTCCAGAACCAGTGAGTCTAGAGCTGCAACCGAAACCAGCCCTGGGCTGGTTCAATTATGAGTCTATGGTTGACCGGTTCCAATTATTGTTCAAGGTTTTGCACTGACCAGAACCGAACATGTACACCGAGTCATAAAAGCTTGATTTGTATAATATTTCTTACTTCATGTATAGTCGACTTCAAGCATTTGTCATATCTCGTAGGTTGAACCCAAAAGATTCTTTGACCCTAAGAGGGCTGCTACAGAGTCAAGGTGGCCCTACTAAAGTTATTCTGGCATTAAGAGACCCACCTTGGCTTTTATCATGGCTTGTCAGCTATAAGGTATCACTTAAATCCTTTTGGGCCTTTGAGTCCATGGTAGTTCAGACTCCATATTGAGTCCAACAACATACAACATCTTGCCTTTTATCTAGACATGGCTGGTTCGGAACAGTTTGAGCAGTCTGAACCGAAACTGAACCATCCAACTGGACTCATAAGCACAGTGAACCTGCATCTCTTTGGATACGTTACAGTTCGTGGTCTTGCGTAATAGGAGCCGGCAGTTCAAACCATTGCTTCTTGTTCCAATTTCTCAGCTTTTAATGTCTTTTTACCTATTGTGGTGCTTGGTTCCAACTGAAACTAAAACCGACGGTTACGATCTATAATCAAAACTGGGTAAAACCCGGTTCATTTATGAAAAGGGCCGATTTTGAAGCGCCTCTTGTTTACCTGAAACCAGCCATGTTTACTCTTATTCCATATCTTTCCTCCCCATTTTTCCTTTATGGATATATAACAGCATGATATTGCTTTTCCAAGTAGAATGTCAAATAAGAATCAATATGACGCGTGCACTTAATGATGATGGACAAATTGAGTTTGATTTTGGCTGTTCTTCTGGTTTCTTTAATGGAGTTAGGTTTGGTTTTGGCCACGAGTAGTCGGTCAGATTCGACCTCATCTGGTCCATCAATTGCCTTCACACTGAAAGCCCTTTTCATTTGGTTGTCTTCTTCCTCTCTCATTTGTTAACTAAACATTTAGACCGGATCTTCACAAATGGCAGAAGCCTGTGCGAGATGCTATTTGTCTAATTATAAACTCAGGCATGTTCATTTCACAGTGTAGCTATTGTTATTTGCGCATCACATCCCTCTTTATTGAGGAGGCATCATAAAGTCATAAGATCCTGAACCAGCTTCCCAACGAAGTCTATTATTATTTTGACAAGGAGCGGTGATAATCTTAAATTAAATTTGCTTTCATTGTTGTGCTACAGCATCTCGGTACTTTAAGTATTATAATGTTTTCTCATCATATAAGAGAGATAATGACATTTGACGTATCAACTTTCAAGACTCAGCATCTTTTAACTTTCGCTTTTATCTTAAGATCATGTTGATTCATTAGATGTGGAATTCTTTTATTGACGAGGAACTTTCTTCTAGGTAAAACCTTAAGTAATGACGTGACCATCTTTCACACCACATGATGATGAAGGCGTCGTACTTCGGCACCTTCGTGAGTTCGAAACCTGCAGCCCATCTGTCCTGCAAGATGTCCCTGTGGTATTTAAGATGCATTTATTACCTTGAGAACTACACAGAGCTAAGAGACTTCACTCAGTCAAGGGGATAGACCAGCGCCCTATGAAGACCCAGTTGAGCCGATTCGAGGACGGAATGCGCACCTGTTCTTCTCTAGTTGGGAAACTTATTGGCCGTATCATAATTTTATAAATGAATTGGTCAGAATAGATGAAGAGAGCCCGGCAACTTTCATCGCACAAAAAGGGAAGACACTAGATTCTTCTTTCAATTGTTGGTAGCTGCTTGAAATGCTTCAGACAAAATAGAGTAACAAACCTAATAGTTGAATTCTTATGTACCCTCTTTTAAAAAACGTATGTTAACTGTGTTTTTCAATGCCTATCTTGCATAATTACGAAATTTGGTAGGTGGAAGCTTAAACTTGGCCCACCACGAAGAATCAAGTCATTGGTGGATTTCGAGAGATCCAGTGGTAGTTGGAACTGCTTAATGCAGTGCAGTGTGATTCATACATTATAGAATCATCTTGCAGAAGGGAAGTTTTCGCAATTAATCAAGCAATTCAAAGACTAGGACTGAACCTCTATTACCGCAGAGACGGTGGAGGCATTAATACACAGAGCTTTACCTAATACCTAAGGAGATGAATTTCCTACCGGACTTGGTGTCTGGGATGAGTGTCCTTGCTTGCTGTCCAGTTGGAAAGCTATCTGACTTCCTTCTTTTTGAATTTTCTGTAAACATGTACAGCTTTTTTGTGTACGCCTGGTTGGGTCTGCCTAACTCCACCTTACCTGAAAAAACAAGTCGGGGATGGATTTGGTCACACTTGATGAAGGCGCCAAGTAAACATTTAAAAGACTCCACCCAACAATGTTGATGTTGAATCTCTTTTTTTTAGTTGAGTGATTTCTATTCATGTGCATGCAACATGAATTACATCAAATGCAATAATGGCGGCAGACCTAGAAAGTTTTCTGAGGTGAAGCAAAGTTCAGTCGGGTGAAATTCAGATCAAGGGTTCCATATATTTTTTCAAAAATGTCGAACCTTGCTGTGCATAGATAGTCCGCTTTTTTCTGTTTTAGGGTTAGCTGACTGCCGTTTCGTCGCTGATGAATAGATCCCCCAGTGAGCATCCCTCTTATGGATTTTGATGCATTTAGTGATGGCGTAAGAGAGAGCAGCCCTCTTACTCTTACAGGAAAAACGGTAAACACCGCTAAAGCATATTGCCACAATAGATGATTTTCTAGTAGTGCATGATTCTTTTCGAGGTTCTATAATGCCTGGACCGGGACGATCCAGATATAGATGGAACGCATGCGCAAGATTGAAGAGGACTAGGAGTAGATGGGAAAGACGGGAATCAACCGTTAAAACGCCAGATTTTCGAGCTAAATCCTCATCCTCTTTCCGTTTCAAGTTTCCCAACGAAAATGCCACCAAATAAGGGGTTCTTGGCTTGATTGAAAGTGAATCATGGATCGATTGGGTGGGTCCATCTTGGGTGCTGACGAGATCGAAAACAACCCAAAAAACCACATTTCCGGCAGGCTTTTGGATTCCCACCCTGACATCGTTCTCCCTTATTTTTCGGTGAAACTATTGCCCAACAGGGCAACTGAAGGGAGCAACCGGTATGCCTTGAAGTGGCGGACCCATCAATGGTGGACGATCATGACGAAAAATTGCCAGAGAACGGTGGTTTCCATGCACAAAGAGTGGGCCAGTAGGGACCTGACTAACCGTGTCTTGTTGCATCTCCACTATGTCGTGTCAGTCGGTTGTGATGCCAAACTCGACATGGAAACCTGCGTCCTTAACAGGAGATCCAGTATCTGAGTCCAGATCAAGTCCATGGAATTTAATGTAAAATTGGTTCCGACGTACATTAATAGATTTCGGTCCTTAAATACATCCAAACAGGTTTAAATAGATTTTGGGTTGGAATATTAATACAATATTTTTCTAATAATGTGGGGAAGTTGAGGTGATTTGGAGAGGATTTTCACATTCAAAAGTGATTTCACTTGGGGGTTTAGTTTCAACTGTTGAGTTTGTAACTATATAGAATATTAATACAATATTTTTCTAATAGTTTGGGATTAAGTTAAGGTGATTTGGAGAGGATTTTCACATTCCAAAGTTATCAGACTTGGGCGTTCACGTAGTAGATGCATTCTCTTTTCGTTTGCATGC